>JASTWQ010000159.1:3287500-3874688 GCA_035220615.1 Leptothorax acervorum
AAAACATGTTCTGTTACAAGTTTTCTTTACAATTTGAATCTATATAATATTCGCAGAGAACGCCGAGAGAACACGAATCAAGACGCGTGTTCTTCTGAAATCCTGCTCTGAAAAATGGCATTGCAATTGGTATCAAAATTGGTAAACGTGCGGATGTTAAAATCACTAACTGATTAGTTGACCGTTCTAATTGTTATAAACGAAAATCGCGAAATTCGATCGATTAAGCAATTGATCCGGTCAAGCAGATCGCATAGGAGAGAGAGGAAGAGTTTTTCGCTTCATCAACGAATGTGCAGCGAATGAAGGAGAAGGGTTAGCGGGTGTTAAGCAACCGCGCCGCGAAAAAACTTGAAACCTTAACGAACCTGCGGACCGACTCTTTCTCTCTAGTTCGTTTTCTTTTCGTTTTATCGCCCGTCTTCGTCGACAAATACGAGCGGCAGCCTATTTTCTTCGGAGGTGCAATTACAAAGACTTGACTAGACGCAACGCGCGCGAGATCGTGTCGTATCGGAGCTCTAATTACCGTCACTCTAAATTCTCGTTAAAGTGCTCTTCTTCTCAGCTTACATAAAAAAGAGCGTCCCTTCGAGGAACTTCATCTCTCTGAGTACGTCAACCTGTACGACTACCGGTCGTGGTTATATTTTTAAATTAACGAATCCGCAGGTGGTCTCCGTCCAGAAACGGCTCGCGAGTGTTTGCGACGGGCGAACGCAGTTAATTTTTTGCGCGCGCTCTTAACGTATCATTCGACGTGCGCAGCTTGTCACAATAAAGCATTATTTGCGAGAGATACGAATGAAGAAACGTATGCATTTCATTGAGGCTATTTTGGATAAGATTTCTTCACTTCTCTTCCCTTTCCCTCCATAGGTGTGTTTTGCAAACGGTAAACTTGTATTTTGCACTTGTTATCTAAAAGAAAGAGACGCATCGCGACTTAAACAATAACTCGATCGTTTTATTATAACCATGCTACAAAAGCAACGAAATCATATACAACGGAACATAACTTTATAAAAGTACGATTCATAAACTTTGAGAGCTGCAGATTCCTCCGGTTTCTATCATTTTAGGATCGGGGATTTTTATACCGCAATGATCGAAATACTCGCGCGACGAGGAACGCCCCGACCATAACATCCTTATCGGATCATCAATGGTCTAATTTTATTCCAGTTTATTCGAAAAATAGGTTTCTCGCTCCGACACACAGTCAAGGCAGATGGCACCGTTTGCCGAGATAGCGCTGATTTATGACATGCCAGTGGGTTAAAACGGGTTTCGATTCGAGTGTTACGAGAGGGTGGGGAAACGTAGATTCAGGAAAGAAGGGAACCTAATGATTCTTCAGATATCCATTTCATGCCCATGGGCTAAGATATAATCGACTAAAAAAATACCGAATCTCTACCGAAAGATATACACAAAATACTCTCGTACGAACATGATATATCATTGCGAATTTACGTCGCGCGTTATGTAGTGTAATCTGTAAATACTTAGACGACTTCACCAGCATAAAAAAATACAATCAAGATCGACGGATGTGACTCGGAATAATTTTTTCTATGCCATTATCATTAGCATACTCGCTTAGTCGAAGTTCCAACATATTTCCAATTACTTTTCTCGTACTCCAAATCCTGTTCGAACATCCGTAAGATATCGTGGGAGGAATAAAAATCGAAGCAAACGTAGAAAACCGGTTCGCTGCCCCACCATCCGGTAACACCGTACTTTATTCTTCCAAGGATGAGCCGAAGTAACTGACTCTGACGTATCTCCTTGGAATAACTTCTATAATTTCTATAATTGCAGATGAACCAACAGTGCAGGGTATGCGACGAACCCGCAGCGGGGTTTCATTTCGGGGCGTTCACGTGCGAGGGTTGCAAGGTAAGAAGAATCAGATGACGATCAAGTTTTGTATTATAAGTAATGAGACTGCCAGATAAAATCCAGGTTACATTTCGCGTACGCGGACTTTGTAATGTGACGCCGAGAATTCACACGACGACGTCTCGTCATACACGCCGTTCATTGTCGAGTCGCACGTTATGTAACATTTGTGATGCAAATTCTACACACTTTAAAGAGTAACGCAAGCGTAATTACGAAGTCGAGCGTGGCAGTTCCGTCGTATTTTCAAGTAATAAGTAAGTAATTCCTATCTTCACATTTCGCGAAATTATAACTCAAACTTCGCAATACATGAGAGAAAATCGGTACAAGGTTAAATAAATTAATGAAAAGATAAAGAAATATGCCAAAAATACAATATTTATATAAATAAGCTTCTGAAAAATACTAAACAAGGCTTTCCCACTTTCTAAACAATTACTCTAAAAATATTAAGTTATTTAGGCCTCACGAAACAATATTCTCTTCCAATCATCTGATAATAATAGCTCAAAAGCAGATCAATAAATGCAATAAAAGTTTAACCAAACAGAAAAAATGTACGAAAAACCGAGATGATAACAATAATTCTGTAACTTAAAAAAATTTTCACGTACATGACCTTATACGAAATTTGAATGTTTTAGACTATAAATTAAAGATTGAAACAAATTAATTCATTTTTTCGTTTTTCTCGGCAGTATTTAATTTCTATTATTAACAAAAAAGTAACATATTATTACACTAAATTCAAAGAAGAAATATAGATTTCTAAAACGCGCGATTTTGAAAGGAAATATAACAAAGTGCGACAGTGATTTATTATTGATTCGTCTTCGGAAAGACAATCGTCGACAAAAAGCGGACGGAAGTAGTTTCTACGTGGTATTAACCTGCTGCGAGGACTTCGTAAAGTCGTAAAAGTCGATACGCCGGCGATGAGTTGACGTATGGGATGCGTGCACGCGTTTCGCACTCTAGTTTAAAGAAGAGGCAACTTAATAAGCCGTGACGAATGTGAAAACGAAAAGATTGCAATGGTAGGGATTCGCGTGGTAATCACGGCCAACGAAAAGAGGTGAGAAAGTCCGATATGTGGAAAAGGCTAGAAGTAACTGAGAAAAAAATCTTCTACCCGGTTCGAATCCGTAAGTGGACGAGAGACTCGAGCGCGACTAATCGATTATCTTGGATCGTCCCCGTTCGACGAAGCTTTACGTTGCGGTGAATCGCGATGAGTGTCCTGGAAATAATAACGTATAACGTTGATAACATATATCTCTGAATTGTCTGTGCGCTATTACTTCCACCATAATAATTGTACAGTAAAAGATGATTTTATTTCTTCTTAACGCTTTATTCTGCCCTGTTATTCTGAAGCAATAATTTGTAGTTCGAAAATTCTGTGACAACGCTGCAAAACAAATCTTCGAAAAATCGTCTTGAAAGAGCAGATTATGTCTGTTTCCCTGGGACAAATATGGGATATGCGCAGGAACGGAAAGCTACGAAAGGAAGGATCTTGTCTCGATTGCGGTTCGCTTCAGCGTGTCGGACGCGAGGGTCGGCACTGTAGGGAGTAATATTCAACAGGTGGATTCCGGGTTGCGCACGTGCGCCGGAATGCGTACACGTATATATAGTGCGCGGAACACGCATATCGTACCGACAAACGACGTCGACGACGACGACGATCGAGTCTCGTTAGGCTACGCTTAGATCTTCAAAGGGTGTTGACCCTTGGCTCTTGTCCTTTTGTCCCACTAATGTGCGCTATACACCGTAGAATATCGGTACCGCATACTAAGTGACCCATCCGATAGTAATTGGATCTCATTAAGGCAACAACAGATAATGGTTACCCTTACTCGCGTGTTCGGTTTCCCGGAGACGAAGTAGCAGATAACGCCTTTTGGGTCAATTAGACTCTCCTCTCGTGAACTAAAATGATCTGGGAGATTTCTTTTGGAAAGGAGAATATATCGCCGCGTCAGGTGATATATTCTCTGGAATAAAAAGGGCGGTTGTGTATCTTAATCGAATTTGTCAGAAATCTATCACGGGTCACTTTCCTGCAGCATTTTAAAATAACGGTATCGAAATTAATCTCAATTTTTATCATGAAGGTTTAAGAAAGGTTTTATTACACAGAATTAATCATGACCCTTCGGATGAAAGCAGTCCTGCCTTCTTTCCGTTACATATTTACGGCCTTTGGTCATCGATTCGTAATATAGTTATTATCACTCATGTATAAGTGAAATTAATTGTGCCTCGAGTGTTTAATTAACGATTGCGGATGACCCGATATGATCATACGAAATGCGATACCGCCCGGGAAATTAATATCGCCATCATATCGCGTACGTCATTTTGATTGTATAACTATAAATATACCAGCGGGAAAGGACGCTATTATGTGGACGCTCTCACAGTTTTGATGTTATCGCGAGAAATATAACGGCGCCATCGTGGTCCTAAGAGGACAGAAGAAGGATGAGAAGAAAGAGGGACACGAAAGTATATAGCGGCGGGAATTATACGCATGCACATTAACGCGTATCAAGCACAACAGGTGCACGCTAAGCTCTACAATCTCTAACTCCTAACTCGAAGTCGATCTAGTCTCCTCGCGCGACGAACGTTTGGAAATATTTGAAATAATTTAGCGGTTGCGCACCGCGGTCACGGACGAAGAAACGAGGGACACTCATTAGCATACTAACGACTGCCTCGAATTCTCTGCGTAACATTGAGAAGAGGGCGATCTCTCCTGCTCCCTCCTGTTCTCTTCGCACACGACGACAACGACGACGACGTCTGTGGCCCCTTTTGCTCCGGATCTTTTCCAACGGTTTTCTTCCATTTTTGGTACCGCGAGGAGCATGTGCGCATGTTTTGCTTACGAAAGATTGAAAATATGTATGATGTTACACGTATTCAGGAGCGGATCGATTATCGCGCGATAATGTTCAATATCTCTTGCAATCATAGAAATAAAAAGTCCTTTCGCCGATTCATTTGTGCGAAATAAATATGAAGGGGAAATGAAACTCTACAATCAATATGTGATAAGTGAAATAAATGCAAATGTCAGCATAGAAAGTTTTTGTTTCTTCTAGTACCGCGGCTAATTGCACCATCATCTGCGTGTACGGTGCGTCCCTGTTTCATGCCTTGGTTTCTCGGGTGTCGTCCAAATTCCACATTCGTCGTCCTGAACGCGTTCAAATAAAGGAGAGCCAGGTCGCTTGAAGGCCGAGCGTGAAACAGAGCCGCGGGCAGGATCGCCAAAAGACAGCAATTCATTATGACGCGTCGTATATGAAAGCGAGCGACCTGGCTCAGTCTCTTCCTCCCTCGTTTCTTCCTCTCATTCGACTTCGTTGTTCGGATAGCCCCAATGCACTAATTTGCAGAATCTCGCTCGCTTATTAAGAGAATCGTGTGCCGGAAGGCGACCGAGATTCAAGTCAGACGTCGCGTTTATTTATGATGCAAATGCCATTGTTTTTCGGGGCCTCAACGGTCTGCATATTATACACGACCGACATCGTAAAATTTTTCAACGTTTCTCACCTTGCTCCTCTCCCTCTCCTCGATCGAAAAAATGGCGCATGATTCAGGGGACGGGTTTATTCATCGCTCGACAATGAGGACTCGCCCGAAAAGTCGAAACCACCGCGACAACCGATTGAGGACACAGCCGGCACAAAAGCGTCATTCCTGACCGAAATAGTCTGGACTACTTTCCATGCGACAGAGTCACCACATTAAACTTCGATTTTTTACGATCTCAACCGGGAATCCGCCAAGCTTCCGGTGACGACGAGAATTCGAAAAGACACTTAAGTGAGTAACAATGATTTCCGGCGAGCGGTACACGATCGGACAGCGGAAGAGGATAAAACGCTTCAAAGAGTCAACGATGCACGTACAGTGCATAAAAATTGTTCTTCAAATGTTTAACTACTGCGCATCACAACGTATCGTGTTCATTATATATCTAACGATTATACACTTCAACTTCTGCTAAATCAATGAAGCGATTTGATCATGAGATAAAATAACACACACGTAAAGATAATATAAAATGCCTAAGAGATTAAGCGGATGTAAAAAAGATATTGCCGTTGCAGTCGCCAAAAGATTAAAACGTGAACAGATGGCCAGCGATTAAGCGTACACTTAAGGAAAATCAAGGAGCACGTCTATGACGACGGCGAGCGGAACGAAAGTGGCAGTCCGACGAAGGAGATAACACTCTGAGAATAGCATGGTAAAAATTGTTTGGCCGTTCGATTTCCTCGAGCGCCGGCGATTTCTCGGCCGCAGTAGATTGTCGGAGTCCTGTCACGAACGACAGATTAAGCGACCAGTTTGGATTTTCCCTTTTTCGTGCTAGCTCCGAGTATACCTGTCCGCTCTCGTGCGACGATATATATCTGCTCGCGACGCCCTTTAGACACCGCCACCAGGTAGGTCTGCGTCTCGTGTGTCACTGTCGAGAACAGCGATCCGCGTTCTGCTGTTGTCGCAATCGATTCGCCTCTTGAATCGCGCAAAATTAGCAAAGAACTGGTCTTACATATAATACATTCTTGTTGTTATAGCTATTATTACTAATAGGAAATTAAATATAAGAAAATAAAAAATACGAGTACCTATAGTACGAAAAGAGAGAAAAAAAGAAAGTGAAAGGGAAGAGTGAAGTAGAATGAAAGAATAGGTATCGTGATAAGAACGACAGAGAGAAACGCATTCAGGGAATATACATTCGTATTAAGAGTGCCGTAAAGCCGATTATGGACCCAATCTTTTCGCGATATCTTTCCTGGTACAATTAGCTCTCTCGTAAAGCGACATTAAGATGGGCATAAGGTGGCGCGTGTTAACATACGGCAAGAATCCGCGAGTAGTTCGCAGTTCCCCTCGCGCCTGCCATCCTAACTCGCCGCGCGCCGTACGTGTACGCGCGAGGCGGATCAGTCGCCGACTTCGTGGAAACGCTTTTTAACTGCGGCTATTACATCTTCTAATTGCCGGCCATTTAAGTACCGCTGCGAAACAGATACCACGATACCGGGAGACCGCGAGTAAAGAGCGCGAGATTCGAGGAGCTTAGCGCCGGCCTGTGAATCGACGACGGCACTCGAGCGCAATCGTAACACTCAATAATTATAGACGCGGCAGATTGCACTGACAAGTTGCAACGCGATTAGAGAATTTTGGCCGTGATACTGATCTATAAATTCTGTATTCTAGATCATTATCGATGTGTTGCATAGAGTTATAATACTTTGGCCACATGATTAAAACAAAATTATAAAAGTAAAAAAAAAAACAAATTAATCTAAAAACAAAACTATAAAAGAATTATCGAACCGATTGGGCGATCACTTTGCAATCAAATATCCGCCGAAAAATCACAATTTAAAAAAAATTAATATAAATTAAAAAATAAGCTTTAATTTTCGCTGTATTGCTCCATTTATCAAATACGTATATGGATCTTATTCTTATTCTTCTTAAATTAAGTTATATATTGCTTTTCCTTTAAATATTCATTGCACTATCACTCACAAAAATGTTTGTATATGTATGATGTTATGAAGTGCAAATGAATGAATGTCTGTAATGTATTAAGCTCGAGTTCGTGGGTTCGCTAATGTAAGCCCAAATGACGGATCAGTCATATCTGCGAAAAAACCGCGACTTATTTTTCTTGCGTCAACGTGGCAGTCGTGGCACCCATCGGCGCTGGTCGACGCAACTCTGAAACATGGTTCAGGAAGGAAACCGCGAACCGCGCTTCAGCACACCGCGACGATCGGCCGATCGTATAAAGCGGCGATTTACGATCGGTATGGGCAGGCACGATAGAAGGGAAGAACTGTGTATGTATGTGGGCCAAACCGCGCGGCGACCGTCGGCTTTACGCCCGGTTTATGAGCCAATAAATCGCGATCTATGAAAGGATCTGTCGATCCGACAACGTTCTACGCCGCCGCCTTGTCGACAACCGGCGCTTCAAATTATTGCTAAATTCGCGATTTCCAGAATCTCATCCTTGTCCGCTATAAATTAAATCGGGAGGAATATAGTTATCTTTTTATTACCGCAAAATAGAGAAAATATGGAGCATTGGCACTAATTATTTGCAAACATAGATTTCTCAATCTTAAATGTCTTTAAATTGTAACAAAATTACTTACGTTACTTATCTGTCTCTTTGTTTAAAAGAGACAGATAAGTAACGAGCTGCAAGTTTTTAAATAAAATATCGTATTGAGACGCAAGGTGCTCGAGCGGCAATTGAAACGTTTAAGATTCGAATGGTAATGCTGCGACAACGTAAGGACGGTATCGGCAACGTGCAAAGGGTTGATACAATCGCGTGAACTAAATAGCGAAGTCCCATGAGCACGAGCAGCCAACCGTTCTCGCATGTGGCCCAGTTCACGCCCGAGCGATCGCATCGCGCTGTTACTACACAGACGGCGCGCCCTTGGAAGCAATAGTTAGCATTCAGCGGACGCGCGACTTCGTGAGTCGTCTTCGCGGTCGTCGTTGTCGTCGTCCTGCGCAACCGATGTCCAACCGCGACACCGACCTCACGTCTACGAACGCGGTCGATCTTTTCAGAACGATCGCGTTACGCAAACGGAAAGAGACCGATTGGTGCAATCCTCACGAATTCGTCGAAGAGAAGAGAGTTACCCGTTGCGACTAACCGCGATGAGCAAAGGAAACGCAGCGAAGTGCGACGTTCGAGAGGACGCACGTGTTGTCCTAGATGCATACATATGTAATTTACCGATGTTGTCTTTGAAATGCGGACGAAAGGGTTGCAGCCAGCTACCGTTACTGCGCGGGTCAATGAGGATTAACGAGAGCCCATCGTGTATAAGTGTCGGACGTTCTGCAGATGTTTCGTCTCTTAGCTGTCACGGAATCATAGAAACATAGTAAACTTTAATCGAACGCTTCTGTTTTTGACTTGTCGCTGATTTTTATCCCTGTCATTAATCGAGCTTGTTTAATACTTGTGGTTCTTTATATGCGTTATTAATACATATGCGAGATATTTGAAATGGTGGAAAATAAGAACATATTTTCTATCGTTCACTAAAAGCGCCTGTCACTGTACTTCATCGCAAACGGAAACTATTATAGCATCGTTTGCTCGAAACTTAACAGTACATATTCTATTACTTTCGCGTTAACGTAGTAGAAGACTACCGTTTCCATCTATTGCCACGTAGTCGCCTTTAGGTATTGCTGATATTGAATTACATGATCGCGTTTTATGCTAGAGCAGACACGATTTGTGATTCCAATAACGAAAGTATATTAATGGATAATCAAGTGTAACGCGGGATTGAAAATGATTATGTACGTTATTATTCTAGCTTTCTCCAATTTTTTTATTTTCTAAAATATAATGTCAGAGAGATCTGCATTTAGCAAGATCCTGGCTCACTATATTTTTTCAATAATTAGGTCCAAAATATGTTCGCATAAAAAATATTTACATACACACAGAATTAAACTAATTGTTATCGTACTTGAAATATTAATAGGAAGAAAATTGGCGCCAACAATCAAGTCAAACGCTGGTTGAAAGAGTGATAGCGCAGTTTATCGCAAGATAATCCAAAGGGAATAGAATTACATTAGTAACTACACTGATAGAATATCTTCGCCTGAGATGCATAATAGTTCGAAGAAATAATTCTCGAGTTTGCGGCGATCCATTTCGCAGAGTTTTCAGCTGTCTCCGCGAGTCGTACCTCTTCTCGCGCGTTCTTCGCCGAGAGAAGTCTTATCTCTTCTCCTGGGAAGCGGATCTGGTCGCGTATAGCCGCGCACGCATCTCGCGTCTTCCTTTTTCTCTCCCGAAGGCAAACGCGAATCGTCCTCGTGCATCAATCCGTACTCGTCTAGCTATCCCGAGTAGAGACCGAGTATGCTCGAGTGCTTCCTCTTCTCTTGAATTGAGGCGGATTCTAATGTAAGCAAATAGCTTCCGAGGACAAATCCCCGCGACCATATCGGCGCGCCGTAAAAATTTCTAACATACGATCTTGCCGTTCTCAACACTGACCGTAAAGCGTAGGTAAAGTGAATACAGAACAACCGCCGCACCGTGGACACACAATTCTCTCTGGGCTAACATCGTACCATGAGTCAGTTTTTAAGCATTTTGATTGTTCCGGAATATTATTTTATGACCTTCAAACCTTTATTTCAACTTGCTTTATTTATCGTTATTATAAACTAAAATAATTTCGTTTTTCTATTTTTATATATATCTCACAAAATTCCACTTCTTCGCGAGCTGTTCTATTCCGTAGGGCTAACGAGGGAAACTGCAAAATTTATAATAAAAAAAGAAGCATATATATAGCATATCGTTTGAAAATAAGTTTGTCAATGGACATCGTCAAATATCATAACTATTATGTCAAACGCGACAAAATATACCGCTAGTGCTACGCGTCAGCGGTGAAACGTAGTGCTACGGAATACTTTCGGTCTCCCGAGAGAGTACCGGTTTATTAAATTTTATCGCGACGCGTACTTACTCTTCGGAGAAACAGACTTTCAAAATCCGCGAGAGAAAATCAGCATACAATAACCGGCGCCCATTGTTTCTGTAGTTAGGAACTGTCGTTGCGTACCTATCTGCAATTCAATCGGTGCAATACCGTAGGACGTGGAAGCGTTCTGTGTCGCACGTGATAAACTGAACTGCCCCGGGAATGTGTAATACGTCCGAAACGTGATTTCTAAGATAATCGCGATTACGAAACACCAGCTGGAATAACGCGCCGGTAATAATTTGCTACAATTTTAACTGGGCCATTCCTTAACTGTCTAATTTTTTTTAAACATATTTCAACATATCACGCGTATCGTATATTACACATTACACGCGTATAAAAATGACGCGGATGTTTAAATCAGATGACGCAGAAAATAAAAGCTTTAACGTTACTAATTGACCAAGATATCTTTCACCTTAACATTCCTGTGTCAAGACGCCAATGATCGCGCGAATGTTTTTCAATCGACCGAAGACAGGATACTCATCAATGCGCATTTGCATCGTTGATTTTGATTCGCGGAAATATCAGTGTCTCATCAAATCAACCATCGGTCATTTATCAATAGCGACGCACGCTAAGACTCGTCTCTCTATTAGAAATCACTCGAAACGAAAATGAGAGTGCTCTACGCTTGGAATAAGTATGCGGAGCACACAAGGCTCAAGGTCCATTCCACCGAGTGACGTCAGTCTGTCTCTGTCCATCTTCGTTTCATTCGCGGTTTCCACGATCTCGTTTCGTCAGATTTCTTGGTGTCGCGCCAAAGAACGTCGAATGACCGCCGCGGCCGTTTTCGAACTTCGTATAGGAATCTGCAGAAATTCATATAAATGCCATACGGGAAGAATGATAATTGTTTTCCCTACTGCCTTTATTAATTATATTTATTGCTATATAACAAAACGCTTAAATTTAAATAAATGCAGAGTGCACTTCAACGATAATGAGAAATGACAACAATGATTGCCTCTAGGCGATCTCTGTTTTCGAGTTTTAATCCGATAAAAAAAAGGTTATTCCCGATTATATATGTAGTGTTCCAGGTAAAACAAACGTCATACTGTGAAGTGTTTGAATTTCCTTACGTTGCGTTACGCTTTGCAGGTGCATTTCATTAGCGGATACGAGTAAATTGGACTTATCTCAAAAGCATCGGATGGATTCCGCGACGTGTAATGAAGCGAATCGTGATTTACGTACACGTATGATGCGGTGCGCCTGCATAATCGCGAGAATACACAATTACTCCGCCGTAATGAACGCGGATCTGCCATGAACAACGAACGATTAAAAATAGCTATACGGATCCAGTTACGTTTTTATTTTACGCGGAACGCGTTACCGCCAACGCTCTTTCCTCGACTCACGTGAGCACTATCCGGAATCCGTGGCGAAACAAGTTGCAGAATAATCTAGGAATAAGAGAAAAATCATTAGAGTCCATTATAGCACGTCACAGCGGAAACACCGTCGTGACTATGTAATCGATTATTATTAGCGCGGCCTGCAGTTGGTGCGTAGTGACACGTATAGTGCCAGGACGCAAAATCCAGATCGTTGCGGATTACGGCACCACGTCATCCTCATCTGGGAAAGCCAGCGCGAGCGAAGAAACGCGGGCAAAGGATGACCGGATGCGAAGAAGGAGGATGACGCGCGAATACGGTTTGCGCGCTCATCCGCGACAGGCATCGCGCCAGCGTGTATCAGGGTCACTCGCCGATACGCACATTCATGTGTTAATATCGTGTTCATTCGAGATGTTAACGAGTCGTTTCGAGTCGCCGCAACAAAATTCAGGATGACTATTCGTAGGTACATTGGCGATCGATTATGCATTTTCTTGCTACATGCTTGCATAATTCTCAAATTTTGAGAGAAAAACTGTTGGAATTCATTAATATCGCAGGATTTAAGTTTCGCATATCGAATTCATACATATATTTGAATTAATTAATCAAAGTCTCCAAATCAAATATTATTTCCGTTGCATTAGCGATGCTGTTGATACCAGCGATTTAACTATTTGATGAAATATAATAATATTAAATATTAATACATATGACTATGTGACAATGAATATTCCAATTTATCAAAACGGAACGATCGACTCGAGGATCTGTCGATTGCGTCTCGGCTGATTCGCTCCATCGATCGCCGGAGTAGCCGGCGACACTCGCGATTACAGCGTAACTGTACGCCGCGCGCACAGTTGGCTCGCAACGTAATCGCACGACGCGACCACCGCCGTGGCTGGCAGCCGTGTCCCTAGTCTACCACGACTTGGCGAACTTTTCTCTCCTCCTGCTTTGTCTCACTTCCTCGTCCGTGTCGGTGCGACCTGCTCCGGCACACGGCATGGTGAAGCACCTGTGCCGTGAGGCACTCCACCACCGCGCCTTTCTCCGTCGCACCAGCGACAACGTAACGCAACGTCTCATCCTCGTCGTTCCTACGCGGCGCATCTAAGTCTCTTTCGGTCCATTTCTTCCCGGCCGCACTTCTCGCCGCGCTCCGCGCAGTGACCCTGCGAACGTGCGCCTGTCCTTCTCCCTCGCCCGTCACCTCCGCCACCGCCGTCGCCTCCCCCCCGGTGCCATTATGTATATTCCCGCTCGCGGCTCGTCCCGTCTCGCTTGTTCGCTCGCGCCTATCAACAATCTATATTAAGGACGTGGGAATGTGAAATGGCCTGTCCAGCTATGCCAGCGATGCTATTGGAGTCGCGGTGTGGCCGTGTCGACTGTCTCAACTCTCTGATTCCTCTCCGCACATCCTCCCTCTCTGTCCCCCATCACCGCACATATAACCACGCATCTAACCTCCCCCCCACCCCCCCCCCCCCCCTTCCATATCACGCGTTCGTGCTGTGACCTCAGATTCGTGCACGACGGATGCTGCATGCCGAATCCCGTGCGATATGTGCCACAGACTTTCTCGTAAAACGTTTATGAGAAATTCAATAACGCCATAAGCCAAGTCATAAGCCTTCGTTTCTTTCTCCAAAAGTAATTTTCGTCTTTTTCTCCCGCGGGTCGTTCACGTTCATAGGAGAATAATCGTCCCTTTAGGAAATAGCGTGACTATTGCCGCGTTTGGCGTCACGTTACGTTTTCGCGTAGCATAGCGTGGGACTAAATGTTTGTTTAATGATATTTTATATGACAAGAGAAACTAATACACATTTTATAAAATTGCCATAATAAAATTGAAATTACTCAAATGTTATTAAAGTTATAAAATTCTGAATCTAATGGTATTTATCAGAGATATTGAATGTCTTATCTCGAACGCTGACATACACGATATTCGATATTGACAGAATATATTTATGCTCTATATACCATATATGAATATGAAACTTTAATAATGTGAAATCTTGACGTTTTCATAAAATCATAAAATAGCGATACCTATTCTATTGCTTTCTGTGAGATTACGATAATATAAATAAAATTGAACTTAATAATCTTAATACTTATAACCGAATTATCCGATACATAGCCCAAGTAAACATAAAAATAAAACTATTAAAGCTCTTTAGATATGACAGCAAATAAATTTCTTAGTAGGTCGCGAATAGTACAATGAAAATTATTGTAGCATCGAGTAGGTATTTCCTCGTTGTCAATTGCGACAATGTATCGATGTAGGTACAAGTCGTCGCGTTGTTAAAGCGAAAATTATATTTGTCGTCTTATTTAGCTCGTCGCGAAGAAATCCATGATGTCGTGCGAATAATGGTTACGCTAAACACGTACGTAAGTCATTTGCGGAATTGTTAAGACGATCGAATCGCGATGAAGGCCCGCAAGATCGACTTTCTGCCGATTTTGTGGGAAACCGAATCTCTGGAACGTCGATCCGTTCAAATCGCGCCGATTCGGACTATTCGCGTTCCCCATTTGGTAACAAAAAATACGAAGTTTTTCCGTTCGATTCTCCTCATGCACGAGAAACTATCGCGGTTCTCCCTTGAGAAAAATTAACATCACGCCGCTGATCGACTTGTCGAATGTCATACCGATGACATTTTTATCACTGCGCCGAGAAAACATAACATTTCTGCTTCCCTGTACTTTACGCATTTTCTTCGTTTTACCAACGCTAACAAGATGGCTCTTAACCGTTTGTAATATTTAATACAATGTAATTTTTGGCATCGTGTATTAAATATTTTTCTTTAAACTATTTTATACAAAAATAATTTGTTACTAAAATATCGATTGGATCGATTTAAATTCAAAGATGCGTTTGCTTTCTACAAGCCGTTTTACATTTCTTTTCACGATCACGGACGATGCTGATTTCTCCACGTCGCTTTATGGCGTTACAAATCGATCCAAGATTCCGGGCATACCGGCTGATTTGAGATAATCCCAGCTTCTCTTGACGAATTTGTCGCACGCGCCCGTAAATGGCGCGTGTTTCAACCGCTGTGCGTTCTACACGCGGACGAGAGCTGGTTTTACCGCTGCCGCCGTTGTTGCTGTTGCTATTGCCATCGTATTACGGCTCGTCGTCGCCCGCTGTTCCTGGTGTCGGGCCCGTATGCGTGCACGTCCAATGACCGGGCGAAGAATTGTGCAAAAACTTGAAAAACCGAGTGAACACGCGCTCGCACGCACGGCGTTACGCAATCCTGCGAATCCCGTTGTCCCCCTTCATCGAGAATTGTCCGACTATCCGTATATACGCAGCTGACCGAGTCAACACATGGACGACTGGACCAGGACCTGACGACGCAATCACTATCCGCGAAAGACAAAGTCATCCGCGGCGCTTTAAGAACGTCGCCACTTTTCCCAGTCTCGAGGCGATCCGAAACCCGATATGGCAGAAGCGTGACACCGGATCAATTACATCGCGTGGACGACTTTGAGCGATTCGATCGACATGCAATGTCCGTGATACACGTAAATCGATACGTAAATCATACCGAAAACCGTCACATTGCGAAACGTACACGTCTCTCGCGCGCGATTTTTATTACTTCAGGCCCGATCGAGCGTGTTTTTTTAGGAACTATGCCTTGGAATTACAGAATTCTCAAATCTATTTAGTTGCGAATGCGACAATACTTATTGCAAATAATATATTGAAGATAATGTATTTTGCTCGTCACATACCATTATCATAAATAGAAAAGAAACATGCAGAAAGTTGATCTATATTTTTGGAGTATCCAAATTTGCACCCGACACATTGGCGATTCTAATGGCCGGAAAGAATCAAATATATGCGAAGGATATGTACCCATATGACCGATAAATCGTCTGAGAAACGGAAGCGCCATTTGGCGTCGGTACCGATGGCGTACATATATATTGGAGTCCTGCGCGCAGAATGGCATCGTAATCTCTTTCACGCAGTCGTGGCGACGACTAAAGATCATCTGGTGTACGAGGAGTGCTATTTCCAACACATTCAAATCGTCACAATTCAAGATTGCCAGTAGAAGATTGCATTATCGTTTAACACTTCGCTTAATGTGCATTTTGGATGTATGCGCGTTTCACAGGGATTGCGAGTCCGTCACCTGTCGCTTGTCGACTACGATTTCGATCCATATACTGAGTCACGATCTCTCCCTAATGTAACATAGTCTATGGATTTAATTACGTAATTACTACAGTTAATCCGGAAAACAATGTATTTAATTTAAAATTCAAAATCGATTAATACGACTTCCTGAAAGAATGATTGCAGTCACGTCGACTTGGATTCATTGATTTACACATAGCGATAATTATGACATTTATATGATGATTTCTCCGAGCGAAAAACGTGTGATCCATTAATCCTTGGAATTATTGATACTTCGTACGGACAAGTTTCTCTATACAAGTTTCTGCACTTGGATAATCGTCGTGTTACTCTAAATGACTCACAGCGATGACATCAATGTGATGATCATCCGGAAGTCCAGCGAGTCATCACTACCGAACTCGACCAAGTCGTGGGCCGTGAATTTGGCCACTGTGGACACTTCATCGAACGATTCGTTACTCTCAAACGAGATGTGTACCGTGTACCGCTACGCGCGAACTTTGGATTTCGGTCCGTTACCAGCCCGCCCACGTGGCTCTTCGGTCAGGTGGAGCGCAGAATCCGTGTCCTTCGGCAACCTCCACGACGATACGACACAAAATTTTTTTACATTTTACCTTCCGCATCTTGTTCCGTAACACGCGTGCGTTATGCGCTAAATGGATCGTGACGCAATATCGTAATAACGGGAGAAGCGTGGGAACGCGGATAGATACGCGAGATTGCCTCCTGTGATCTCGTAACATATGCGATAACTACACTTTAACAAGGCACGATCGTGCTCAATCTTAAAGAAGAATCAGTTTGATACGGCTGAAAGCTAAATCTATATATGTTGGTACAAGATTAACTTTGGGTAAAATATATCATAAATATATATAATTATTTAGATCAAGTAAATTGGGAAGATAAATGTATTTTTTCGGATTTATAATATTGATGTTAACTTAATTTGCAATACGACCCATTTCGTAAATGCGAATCTTTACTAAATTAATTAATGTAATTCACACACACATCGCTTTATTTACTTTTTTTGAGGAATAAAGTATATCTTGAGACTGTATTCTCAGATTGATCAGAAAATTCTCCCGAATACGGAAGCCTAATCGAACGATATACAACCGACGTATCGACCGCGGACGTTGCGCGCTCGCATTGTGGCATCTCTCGAAATTTCCGGAGGGTGCGAGCGGCGAAAGACTGCAAAGCTGCGTCGTAAATTAGTACTCGATGACCGTGCGAGCGAGACCGCGCGCACCTTTCGAAGCAACGGGTCTTCTTGAGGCAGTTTTATCGTCGGCCGACAGGCGTTTAACTTTACGAGCGGCCCCGCCACGTATATACTCTATCTCCTCCTCCTCCTCCTCCTCGTCTTTTCGCTTTCTTTCTCCATCTCCTTCCGCTCCCTTCACCCTTTGCTCGTTCTCTTGCGTGCTCTTCGTCACTCTGCCCTTCTCTTTCTTTCTCGCGAGCGCCTCTCTTCTAGGTACAGGCATGCTAATTCACGTGACGCGCGTAACATTAAACCCTGACGTTTAATCCGGTAGAAACGCGCGTGGCTTACACACGGGCACCGACCGTCGACCCTTTATATGGTTCGGTCGTATGGAGGTTTCTCTCTCGTGGACGTATCTGGTAATATCCGGTGCGAAAGTACGGCGCGGGCCTCTATCGCGATAATGCTTCGTTTGTCTCGATAATCCGATTAATTTATATGGATGAGCCGCGCGCCGCACCGCGATTCTCCGCTATTCTCTGGACATGTCGAGGGTCGAAGGTTGGGTCGAGAGCCATCGCGCGAAAATTCATGATCGTCCAGCGACCGTAACCGCAAAGTTGTTAAGTATCCGTTGCGACGATAAGTACATTTGTAGATCAATTTAACGAGCAACGCGCATTAATTTCTACCAATGCGTCAGCGAAATGTTCTGTTCCTTAATCTTACTATATGATTTTAAGTGGCGTAAATCTGGAAGTATCAAGTGCCAAAGCACCTTGAATGGTTATGAAATCGATAATAACGCTATTGAAGCACTAAATTTGTAATTTCTTTTTGCACAAAATTTTTCGGGATATCAGTTTTGAATTTTCAAAATAGAAACACAACTCTGTATTATCTTAATGTTATAATGCGAACAATTAATAGGATTACTATAATCTTCTGTTACAGTCATTCTTCGGTCGCACGTATAACAACCCCACTAACGTGACAGCGTGCAAGAACGGCGGCAATTGCATAATTAACAAGAGGAATCGGACAGCTTGCAAATCTTGTCGGTTAAAGAAGTGCCTAGACGTCGGTATGTCCAAGTCGTGCTCACGCTACGGGCGGCGTTCGAATTGGTTCAAGATCACTTATTTTTCGGAGGAGATGAGGCGATATAATCGAAATACGAACGAGATAGCATCGCTCCGTCCTTCCAATACCGCTACGTCCTTCCGTTTAAGTTATCCACCGCAAAGTGACGGCAGCAACGAGACGGACAATGGCGCGTCGACCAGTCAGGAAAATCTGATCCCGTATCCGCACCACTTCCTACCTTCGCCTGCAATGATGTCGAGATCGGATGGATCGCCTCATCCGGACGAGGTGTCTTTATACCAGCAGCTCTATCTGCAGAATTTGTATATGAGGGAACATCAGCCACTATTATCATCCATGACAACACCTCCGCCCACATCGAGGGAAGTCTCATCATCGCCGCTCGACAATCGTTCACCACGGCAACAGAGCCCGTCCGCGGAAACTTCTGCGATATTCACTCAGGGGACATCGATTTACTCAACGGATTCTTATCGATCACCTATGCCGGCGGAATCGAGAAACACAAGAAACGCCGATGGATCCGAAAGCGAGTCCAACGATGATGACCACCGTCGCGATGTACAGTCCAGAAGCAGTTCAAGTCGATCGCCATTCACTCCCACGAGAACAAACGAGCAAGATTCGTCCAAACCCAGAGTATCGATCAATGGCATGCTCATGCTCACAGGTCAAAATTCTCTGTTACTCCCAGGGGGAGTAACAGGAATGTTCACGTCGGGGGCACACTCGTTGTCATCTCCATGGAACTATAACAATCTACTTCTGGTTGAATCTAATTCTAATAATCCCGCCGGCGACGAACCAATCGACCTTAGCATGCGGGCGAGTAGCAGTCCGTCGCGATCCAGAGAATCGCCGGAAAAAGAAGAGAAAGAGGAAGAACAGGAGGAAAAGAATGACAGATCACCCAAGGAAGAAAACACGGCATATCCACTCGATTTAACGCTTTCCGCTGGTACGTCTTTGACGGCGAATTGTTTTTGAGGCTCATGAATCGATTGGACCAATTTCAATTTTCGGACTTTCGATTTATCTTTGTCTCTGAAGAAACACGCAAAAACACCCTAAAAATCTACCTAGTGTGGTTTATAGAGAAGCGAGCTCGAAAGAAGTTCGAGAGAAACGATGGACAATATTGATAATAGTTACAACTCCACTGATGAAGTGAACGAATAACATACCGAAAATCGTGATGTATATATAGAACTATTTTCGCGATGGAAAAACAACAGTGATGTTGATGAGGAGCAAGGAAATGCTGGTTATTTTGACCAGCAATCATAGGTAGTACCATCATGAAAGTGTGTTCATTTTGTACATATGTATATGTAACAGTACTCGGAACGATTAAATGGACGTAATTTATATTGGTTTAATTTATTTTAGACTAACTGATATATTGTATAGGTATATGTATAGTGTATACAATATATGTATGTACATATGTATATTGGATGGCCGTTTTCAATAGATTTCGTTCTTTTAATACAGAAAAAATAAAAAATTAATGTTTAATTAAATAATATTTCGAAAATATTACTGCTGTAGCTACAAAAAGATCTGTTTAAAAATATTAGACAGTTTCGTTCAGTCATACTCAATCGATGTCGTTTCAAACAAATGAACAAATACATTCAGTTTCATTGTTGGTACAAGTAGCCGAGAAATTGACTATAAGGAATGCTATACACATTTCTGTTGACAAGATAAAAATAAAGATTATATTTTACATTTATTATTGTAAACCCCCCAGAGTGAGATATATATTGGCCAGTAACTAAAAAAGCTTTAGTATATTTATATCAGTATATCATATACACACACAGTCACGCAACACATATAGACACACACACAAACACGCACACATACCTAGAAGTATATGTATACATACATATTTCACCTAATATGATTTGAAATATTTTCATTACTATTGATGGTACGAAAAGATGTGTAAACAGATATTATTATTACTATTATTATTACCATTAGTATTATTATTGTTATTAAACTCGATTATTATCGTTCTTATCATTATTAAAAGAATATCACCATCATTATTATTAAGCATTATTTATCAAATGTTCCGAGAAAAAATCCTCTAAAAAGTAATAGCAATAAATGCATACAAAAATAAATGTATATAGGTGGATAATCTATGTGATATATACATGTATGCACTCATAAACAAACGTAAAAAAACGAGTTTTCTTGCTCGGAGCAAAAAGATTATTCAGAGATTACCATATGATATTATATGACAATGTGTCTAAGTTTTCACATTTGGACATTCTCGTAGTATTATACCGTTTGTACAATTCCGTTTTACATTGTGGCATAATAAGCAAATCTCCTGCAGTCTCTGTTTAATATTTTTACCCGGAATTATTATTATAGATAATGTTAACTTCTCTATTTAAAACCCATAGAATAATATACACGATGCTACATTTCGTGAATCAGCCTTAACAAAAAAAAAATATTAAGGCTGATTAATATTTTGTAAAATAAATATCACATTATAATTAATTTATATATTGCAAAATTAAATTCTTCTCTGGGTTTATCTTTTTTTTTAGAAAGATCTTTTAGAAAAAGTCTTTAAGAGAACTCTCATCTTCAAAGAGAAACAGAGAAGTGGCATGAGTATGTTTCTATTTCTTTAGATAGGTATACTCAAAATGTCGTGTATATACCTACGTAAAGGCCGATTCAGTTTTCACAATTCTAACTATGCTTAATTCTTTTGTTTCTCTTTTTTTACTAGTCTGGAATATTTCAATTTTGTGATTACTATTTATCATTCTTAATGTCTACGACATTAATTAGCACAATAATGATAGTATATTTTAGCTGTATAATTCTTTGTTGAAGATATTTCAAATATGTAAATTTGTATCTAAATTTAGAAAAAAACAAGTTGTATAAATAAATGTTTATTTAAAAAACCAAACCAAGAGAAGATCAGACTGAACATTTATTACAATGGACCAAATGTCTTGTCAACCAGAACGCATTACGACAAGAAAAGTTTAAGTATAAGTACTTAATAACATAATTGATCAATCTCATTTCTCAATGCGAAAGCGAGCATATCGACGAACATTCACTTCGAAAATGGTACTCTTTAAATTTGCGCCTCAGGCCTATGTCCATTCGGTTTGCTTAAATGCTCGTGTCACCAATCGCAAGTATTTTTGATGTTATGGATGTGTGATCTTGAATAATCGACAATCGACCGGTTTATAATTATAGCCAAATTATATATATATATTTTTTATATTTTATACAATATATATGTAATGCAGCATGTCGACTCTACAAGTGCATCGCATTATTCAATCTATATATTAATCAACTGCAGAGAAAGAAGTATGAGCGTTGCAAAATCATCAAATTATGAATACCAGCTTACGCGACTAACCTTGGCAGATTAATCATTCTTTTTACATCCGGATTGAACAATCTTCACAATGTTTTCTTTAATATCACGCTTGCCGTTCAAAAATTTATAAAAACTATACATTAATGTAGTTTTTAATATATTAATAATTTTTTGATTGGTTACATTATAACAGTTTTTTTTTAAATAATATATCGTAAAAGTCGTAATATATCCTAATGTTTAAGACAGATATCTGCATGAAAAGACGTGCATTGAATGTACGACTCTCAAAATGTTTTTGACCATTTCGTAAATGATATAAACAGGACATTGATTGATCACGTGTTTTCTTAACAACTAATTATATTAGCCTTCTATAATGTAATAATTCGAGAAGAGAAACACGCTATCCTGATTTACTCATAAGACGAAAAAAAGCTGGTTTTTCCGAAAAAATCGAAGACATTTCGCGATCAATCTTAAACGAATGACATCAAAAAGTCACAAATGATCTGTCTGGTAGCTTGCAAAAATCAACCAAGCCGAGTTTGGTATATCTGTCATGGGACAGATAGTTGATTACCGATGATCGAGACACCGATGTATACCACGGTACCAGAGTCCACGATACTCAAGTACACGAATCAAGACACACAGTTTCCAGCGTGTATACACACATATAGCCGCGCGTGTGTATGCACGCACGTATTAATGCAGATAACAAACGAGCGAGACTTGAAGCAGTGCGTTAGTCCATGACGACTGGTTATACCAGCCAAGCAATAAGCAATCGCTTAAACCTATCATGACTCTATGCATGAGAGTTGGGCAACACTGCTGCGGCAACAGGATGATTTTAACTGTGAGCGCGACTCCCGTTCGGCACGAGTGAAATATCGATAGACGAGCAGCCGGTTTACGGGTCCGCGACACGATCGCTCGTCTGGCGTTACAAGGCGCAAAAGCGAATTTCCACGAGAACGACGGTAATCGGCCCGGAGAGACTTTTATATATTATATATACGTAAATCTCTATAAATAGAATATATAAACGTTAAGAAGTGATTGACTATTGCCGCTGCTTGTTCTGTTTGCAACACGGAAATTCGTTCAACATGATTGTTCATATAATGATTCATATGATGGGTAGAAAATATTAATTTAGTTCAATGTAAATATAATTAATTTATATATTTAATCATTTTGTATGTGATATTATAATTATATAGAATTCAAATTAGTTTCTAAATTAGCTCTTTAATATAATATCAATCCTTTCATCTTCATCCTTTTAAAATATGGCAAAACGTTATTGAGAAAAATTATCACGACGCTTAAAAGATTCATCGAAACGAAAATAGTGTCGAAATCAATTTGAAATATTAGAAATTAGGTTCAACCAATAACAGCGTTTTGCTTATTTATTTCTTTAAATATACGAACCTACTTATCGATAAATAGGCAATTTTGCAACGAATTCCTCTGTCATCAGTCTTATCATATTGTAATAAATGAAATCCACGAAACGTTCCTGAAATCATTTATCAAAATTCCTTCCCGGTCTTATAAAATTCAAATTTCAACAGCCATGTAACTAATTGTTAATAATTGTATCACGCTTCATCATACAACAGTGGACATACAATATGTGCCGACGACTATCTTTAAAAAAATATATATGCCTACCACATAATTTAGAAACATTAATAGGATAAATTATTCTCATGAATAAACAGGTTGTATAACTATCAATAAAAAAGATTTATATCGGAACTGGAAACGGACCGCAGCTGCAGCGGTTTGTTTGGACTTTAGTGGAAACATAATTATAGTCGCTTTCTCTTCGAAGTTACTTGCAGAAGATGCGTTTGACCGAAGCGGCAACAACAAGAGAAGGACGTACAATGTGCGGACTATGAGAGCATAATACGCAGCATGTCAACGGCTCTCTTGGGATACGATAGACAAGTTATCGACAACAAATGCGAGAGTCGGCTCGAGCGCCGGCTACTCCTTTACATTTCAAACAGCGTAGGTAAAAAAACCATTGTTAGTGGTTTTTTTACACAATCTGTGTGCGGTTTAGTTGCACTACCTGTTTTCCCATTCTTTCTTCGCTTGCCTATTTCCCTCCTGATCAAGCAAGTTGATAACTCAAAGAATCAATCGTAATGACGCCTAATTAATTGCGTGAAATGCGGCGTTCGCGTAAAACCACTGCTGGCCGCACAACCGTGAGTAATGAGCCATGTATCCGCGTAATTATTAATTCCTACAGCCGTTGACGGTTTTACAAAGTAGGACAATTTATTTTATTTGCAAAAATCATGTTACAATCAACCATACCGCCATTGCATCGTGCGCGTGGTGAAAAGTAGATCTTGTGTAGAATCATAATCTTCTGCCGCTATTATAATATGTCAACGCATTTCGATGACGAATCAACTTCTTTTCGTGGCACTGATTCTTTTATTTTTGTAATCATATATGATGCTTAACGTAACGACATATATTTATTTTTTACACGTCCGATTTTTCAATTATAGCTATGAGATCATCGAGAAATGTTATCATGGCTACAAAAAAATAATAGATAAATTATTTATAACTATAATAATAAACTGTGCACTATTACTTTCAAAACAAACGCGGCAGCATGCATCAATCAAATACAGAAATATATTTCATGTTTTATGCAATATTTTATAAAATCTTCGAATTAAATAACTTTCCAGCATTTTCTGAGAAATTCAGAAAGAATTTTTCTTAACTAAACGAATTCTCGATCTATCATCTTTTTTCATGTTTCGTATTTCTATCATCGTTAAAACAATAATATATCTAAATACTGCAGTCGAAAAGTACAAATGTAATAAGAAAGTGTTGAAAAAGTAATTATTGGTTTAAGATCGCGAATTACTGGCGTGATTTAATTCACGATGAATCAGTCGTAGACAAATCGAGGAGAGATCGCGTTGTTCAGTGCAACGCGAGGGCTATCGTCAGTACCGATAAACCTCGCCGTGAAGTATACGGCTTATATGGATCCCTGGCGTGCACGGAGAGCGTTAGGGGTTAACGAGGGCCGATCGTGCGATCGGTCGATCTTTCCCAAGAGCCGAGGCGGCCCAATTAGAAGGCACATAAAAGCCGGGCGCATAATCAGCAATTTGTATTGTCGAAGGATAAGGGCGCGCGCGCTCGTTCGCTCGCGAAAAGAAGACTCTCTCTATCTCGCCTTTTCCCCGCGCACTTGTTCTGTCTTTCTCGTTCATTGTTCTCTTCTGCACGCCCACCCTTTCTTTTGAAGCCACTTTGTAAAATAACTTCATACACACAAGGCGAACGACGTCGGACGAGGGGATGAGAGGTAAGGGCTGCACGGCGCGTTCGTTGACGGTGCTGGCTCGGTGAAATCAAGGAAGGGAAAGACGAGAGGAGGGCTGGCACCCGATTAAGCTATGCAATCGCCAATTATCGGCAATTTAATCCGGTTATAACTCAATTTAAAGTAATTGGGCCGCGTCGAGCGCTCGATCCTCGTGAGTTTTCGTATGTATTAAGACGCCTCGTGTACGCACATGTACGCGTGCACTTGCGCGATTTATGTATGTGTATGTGCAATGTACGTACGAACGACAAGTACAAAACAAGACACGTGAAAGGCAGGGAGAGGGAGGAGAGAGAGAGAGAAAGAGAAAATGAAAGAGCAAGAGAGACGTCCCGAGGAGCAACGCTGTAGCGGCTCGCATTTAAGAGACTCAGCCTGGATGTGCTTTTAGCACCCTTCGATGATCGTAAATTGCTGATCGGCCAGCATGCACGTCAAAGCGATACTGAAATCCTTCTGCGGCCGCAATTGATGGACATACATAAGTACGTAGGAGTAGACAAGTAGAGCGTGATAAGGAAAACGTGACTCCCTGAATTCTATTTTCCGTACCTGCGTGCTCCTGATTTGTTTGATAGATTATTATATTAATTATCATTCGCGATGAGTTTATGTAATCATAATTTATCTAATTAATTATATGAAAGCGTCATTATATTATGTCTCACAACAAAAGTTTCATAAATAAAAAAACAGAAGATTATAAACTAGTAGTTAGATTCTGATAAACAATGATTCAGAATCATTATTTAACAGAATATAAATAAAAAAGACAGGATCAAAGTGTGCGAGCAAATTAGCTGGTTTCGATAATAAAGCGTTCCGGTAATAAAACTTATTATGTCTTTTTTCTACGCAAACATTGTTTGACAGACACAACACAATCATTAAAGCTGCGTTACCATTCAACCGCACTTTTTATCTAGCATTTTTTATTCATACCAACCTTTCACTCATATTACTAACTTAATAATTTATAACGTTCTTGTGTGTGTCGCATCATGTCTCTAATCACCTCTTTACCTCTTTTTTTGTCTTCCTCCGTCATCTTTTTTTCAATCTTTCTTTCTTATCCTTGTACTCTCGATATTGCAAGTTTCGTAAAATAACTACCCGCATAGAAATTTCTTTGGGTTTTCCCAGAAGCAGCATAGATTCCGCTTAGAATGCCCAAATTTGTCCCAAAGTTGGCTATCCCACTACGATACTAATTAAGAATCCCATTCTTGTCCGAAACATGGGTTCTCTGTCTAGAATCGAAACCGAAATATTAAGGAAACTCGAGCTTTTTTAAAATAACGTAGACATCACATACGCGCGCTATTTAGCTTTAATATTATATTATTACTATTTTATACATTACACTATTATTTAATATAACATTACATTACACTATTAACCCCTTGATATACAAAACTGTTAAAATATACGATGACAGATGCTCACAAAGTAAGCGCAGTGAGAGAACCAATCGGCATCGCGGAAAAGACAATAAGCTAACAGATTAATAGACTTAATAGAATTAAATAGGAATAGAATTGGAATAGAATAGAATAGTCTAGAAGAAAGAAAAAAGAAGAAGGAAAAACTAGACTATAAGAAATATTGTAAGTGTGAAAAAGAGAATGGAAAGGTGAACGCAATGTTACACTTTTTACAATATTTTGCATCATGCATGAGCAACACCATCCCTTTTGTAAAAGACAAGCGTGTAAAAAATCGTTTTTACGTGATATATATGTATATATATCCATTTCCATATATCTCCATTTCCATATTTATGATATTTAATGATAAGTAGCATACAGACGCGCGCGCTATTTAGCTTTTTACTATTAACTTCGAAAAAATTTTTGGGAAAACGTTGGTGGTAACCAAATAGGATCTGTTTATGTTTCCCACTTATTGTTAGATTCGCATATTCAAAACGTTACACTTCCAACCAGAACCTGCATAGATCCCTATCTAGAACTTTGGGGAATCGGACTAGATCCCAATTAGATCCCGAAGAAGTTTCTATGCGGGTACGCTTGAGTACATCGTTATGCCGGTGGCCGGTTCGCACCCGTTGACAAATTTGAGACGAGACACGCAACCAATCGGTCTTAACCGGCGTTAATCGATACAGCGATCAGTTCATTAGGCGGATCGAACTCGTTTCTCCTTCGTGACCGGGTACGAACAAGTGTATCGATATTAGCTTTTCGATCACGTTCGATCTGGCGGAAATCTGTATAGCGCCGTCGATAGCTTTCTTCCTCGCCGGTCTCGCACTTCGATCGAAATCGACGGTAACTTTCTACGTCTCCAAGATCGTAATAAAAACAAATCTTTTGATAAACAATATTCTTTAACTATGTAGATATTTAAAAAGGATCAATCTTTTCATTTATTTTACTGCAGTTATAAAAATTACGATATATTGTCCTAAAAAATAGGATTTTTTTCTAAAAACGTACTATTGAAGCAACATTTTCTTATTCATCAAAAGAGAGTTACGAGATTATGAAAATACATTAATTAAAAAGAATAAAAAGTCACGAAAGTATTTTTATTGTTAAGTAATTTTAAAAATTAAATTGGCACCTTAACGCGAGTTACTTAAATAGAAGAATTTGTATTATGTAATAATGGCTGAATGTCATTGGACAATTGATTTCAGGGACATAGATACAAGTGGGATCGTGAAAAGTAGAATTTCAACGATTCCCAGGATTGTATGAGGTGCACGCGCGTGGTTTCAGTTCAAACGTTTGCTATTATCCAATTCCGCTCGTGTACATACTCCGTGCGTTCCTTTCTCGACTAGGTCTGTTACGTGTCTTCATACACGTATATGGAATGGTCGCAAACTCGTGTACATACAATATGGAAAACTTTCCCATAAAAAAAAATCAAATGCAATTCTATATGCGTAAAGATTGTTAATGGGAATTAAAAATAAGAAAAGAATGTATTTGTAAGATAGATACGCACAAGTATGGCTTACTGTATACCTACTCCTAATCTGTGCTATTAATATGTGAAAGAAAAAATTTAGATTGACGAACTTCACGTTTCAGTATTATAACGGCTCCTCCTCTCCTTAAACTCTCTTCCCGCAACTCATCACATTGTTCCTGATGAGAACCTCGTTTCGCGGCGGATTTCGCGTGCGGTTTCTATCCGTCGCTAGGCGCGAAGCAATTTCCGTGAAACCCCATTAACCCTTTGTAGATGAACGACGGGGAAGTGGAAGGAGGCGGCGCGAGGATTTCAGAGGAGGATAAGGAGAATCGTGCGGGAGGAGGACGCGGTGGATCGCACTTGTCGCTTGCCACGCCAGTGTTGCACGTTGCGAGAATATCGGGTCTCCTCTATGCAACGCGGCGCGGCACGATGTTTCACCGTGAAACAGAAGGGAGGCGGAGTAAGGAGGAGGTGGAAAAGCATGAAGAAGAAAAAGAAGACGAAGAAGAAGAAGACGAAGAAGAAGTGGCCCTCGCGAGGCGAGGGGTCACAGTCGCTTATGTAAACCATATAGAAGCGCGCACTATCTAGCGGCGCGCCGTTTATCTAATAATATTATGGTGCAATGCCAGCACGGCCCATAAGAAGCGCTCGAGATGCACCGGTCGCGGTGGTTCGCATGCACATGCACACACGTACGTGTTCGTGCGAATATTCGTGCGAAGACGGAGGGAAGGGGGGACGGAGGGTAAATTCTCCTCGTGTATCGTCCGGGCAGACGCGCAAGGTGTGCGCCTTCACGTTCATGGGGGTGTGCGAGCACTTGTCCCGATGCTATCGGCTGATATTCCGCGCGATAGGCCGCGTGTGCGCGTGCGGGGCCACGATATTATCATTGCGGAACCGAGCGTTTTTCCTCGCCGCGCGCTGGGAACGCACGGAAAGTGGTACCTGGACGGAAGGATCAGGCCACGTGGCGTGGGCGATATACGTTTAATTTCAGCGAAGGAGGAGGTTCTACGTCGATAGTAATTAATTACAGTAATTAATTATTGAATTCCTTCGCGCCTTAGAATGTGAAGTTATACTTCGAGAAAATAAACTTCATCGAACATAATTTCACTACATTTATCTTTACGTGTATACACACGTATAGAAATGTATAAAATCTAATATAATATATAAATACATATTGTTATATTCATGTACTTTTGAAGAGAGAAAGAGAAATTTAAAAAAAGTATATTGGTTTGTGATTGGTTCTATTTTTAGAAAACTTGTTTTACAAATTAATAAAACTTATTTCTTTGATATAATGCGATACTATTAAAATTAGTATAGATATTAGCAAAAACAAGCCGTACAAATGCTCATCGAGAATCTCGCGAGCACGCGCCTCGCGATAGTTCCGAGGCGGAGTCAGTAATCATTAGACGCTTGGTGTTACTTTTTCTTCGAGGAGCGCAGCAATTTTTTTCCCCGGACTCGTCGCCAGGAATGGTCATTCAGCACGCAACCAGTAGCACACGCGACGCATTAATTTTAGCATTTTTCTGGCGTCCCGGCATTAACCTAAAGCAGGCGCGTGATTGCGACCGATCACGCGTGCTGTCCGTTAAATCGCCTATCGTTCCACTTTACGCGCGCGGCGCGCTCTGAACTTGTGCGATTTTTGCTTTCTTAATTCGATTCGGTCGTGCCGGAATATAACGTTGCGCGATATATCCCCGAAGAAGAAGGCGGTCGTACGCGCCGCTAACGATCACGGGCAACCTGGCTCTCGCGGCATTAAGCTCGACCATGGAACCGTAATGATGGTCGATCACGCGTGCCCGATCTTAAATCGCACCGCTTCTTCATAGAATCTGCCAACATTTCCAATTTCTTGTTTCACATTAATACAAATCGTTTCATCACGATCAAAGAGCTGCGCCAACGCTTTTGGTAAATCCACTTACTTGATTTTAAAGACTGCAATTTCACGATTCATGTAATCTTTTCTCTTGATAAACGTTTGAACATATATCAATTAACAAAAATTTATTTATGGCTGCTAAATCATTAAAATTGTTATTTTTAGAGTGTTTATAAATACAAAGAAAGACTCGATCACAAGATGAGCATTTTCTTATTTTGCCCCGACCAGGACCGTTCATTACTTTCAATAATCAAGCTGTATATTCATTAGGAAGCTATGCAAAAGCTTCCTAATGAATATAGTTCAATTGCTTGTCTATTCACGGCACAATCGTCGATTATCCACAATATGTAATGCCTGACGAATTAGAAAACGACATCTCGATGGTCTTATGCTGTTCTCTCGTAAGCGAAACTCAATTGTCGTACAGTATAAAGATAATTGCGTGCAACCAGCACCAACCGAACGGCGAGCGAGCCGGTCGTAAAGATCGATGGTCCCTCGATGAAGGGCATCTTCACGCATAAGTCCCGTGGACGATGCGTCGAAGGAGATTAACGCGAGGCGCTGGCTAGACGATGAATATACGTCGGACCCGTAAGAAAGAAAACCGGGAGGTAGATGATGAGAGGCACCTAATCCGCATTGAGACGTGACGCATTGCGCTTTGCCATTCGAGCGTAATTCGAACCGGCAAACTTAATTACGTCGAGTCGCAGAACTGAGATCGAACGAGCAAGGATCGCGCCACGCTATTCGCCCTTAGCGACTCGTCAGATAATTAATTAACGGCGCGGCGGTTCCTTGTGCGCTCGCGAAATCGGGTACTATTGGCTATTAACGCGAAGATCTAACGGTTGAATCGTAATCGCGAATTATCACGACACTAAATGCCGATCGTCGCGTTATCGATCTTGAGATCGCATTTCGCTTCCGCCCGAGAGTTCAAACCGAGCGACCGGTAGCTCGACACGTCGCAATGTGCATAATAGTTACTTTGTAGAAAGTCACCGACGATAGTTAAATATTTATCGACGAAGTCGTTTCTCTTTGCGGACAATTAGCGAAGCAGAATCCGGCCATTTAGTGAATGCATTTATGCCAGATCTCTAAAAGTATGGATGCCACGACTTCCACCGTAACCACGCATGGCGATGCTATCGAAATACTATCGAATGCATGCTTATTTGACCGTGTATATTGAGTTAAAAAAAAAGATTCTATTTACAATTAGTTAAACTATTTTCAAACTTTACGCACTCGAGGACTTTCTCAGCAAATTGGAAATTCTTGCATGCGAGAATTCGCGTACCGTAATCAGTGTGCCTTAACGGTTGTCACGATTCATCGTCGATAAGAAGTATGTCTCGTAATATCGAATCGAGCGGATCAGGATGGCACAAAGCGTCCACCGATGTCCAATAAGAATGTACTTGCGGTAGTAAGAGATGTGAACGTCCTCGCGACGACCATAGCCGAGCTTAGGAGGATCACCGAGCGATCGGGGGATAAGAAACGGAGAGAGAAAGAGAAGAACATAGAAAGAACAAGACAGACTAAAGAGAGCGAGTTGCCCCATGAATATTTAGGATCCCGTACTCCCGCAATGGAGTATTTATTCGTGGATGCCGGTTTTATATCACTCAACGAGGAGCGACGAGAAACCAAGAGTCTGCGCTTACGCCAGAAGAGTTGCCGACTTCTTAAAGGGGCTTTCCCGATGGGGGATCCGCGAGACCGAGTCTCCGGCATTGCGTTTCACGTCTGCGTTCGGTTAAAATATTGCAGCGATCTACTGACCAAACGGTATTAAACGTCGCAGTATTGAAAACCTCAATGCCGATTGTCGGTGGAAAACGACTTTGACACGTCCGAATGGAGTGCCTTTAATAGACCGCTTGAAGCATTTAAAGAAACGTACTCACACCAGCATTGTACAATTTTCTAATTTATAATTTATAATATTAGTCTCATTAATAAAAAAATTTTTGCAGATTTTCTGTAGTAATGAATAATTATACATACGCTATAAGAAGCTATTGTATAAAAGACCAAGTGAGAAATAAATATTAAGAATAATTAATTTAAAAAAGTGCCTATTTTTGCAAGCAACAATTTTACTTACTTGTGTACACGATACACATGCCATTCATGGCGATAATTATAAAAAGATAAAAAATTCGAACAGAAAAGAAATAAAACCGCTAAGAAAAGAATTATTCAGTTCTCATCGCCTTTCACCGTCGCTAATTCTCCTCGAGAGTCGACGCATCGATCGCGTTCGGTTGAAATTCAAATTCCTAATTATCATCCTATTCCGAACTACTAATTCCACGTCATTCCGTTGATAGACGAGTCGAGGAACGAAGAGATTCACTCGGCACCTCCAGATCGACGCGACGAGACGATTCCTCCGCGATCGCGACGGAGCTTGCACGCAATGGCCTAACCATCTCGATCTCGCTGGCGCGATGGCGTGCCGCGACCACCGACCGACTCGTGATCCATAGATCGCGCGCATCGAGGATCGCGGGCCTCGCCACAAAAACCCAACGAACAAAGGCATTGAGTATAAAAATTGAATTAAAACATCGACGGGGTCAGGCCACGAATTAATTTCGCGCGCGCTCGCGATCCACGGCCGACGCAAATCGCACGAAATGTCGCCGTCCTGATGACCTTTCGCATCGGCTCGGTTTTCGCGATTTCACCACAACGCTCGCGCGGGAGTGCCACGCTCGTCCCTTTTTTTCGTAGTTGTGTAAGAGAGATAAAGAGAGACCTCCGGAATCAAGAGATCTATATCTGGAGAGAGTATCTATATAAAAGACACGATCGCACGTGTCGCGAGATGAAATGTAAAAAAGACACTCCGCTACTCATGGCTGTTCGCTCGGGAGATTATGATACAGATACGCGCTAATAACTAAAGATCCGATAATTAAAGCGTTTATAAGAGACACGAAATTAGAGAAAGCGGAGTATCGCGTATGGGAAATCCCCATAGACCGCCGAAGAAAGGGAAAGAGAAGGATGAAAGCGAGACGAAAAGAGAACTGCATAGCGATCGGCGAAAGATGGCCGAGGCGTCCAAGTTCTTGATCATAATATCACGTTAATAAATTCCACACAGGATGTGGAACACATCTTTAACTCGGCTGATAGCCGTACCACGCGGACATTTTCATAGCTATTTTCTCGCGCAGATATATACGTTCTCAAGATACATATTAATGATTTCGCGGACGGTACATCCATCGGAGCATCGTCATCGACGACCCGATAATGATGTCAGACGCGTGCGGCTCCCTCCACGTACGACCTACTCCGCTCCTGTAGTTGGAGAGTAACGGGATCAGCGCGGTGTTTTCTCGATCGCACTTTTGTCGCTCGGCTTATGCGCTGTCCTTGCAGTACGAATTAATATTAATATACTGTTAAAATCTCATTAAAAATCAGTGTTGCTCCGGAAAACATACAATTTTGTTAAATATTTCCATCAGCTTCCATCGTCAATTAGTAATTACGAAATTATATCACGCGTTATTTTCTGCGTGTACACGTTTTCTTTCGCGAGCGAGAAAGAAGGAGAGGACAAGTTATCGGAGGCGGTTGATCGATAAATTACAGCGAGGTATGAAGAAGAAGGCTCAAGAAGGGCGATGCGCGTTGCCAATTGCCGTTCGCTGATGTCGCAGCAGTTAACGACCTAACCATCGCTTATTCCGTTTCTAATAGTTCTATGAACGTTTATTCGCCGTGGAAAATTATCCGTCGTAAAGTAAGAAGGGAAGAGCAAAATTCGCAGTTTTATTCGTCCGCTGGCGGAATGTAGTCACTTCGCTCGCTCGTTTTGTCGACACGAGTATGACGTGCCTGAATCTGTCGTCGCGAAAGGGGACGTCGGAGGGGCCGCTCGACTGTCCCCCCTCCCCCCCCCCCGTCAACGCCCCACCTTGCACGGTCCACGTAATAATACGTTGCCGCCGTGGCCCGACCAATATATTAATTACCTCTCAATATATTAATTACTGACCCTATAATCTCGCCGGGACGCGCCGTGGGATCTCACCACGGAATGTTCAAACGCGGTCCAACGTTCTACGGCCATCCACATCTTCCATTCGCTCTACGTTCGCCGTTCTTCATAATCTCGTCTCTCTTTCCTGCTCCTTCTGTCTCTCTTTTCTCCATTTTTATCTGAATTTTCTCTTTTCTCTTCTAAGTTCCACTGTCTGCATTTTTACGGTTTTCCCCGTCCCCGTATCGACGATACGGTGCGAACAGCTCCATAAGATACTTCAAGTGCAAGATCGATTGACCGATTAGCGAGATCGTTAGCGATAACGATAGATAACGCGTAAGAACGCGTATAATAAGATAACGCGTAAGTTGCCAATTTCGAGGAGAGATAATGCATATTCGAAATAAAACTCCCATAAGCATTTATATGCATTCACACATAGAATAATGATTTTGCTTACAATTAGAATGTTTGTGTGAAAAATCGAAGTGTTATTGGCGTCCGACAAATGTTATATTCTTTCCCGGATTTTTATTACAAATGGAACTTACATTGCTGTTTAGAAAAGACCATTTTATCAACCAATAAAATTATACACAGTTCATAAAAGACGTATATGGATTCCGAAATAATTCACTGGTGCAGATATTAAATAAAATATAATCTCTTAGAGGGATGAAAGGAAGAATACGCAACTTTGCAGGGCAATATCTAAATATAAGTGTCCATATCGTAGTTTCCACGTGATCCGAGTTAACTCGCGAATTCGCCGACATCGATGGAAGCGGGAAGATCGTGGGCGAAGGACGACTTGTATAGCTCGTAAACCTAAAAGGCGATCTCGAAGGGCTCGCATACCGGGAGAGCGGGTCCTTCGATGGAGCGAACGATACCCGCGCGGAATTCAAATGAGACGCCACGAATCCCGCGAGTCGTCCGATGCCGGTTGGCGTGCATTCCGACGAGCGAACGGGCACGGCGACGAGTCACGAGCGCGCGAGCGAGCTCGTGGAAGCGCGGACGACGCGGCGACGTCGTCGTTCGTCGAGCCGCTCCGGCCGACGTCCGTCAAGATCGCGTCATCACGCGGGGGTCTTATTAAATCAAAGCGGGCGATCCGTCGGAGTGATAAGGACGCCGACCTGTCGACAGGTGGATTCGTCTCCACCGCTCCGAACACAGAAGCGTACACAGGAGCGGCTGCGATGGGGCCATGATAGAGCAACTTAAAAACTCACACGGGGACGTCACGAATGTCACGCGCGGCGCTCGTTCACGCTTGTAACTATGAGCGATCAACGCGAACTCGATACGACAGCTGATGTGATTAACAAGCTGCGCGGGCAATATTAGGCTTTGAACAGTATCGCCGATACCTGTGCTTCGTTTAATAGCAACACGGCGAAAGATAAGTATACGTTTCGTCATATCGTAAGAAAAGGCAACGGCGCTGAAAAGTATTATAGATACGTATGGATACACTGAAAACAAATTTATTATTTGCAAAAAAAATTAATTTCTATGAATTTAGTTTCCTTAATTTAAAGAAAAATATATATTAAGTAGATTTGAGAAAATATTTTAAATTCAGAAAAATGTTTTCTCAAATCTACCTAGTACTTCTTTGGATTAAGGAAACTAAATTTATTATAGAAATCAATTTTCTTGCAAAAAATAAATTATTTTCAGTGTACGTTCGCGTAGTGAATTTTGCTTTCGTTTCCTTCCGATTCGTATCAAAAGCGCATAGCTTTGAGGTTGTCGTGTCAAATGTATTAATTTAATGTCCTTTCATTGACAGACTCATAGATCAAACGCGCCGATAGGATGAAAGCGCGAATGAGTCAATATAATTGTTCTGTCTTTCCCTAATGAAACATGTGAAGTGCATTAAAAGCAATTTTTAACGGTTTGCCTTCTATCGAAAGATTGGTCATAACTCGTATTTAATAGGAAGAAGCTATCGATAGTGAAATCAATTAATCCGCTAATCGCGCGCCTAAAACCGATTCTCGATGAGGAATCGAACGCGACTCGTACGCTGCGTAATAACCATCACTTAACCATAATTACCACCGCGAGTAATTTTAAGTAATCTTTATGACCACGTCGTACATGATAATGGTAGGTTTGATCTAGGACCACATGCGACCAACCGATCGTACTTCTAACCACGCAATAGGTACCGTTTTCCACTTTGTTCGCCGTGAGAACGGCCTTCGGAATTAAGATCCACGAAAATTAGAGGCGCAATGCTTCGTGTATGATCTGTGAATATGGGCCCGGGAAAGGCCACCACATAGGTAGTCCTTATAATTCGGTCGGCCCGCGCGCGAACCTTCAATTATACCGGATGATACTCGCGTCTAATAATCTCCGCCAAACCCTACTGCTCAATCTAAATTCTAAACTAAGAAACTGAATACCGATTATAAGAATTTGAGAGCGGAGCAATAATGATCCGCCGACGTTTAGCTATTTAGATTTGGACTTGAACTATTTTCGAAATATATTTTATTATATTTAAAATATTCTTATTTATTACAAGGAGCATTTTGATAATAAAATTAAGCTTCATTGACAAATTAAATATATCATTTTGTTTTGGTATTTGCGAAATAAATACGTTTTAATATTTTTGGCATTTTTAAAATACATCAATAATAGTTATATAGTAGTTCTAAACCTGTCTACATCTTTGCATGTGTATATGTGCGTGTGATGAGTTATTTAAAAATAGCAAACTACAACAGGCTAATTAGAAGATTCCTTTCCTATAGCGATCTTCCCTTAAGGGCGGCCTCGTTCCAGCCGTTTACCCATTCGAATCGCGGGAAGCAGTTCGCGTAAAGGCTACAATCATCATACTTTTCGCACGATTATTCCTATGATTATAGATCAACCGGTTCGCGTGCAAGATCCAGAAGATATTGCCCCAGATATATCTCTGGCGGAGCAGTGGGACTCCCGCGAGAGAGGCCGCAGGAGCGAGAACGAGTCGTGATCCACCGTCGGAGGACGACGGTGGGATCTTTTGCTTTCTAATCATCTTCAAGGTTAAACCTTGGTGAACCTGCCGGCTCCTGCACGATGTCGGCTAGAGCCTTGTCCGATGCTCTCGTCCTCCTCCTCGCTTTCTGCCTCTCATATATGCTATATAGATCGTCGTATAAGGGTACGACCTTAGCCACAGGAATAAGACGTCGTCGACCTGTTGCTCGCTCGACCTACGATTGTCTCTGTCGGTCGAGGAGAGCAGCGAGGATATTTCTATACCGTTAAGCGATCGGAACGCCTCGTACTCCATTGTCTCCGCGAGCGCATGCACCTATATGTGTATCTCTCTCTCTTTATGGATTAATTACCGTCGAACTGGGTGCACGCGCGCGTCGATACGAGGCATCGATCTCCAACGAGAATGTTAAGCTTGATAAAGCAATAAAAAAAAAGAATCCTTGCAACAGCGGCGCGGGATCGAAAATTATTCATACTCGATTCATACGCGGTCGTGAAATCGAAAATTATTCATACTCGATTCATACGCGGTCGTGAAAACGAAGTCGTTATTTATACGGAGAAATATTCGATAGTGTTAATGAAATCATTAATTGCATCAAAGATCTACAGAAATTAGAATATTTTAAGAATTACATGTTTTTGGAAAAAGCAAGCAGAGAAATTAAATTCACCCGTATATGAACGAAACCAACTTTTGATTTGGGAAACGCCATAAAATTTTCGATTATTTTGAATTTAAATGTTTATAACAGAATAATTGACTTGAATTTTATTTCAAAAGCGTATCGTATTCACATTCATTTTAAGATGCTCGGAGCAAAGTATATGAAATACAGACGGTTCATGGCAATTATATTAATTAAACATCACATATAGACACACAATATTTTCATACATCTGTTCAACTTAAAATAAAAGATAATTCGACTCACCAATGCGATGTGCAGCGGCCGAGTTGTAGCATAAGGACGTTCATCTATAAAATGCAAATACAGCCAAATTATAACAAAGTTCTCAGAGCAAAGAAATAATTGTTACAATCAAATCGTTCTATTCTTACTTTTAGTGAATATTTAACAACATAATAATATTCGAAAGAAAATCTTCTTATAAGAAACGCGTTAAATATGTAAAAGTATAATTCTCGTATATTTTCTTACGACGTAATAAAACGTACAAATAATGCAAATTATTAAAATTCTTGAGTCTCAAACATTTAAAAAACAATTTTAAAAAACGATCATCTCATAATTTTAGACAACCTATAAAATTCAGATTTCAAAGCAAAATTCTACTTGTAATTTTATATACCGTCTATTTCGACATGTGTATTTTAACATATATACTTTACACATGTGTGTACTCCTTCAGATGTTTCTCGTAATACATGGCACATAGAATTATAAATCGAATAATATTTCGAATTGGCCGACATCAATTTTATCGATCATCCATAGTGGGCTTTACATTGCAAGAAAGGATGCGACAGAAACGGTGCGCGGAATGCGAGAGTCGTGAGGACAAACAATTGATTCTATAGATAATAAATAAATAATAAATTATTCACCTCACGGTTGCTCCGTCCGCGTCGGTGCCCGAAGGTCCTTCCCGGGCCTGCTCCTCCTCTCGTGGCTCTCGTTCATTGCTGCTCGAGTTGCTGCTCCTTTACGGCACTCACATAGCAGATACAGGCACAGACACACACTTACTCATTCGCGAAAATAAGTTTTTACGTGTACGACGTGTACTAATCGCGAGAGTACGATAATCGCGCGGCACTTTGACACGGCACTCCCGGGGTCAATCGTACATACGTGACATGCACATCGTTACACTGCAAGAATGGGAGAAGACGAGACGTGATAAGAGACACGACGATACGATACCACGATCCGCGGCCCGCGCGAAACCCGCGAACTAACAAACTAACCTCGCCGATCGTCGTCGCCCCGCGCCCGCCCGCGCCGATGGCGTTGGCGCAATGGACTTCGGGTGAATTAATCTCGCGACATACGCGCTTGAACGCATCGCCGACAAGTAAATCGCGTGCTTGTACACTATTTGATTACGCCTTCGATGAATATCGAGCCACACAAGGCTAATCTCACGGCTGTACGAGTTAATTATATGCGCCACAACGCCGCTTGACTCGAAGTCGACTTGCTCCATTAGTCCATTCCATATCCGCGGACCGCGACGTTCCGCTTCCGCCGCTCCGCGTTCGTCGATCGTCACTGATTAGCTGACCACTGAGTGCAGAGTGTCGTGACCCTGACCCACTGACCGAGATATTCAAGTATGGCGACTGGCGTCGCGTCGGTAACCACCCCCTACCCCCTATCGCGCGGTACTACGCGAGTCATGCTAATCACTACACGAAGACCCGGCGGATTGTCCGAAAAACTGAATTGTAGCGTTGCACGCATACACTTTGTGCGCGTAAACTCTGCGAAATATTATCGTTAACAAACGACAGACGCACATCGCGAATTTTTATTACTTTAGTTCCTACGAACCGGCGACTTGCGTATTATTGCGCGCTCTCAATAGCACTATCTGCACTACAGCAGCAAGTATAGTACGTACTACGTGAACGTGAAAGATTCGAGGCTCCGAGCTCCTGCTTCAAACGAGCAAATCGTGCGGGATATTTGCCTCGACCGAATATTGTTACAAATCTCTCTCTCGCAAGACCGAGTTGTGCGGATTGATAGCTCCTGCTCCATAATGTTCGCGAGGCGAGGAACAATCGCGGGGTGGTTTTTGCGTCTCGTCGCGATCGCGTCTGAGAGCCGAGAGGGTAATGCGCATGCGACGCCATGACACCAACTGGCTCGTGCCTCTGCCCGCCCGCCCGCCCGCTGCCCCGCTGCCCCCGCTGAGATTGAGTCCGGAGTCGCGTCGCCCGAACGACAACAAATTAAGTGTAACTGGATACGCCACGTACGTCGCGGAAAAACAACAAACACGCAGGACTCCGCGGGCTACCGACTCGTCGCCAACACGAAATATTTATCGCGTTATAGAAAACTACACAGATATTCTGTTCCTGACTGTACTCCACGCTATCGGATAGGCTGCCGTCGTTCAGCGTTTCGTTCTGTCTGGACTTCGTCGACGTTGCATAATAAGGTAAGCATTAATACCACTCAATTGAAAGTGTTTTGGAAATATTCTTATTTTAATTCCAACTCAATATGTGTACTGCTGTTTGACGTTCTGTCAGCTTTGTTGCTCGCAAATTATCGCATCTTTTTTAAGTTTTCAATAATAATATGAGTGAATTGAAAATATCACTGAATTGATTTTAATTACTACCTTTAAAGAATTGTTAAATTTAATATATTTTTTTAAGCAATAAACGACAGGAGGAGCAGGCTCGGGAAGGGCCTTCGGGCACCGGCGCGGCGAAGCAACCGTGAGGTGAATAATTTATTATTAATTTATTATTTGTTATCTGTGGAATCAATTGTTCGTCCTCGCGACTGTCGCATTCCGCGCAACGTTTCTGTCGCATCCTTTCTTGCAATGTAAAGCCCACTATGGATGATCGATAAAATTGATGTCGGCCAATTCGAAATATTATTCGATTTATAATTCTATGTGCCATGTATTACGAGAAACATCTGAAGGAGTACACACATGTGTAAAGTATATATGTTAAAATACACATGTCGAAATAGACGGTATATAAAATTACAAGTAGAATTTTGCTTTGAAATCTGAATTATATAGGTTGTCTAAAATTATGAGATGATCGTTTTTTAAAATTGTTTTTTAAATGTTTGAGACTCAAGAATTTTAATAATTTGCATTATTTATACGTTTTATTACGTCGTAAGAAAATATACAAGAATTAGGTATACTTTTATATATTTAACGCGTTTCTTAAGAAGACTTTCTTTTGAATATTATGTTATTAAATATTCATTTGAAATAAGAATAAAACGATTTGATACGTGTAACAATTATGTCTTGAAATATTAATTGCTCTGAGAACTTTGTTATAATTTGACTGTATTTGTATTTTATAGAATATAAGATGAACGTCCTCGTGCTACAACTCCGCCGCTGCACATCGCATTGGTGAGTCGAATTATTTTTTATTTTAAGTTGAACAGATGTATGAAAATATTGTGTGTCTATATGTAATGTTTAATTAATATAATAGCTATGAACCGTCTGTATTCCATATACTTTGCTCCGAGCATCTTAGAATGAACGTGAATACACGATACGCTTTTGAAGTAAAATTCAAGTCAAGCATTATTCTCATTACTGATGATTGCATTTAAAATTTTACTTTCGGAACGGGCGCATTTAATATTTCTCTGCTTGCATTCCAGAAGAATTCAAATCCTAAAAAATTCTAATTTCTGTAACATAAATAATTCTTTAATGCAATTAATAATTCATTAACACTATCGAATATTTCCCTGTTTAAAAAATAGATTTGATTTTTTAATTGAAAAAGTATTTATGGGAATGTATATTCGTTAATATAATTTTTTATAATTTTTAATCAAAAAAGATTAAAATTATGTGCCTTTAATAAATTAAGAATCCAGATTTTATATGCATAATAAATCACAAGAAAATTATCGCTGCAAAATATGTCAGCGACTTAATTTTATCCTTTTCCTTGATTTATTAAAATTATAAAATTTAATTTTTTTGGGGTGAAAAAATTGGCAAAGCAGCAAATAATAATTTAATTTTTCCAAATATTTTAAAAGAAAAATAATGTGCTGCAAATTATGATTTGATTCTTTTGAAACATTTATTCTTAAATCTCAAATCCGATATTTCACGTGAGTCGTTTCGTTTTTCACCTAATTTTGAATGTCAAAATTATATAAATGCAATCTTTTTCCAAGTTATTTGTAGTCTATTTAAGAGATATGTAATTTAACTCAATATTCAACTGATATTCCAAGACTATTAGTGTAATATAAATATATAGGATCCACTCTCAAGAATTGAGTGTTAAATTTCAAGAAACAAGATTTAATTGTTATCTATATCTTAAGATCAATTTATTTTTAAGGCATTTATTACGTAATTATTTATAATTACGATGAAAAACGTGAATTTTCCACAAATTTCAGAACTGTTCTATTACCGCTATCTTGCGACGATACAAATATAGTAGCAATCTTCTCAAGATCGGAATTATTTCAGTTTTGTCAATTATTCTGTTATAAACATTTAAATTTAAAATAATCGAAATTTTCTGGCATGGCATCTCGCAAATCAAAAGTTGGTTTTGATCAAAATGCAGCCACATATCTTCAAACCTTAATTAGAACTTTATTCTGAAATTCGCTAATCGAAAACTCACGTTTCTTTTCAGAAATGTATCGCATTTATAAATATGATGTTATCATATCAAATTGACGTTCAAGATTCATTTATTAAATCGTACATCTCAAACTGGTTTCGACTGACAATGAGTTCTTTAGCAGAAACGTTATTATAAATATGAGCTTTACGCTCAAGAAAGATAGTATTTTAAACGTCGTTCGTCAACGCTTACGCGGCTCGTTCCTTTTACATTGCGGTGTCTAGAACCACCCAAGTAGCCGTGTGTAACCAATCCTCGACCAGAGCACGCCGCGTGAATAGGTGAGAACGAATCCAAGCGAATATGTCTGTCGTGTTACGACAAAGGCCGCGCTATCGGGGCCCCGCGCTCGCGCAAGATAAGTAAGTGCTTTAATTTATTCGAAACACCTCGGTTATTAATCGTCCGCTTCGTGGACGGGCTCCGGAGGTGGTGCTCGGCGTGGCCCCGGGTTAGGTGAAAGAGGGGGTCGGGGGCGCGAGGCGAGAAGGGGTTAAGAGGTTGGTCCCTCCGTGCGTGAGGTGTGTGTGCTCGCGCACGTCCCTTACATACATATACGTGTAGTTATATACGCATATAAATACGCGGATACAAATAACGAACACGCGGCCGTGTCTCAGCTGAGCTCGTTGGAGGCGCAACGCACCCAGAGCTGAACCAGAGAAATGTTTTAAGCGAGGCGCCCACGCTCGTCCGCTCCAACAGACGCGCCGACACGCGCGCGCACACCGCGCTGGGCCCTTATTTCAGCCATAAATTAATGTTCTGTCTTCTGCGTATGCATAATTGTGCGAGCCATAGCTACCCGCTCCTTCTCCTCCTCCACCTCCGCCTCCCTTCCGTTTTCCGTGTCTACACAGACCAGACACCGGGCCGTCCGCGACGACACTGCCGACGTGGTTGATATCAATGGTGATGACACGTAACGAGGGCTCTAATGGATACCGCGAGCACGAATATACGCAATGTATACCGTGTACGAGGCACTATCCGTGGACCGGATATATTCCCGTGACGTGTTACCCGTAAGAATAATACTCCATCCCACCCGCGATATTTTCAACCACCTATATACTTGTACCAATGCGTTATATTTATAATAGAATAATGATACTTACGAGATAAAACACAGTCTCGTGTCTTCGTATGAAACTAATGATCATAGCTAAGCATCAACGAGAAGCGTGATCAAATATCTTCTTGCTTTGCCTTGATAAATTATTTTGATTAATGATTTCTCGATTTTTTTAAATTATAGCCTTCGACATATATTTAAAAAATAGCTAACCATGATGGTTACCAATGAATGAATGGATGATTTTTTTTTTGTATCGTTTTCTGGTTAGTAATAATTGTTAAAAAGGATCGCGTATACAAGACTGCCGAGAGAGCAGTTGAATTAGCATGAGGGGAACGGGGAAGATCACTTTCCGTTTGTATTGTCGTATAAACGGAGATAATAAGGATGGGTCTCACGTTCTTGCATTTACATTCGACCTATTGTCTTCCTCTCTCCGGAGTCTCCGGTTGTCTCTTTTTGCTCAATAAGCCGAGACCTTCGCTCTTGAACTCGCCACAATTCGCTTTCGATGCTATTTTTGCGCGTCGTTTTCACTCACATAGCTACCGTTGCCCTGGTTAAGCGAAGTTACTAAATAATGTCCCTAATGGTCTTCGAATGCTAATATAACAAAATAAATGTTGTTCTTAGGACTGAAATTGCATTGCGTAGTATATAGGTATCTGTCACAGTAATGCCACATTTCGCGTATAAAACAAGTGCGCGTATATTATACACGTATCCTTTCTCCCTCGTTTTGTTTTTCTACGACATGACTCTTTCCTGATCATCCACACTGTTCGTAGATTGCGATGAAGTTAATTTCCATGAGTAATCGTTTCAGTTACAACATTCAACTAATAGCACTTTAATTATGGTTTCAATTATTTATATAATGACTTTGTAATTATGAAAGAAATGAATAGCATTAAAAATATTATCATAGTTTCAAAAATCACAATGTAAAACATTCATAGCATTCGAACGATCCGTCGAGACCTTTAGCTTAAACAAACGTATTCGTTTGCGTAACTGTGCGAAAAGGAGATCGAAGCAACATGATCACGCGCAACATGATTACGCGGGATAATAATGGAAATAACGCATGCAGAAAAATGGTACCGCGTCTAGTAAAACAGCCGCGTACGTGTCGCGGCGTGCACACGCTCGGTTCCACGATGGTTCTCCAAAGCCTTGCACTCTCGCAAGCACCTTGTTATGCGCTCTAGCTTTTATCTCTCGAGTCTCGCGGTGACGAAGCCGACCTGTCAGTCACGTACTGGGGTACGTACGCGGGATTTGATTTTATCGGCCCCGTGCTTTTGCATACGGCGCCGCGCCGGTGTACCCACGCTGGTACACATGTGTCGCCTTCATGTGATGCTGCCTTTTCATACACGGTCGCGCGGACGCGCAGGCGACGATAACACCGTTCCGCGCACCGTTTATCTCGCTGGTGAATGCACTCGTGAACCGCACGCAGCGACGGAAACAATTCAAATTACTTACGTTCTTAGAAAACTGAAGAATTCCCGCATTTCTTAGAAATCATAAACTTAGCGGTCTATTTAATTGCTAACGGACTGTATATTTTACTATGCAAAACGTTAAAATAAAGTAAACGTTCCATTCTCACGTATAATATGTATATGAAAACATATCAGTAATGTTTATACAATTACACATCAAATATATGTATAATTGTCATTTATTTTCACACGAAGAAAAAACGAATCTGAAACCGAACATAGAGATTATTATGTATAGGAAACGACTTTATAATACTTAAATATGACATACTCGATATAGTATCACTTATATGGTATTTTAATCAGTAAATTCGTGCTTTTGTTTGTCACAAAGTAGTCAACAACGCAGTAGCGAGTAAGTAACGTGAATTACTTTGCCGGACAGCGGTCTATAAATCGTGTGATTTTAATAGGCGGTACACGTCGAATGTCACCATTGGGAAGGCGGCCTCCGTACATGCATCACGGTCGTGCACCAAGTACATAAGAGCATACGGTTCGCGTTTAAAGCGGCGAATTAGCGTCGCGCCCGCCTTAATATCGACCAGCACGACTGTTTTGGAACGTACCAGAGTGATTCGTTCAAGGCCGGTCCGAAAAGGCATGGAGATCGACGTGCAAAGAGACCATCGCCTCGTCGGCGATCGCGATCATTCGCGACTGACGTAAACCGCAAATTTTTGAGGTTGATGAAGGAACGAATGAGAAAAAAGATATAATCATAGTGATTTGTGGTGATCCGCGGAGAAGTATATGCGAGCAAAAACGCGATATCGTGCGATAAGTAAATCGAGAGAATCGTGTAAATTAAGAGAGATCGTGTAAGGTAATGATGATGACGCGACTTCATCGTGATGACTGTGAGAGATCGAGCTCACGAAGGATACAATATTCTACTAAAATGTTTATACGATGCGCACGGACGGTTCGAGCGAAAGAATGCCGCGCAGAAGGGAAAGTGAAAGATGCGGAGTGTTTCAAGGATACGCCAGCGCACGAGCATAACCAAGTTACTAATTATATCGATTAACGGGCTAATGCATCTATTCCGCGCGGTTAAAACTGCCCAAGGACTCGTGTCCTTGACTTTGTCAGCGCTTCTCGGCTAGGTTTTCCGCTACGAATCTGTTTCCTTCCTGTTCTCTTGTATCAAGATAACGATGTGATCCCAAACCTGCTACTGACATACACTTACACATGTCTACTGAATACTTAGGAAAATGAGATTTGATACTGGTCCTCTTGGAATGAAGCAGTTGAGCCTTAATTAAAGCAAGATAAACCATCGCGGCATAATTTAATGATGTTCCAGAACTTCGGCCGCGGAGGCTGGTCTTCCTGGAAGGACCTCCGAGATTTAATTAAAAAGCTAAATCATCGGGACAGAACCTGCAATAATTTAACAAAGCTTCCGAACTTCAACTGCCAGTATCATAAACTCTCTCTCCTATCGCGTCATCTCTTTATCGCTTCGGTTTCGTAACACAGGTAAAGTCGCTTCGTGCATCAGCACGATAGAAAATGAACGTTTGAGAGGTGAGCAAAAATGCTTGTCGCTTTATCGAACGATCGGAGATAACCGGCATGCAGAACGTAGTGCGGACGAGAATGAAGGTGCATGCGATTTGCGTTACTTTTACCGGCTCGAGATCTCGAGGTTACACACAGCCGGGAGAAGAGTTTATTTTTACTAGCAGGTGATACATTCTGAGCGCGCGTTCGGCCGAAGCTAATAAATCCTGGACGTGTCCTGGACGCGCGCTACGAAGTAACGCGATTCTCGTAATTATTGATTTCGCAATGACCGACACGATCGAGTATATGTCCGAATGCGGTGCGCGAATGACTCCGCCGCTCACATACTTGCGCCTCCATTAAAGACAATCGCTGAAGAGAATATTCTCTCTGCAAATGATTAAGCACCTATGTCCATGATGCACGTGGAATGAGAATCGAATAATCATTGATTGATAACGATGTATTTGGTATCGACGTGAACTATGAAAGAGAGCGATATGCGTGATACGCATGTTGTGATGTTGTGTAACGGTTAAAAATAGAAAAAGGAGACAGCAAAATGTCGCGATGAGTACTATAATATATACTAATAATAATTACTTTTTTACAACACTTTTACGGAAATGTTCGACTTCCATTCCTATAGAGCGGGACGAAAGTGGACAATTTCACGCCAGGGGGAGGGAAAGCATCATTCCCTCTTTAGAGAAGGAAATGATACTTTTCCTCCTCCTGACGTGACATTAGTCACTGTCGCCTCGTTCTTACGAAATTCGAACATTTCCGTAAAAGTGTTGTGAAAAATATGGTGTGCGCCACGGGAAGAAAGCTTTTTTTTCAGATTTGTGTGATTGCCGCCCTCGCCTTCGGCTTGGACGGCAAACTTCACACTCGTCTGAAAAACTTTCTTCCCTATAAGGTGCACAATATACTATTACTTTCTTTCCTGTAATAAGTTCGCGTAACTATCATTCGGCAATAAGCGAAAATTATATCGACTAATATTAAAAGTAAACTTAAAGAATTTGAAATATTTGATATTTTATTAATAAAAAATTATTTTTTTATTATTTATTTCAAGTTTCTTTTGCTTTATTATCTTATTTTATTATGTATTGCTTTATTAATCGTGTCGATAAGCAAACAAATGATAGAATTAACATTCGATTCTCAATGAGACTATTAAATACAGCAAGTGCTATTTATTTAAATAAAGCATGTTGTAGAGAGGGTAGAATTTCTTAAGAGGTCGAGAAGGCAAACAGACGTGTATTTATTCTATGATATCCCAGCGAGATATTATTAATCACACAACAATCTTGTTCTTTTATATATCGCGCGATGCTTTCCGTTCGAAATCGATCGTCCATCGACACTGGCCTATGAGAAAGATCATCATTTCGCCGTGTAATTACGCCGTTAGGATAATTTGCAATCTTCTCCCGTCTTCCTCGGTGTATTGTTTTCCAACTCGGTCAATCGAGATGGCCTTCGATCGAGTATCGAGGCGAGATAGAATCAAAATCTCAGGGCCACTCTTGTGGATTCGCTGCTCTCCCTTGCTAGCAATTTCTAAGTAGTCTCAGGAATTCATCGTGATCTGCGCAAACACAAGATCGCGCGAACCTATCCGCGACAATTTTTTAACTGATCCAAGAAAGATTAAGTGCGTTTGCACCATGGAGGATTTATTTTCATGTACGAACAATTAGCATTACCTATTCGTAAAATTAGTGATAGATATAACTGACTAAATACACAAATTTTGTTGCACACAATAAATCCAGAAAGTTCAGCTTCTCATATTACCTAAGAATATAATTTTTTTTCTCTTTATAGAGTGCAATTAAAAGGAATGCGTCAAAACGATATTCCAGGAATATATATCTTTGATATGACTTTTACGATCTCGTGCGATGCTGATTGTAAAAAAAAAAACAGGTTACAATAGTGCGCAGTTGGCGTCGTCGGTCGTCAATTCGTTGCAATAAATCTCGTTTCTGTGCAATCCGTTAGACGGTATTAGTTGTGCGGGAGGTAGGTAGTGTGGGAGCTGATGCGTCGCGCGAGTTCGCGTGTGTCACCTCTGGCACTGCGCCTTTACTGCGACGGCTCGACGTCAACTCGTCATTATCTGCTGGCGATGATTACAATTATTATTCCGGTCGGCCAATAATCATATCCCGTACAGCGTAACCATTCGTCTACGATTGCGATCGGCGATCACGTACGCGCCGTCCACGTCTTTTGCAGCGTCGCAACTTTACCACGACGCGACCGAGAGACTCCTTTCCCCCGCGAATTTTCTCGAGTCCACGATAACACGATCTTTCCTAGCTTAATCGCCGGATAAGCCATAAAAATAGCGTAATGTATAAAATCATTGCAAATATATATTTCAAGATATTTAAAATTGCGCGATTTTCCCCATTTTTTATTGACCGCACAAATACTACAGAAGTATCTCAATTGCGCTTATTATTTCATTACGACGCGACAGTACGATTTGTGACTGATATTTGATCATTTATTTCAAGATCAAGTTAGATCTCGGAGTTGTCTTAGGTCACGTCGAAAGGTTTGTTCTATAATTTCGAGAGACGACAGCGGGATTCGCGGATATGCATGCCATGTCGCACCGGTAGGATAGAACGCGCTCACGCGTCGTCGTGAGTCAGATATCCTCCGGGTTTCAGCGTGCCGGGTCGGGGGTCGTCCGCATTTGCTCCCATCTCCACTTGCCCCCTGCTTCGTCGCGACCGCCACCGCCGCGCGCCATCACTATCCTCGCAGTCGCATCCATCGCATCACCGAGTGTCTCGGTGTCCTTGATATTAGAATGGTCCAGGGGAACGCGCGCATCCCAGTGACCGTTACACGCTGCGCCGTCCGTGTACATATGCGGGTCTAGCTAACCACGACACAGATGTGCATCGCCGGATGACGACATCGTTTTATTATCATCCACCAAGTTTCGATTCGCGATTCACTCTTGCGATTTTACGATCTCTTTTTTTTTACGATTTCGGCGCTCGAGCCATGGCTTGCAAAGATCGATGGGCAAGAATGATCTGTAGATCGCATCAATTTACGTTGCTCGACAACTTCGTCGACAGCAGTCGCGTCGCATTGTCAATGTTTTTTGCTGCTGATATTTTCGGAAGATAAAAGAAAAAAAAACGATTATGCATAGACAGAATCGTAGCTTGCGGCGATGCGCGATCTTTGTTGTGCTAATTCTCAATCGATTAGTTCATAAGACGAAGCGTTTATTGCTCATTACCAATACCAATGCGCGCGTCGCAATACTCGTCGTGAGAGCTCGGCGGTGATAGTTGCCGCGCGCGTAATCGTTCCCGTGTCTGTATACGCGCGTTAAAAATCGTGCTCTTCTCGAATGGCACTCATCACGGCAGCGACGATGATTACCTACCAGCTTTTACATATTCATCGCGCTCACAGCCGAAGCCATGCGTTCTGTTATCGACAAATACGTAAAAGCTTGGCAGGCGCATTACGCCAACTGACTCAGTCGTCATTGTATCTCGTGAAGACTAATCGCCGGCAGATAATCTTCGTGCGATGTTCTGTACCGGGAGTCTTTTACTCTCTCGCGATATTGATGGATGAATGTTGCTGACAAATGGAGATTGACATGTTCATAGAGTTGTCGCGTATAACATAGATGAAATATAGATGTAAAAACATGGACTCCGTGAAAAGTTGATTAATCTTAAACTTTTCCTCATTATGAAGTAAAGCAACAAATAAAGTTGAATTTTATTACGCGGTTTAAAGACTGCACAGATCGCTTGAATTGAATAACGGTAAGCGCGAGAAATTTTTTTTCCACGATTCGCAGAGTTATGTAATACGATAAGGCATGTGGAGATCGAGAAGGATTAGCGAATTCAAGAGGAGTAATTTGCAAGGATGGTCGGACAGCTCGTAAGCGGAAGCGGCGAACGTACGACCGTGCCGCGTAGCCTGGATTAAGGATGGTAGGTATACGCCGGGCCTCGACGTAGGATCGCGTGAACGTGGTTGCAAAAAAACGCATAATACACGGCTCTTAGAGCATAAAGCGGAGGAGAAGTGAGGCGCCCGAAGCGGTTACGAGCGTGGAATCCGCGAACAAACGTGTGGCAAACGAGTGGCAATGACGGTGCGGAGCGTCCGATATTTTCGACTGCTCGCGACCGCGCTGCGATTACGCAAGGTGAAGGGTTAGGAGATCATCGTAGCCCCGCAGTCGGAGGAGACCCAGTTCTCATCTATTAATGCAATTACCGGCGAACAATGTGATTACGGGCGCGTTTAAGTCGTTACGCGACGCTTACGAGCTGCCGCTCCATCGGCTCTTGCACTCAATAATGCCTCTTCTGTTTCTCTTTCTTTTTTTCTTTCTCTTTCCCTTCGCCACTATCGTATCACCATCGGCCACTTTTAGTTTCACGGCCGATGTGCGAAAGACGTGTTGCGCTCGCGCTAGATCACTCCCCGCTGAAATCGAGCGACGAAAATCAATGATCGTCTGATTTAATACGATGAACGGCTGTTTAACGAACGGCGGCGGCGGCAACCGGTCCTCGCAAGGCCGATCGATCTTGTCGAGGAAGATCGATCGACTGCACTCAGCAAATAACTCGACCGCGTGCATTGTGCATTAGCGAAGGCGAGGTTCAAGGACGCGGCTCTCTAAGCCGGGGAACAACCGTCGTCGAGAATACGCGTTTCGCCAAGTTCCGGTATCGATCGGTCGATGAGTCATCGAATGTACAATATAAGATGAAATAAGTGGATGATCGGAGAGATATGAGAAACAGTTAACAGTTCTGTGAATTGCTCGAGAGTCGATCACGCGGATAAGGGTAAGAAAAATTTCTATTCGAAGAAACACATATGTTTCATCGTGAGTTAAATATCTCCGCAGTTTCATCATAGTTTCTCACTTTTGCACCCGGAAGCTTATTAGTCAGTCATTGTAAATCGTTCGCAAACTTTCGACCGCGCAAAAAATCTGGATCGCGAGGTGTCATAATGCGCTCTCGACGGGCGCCAGGGTCCAAGGATGCGCGCCATGTATATACGAGTATGTGGGGCAAAAGATACTTAATAATACATTAAAAGATGTTTTATTAATCCGTCGGATCGAGGCAGGTATCTGTTTTCGTATTTCATCAAAGTCGCTCGTACATTATTACGACGACTTCGATGAATCCACGAAGTTTCGAATTATATAACATACGTTATTATTGAAACGAATACTGAGCTTAAACCACAGTGAGAATATATGTAGCCGTTTAAAGCCGCTTTGGCAGGCTGTCGTATCTTTTTGTATACACTCTGTTCCGTAATCTTAATCCTCGTCGCTCCGAATGACTTTTATTACGAGATATAACGTAATTAGGGATCCCGCAAAATTATCTGCTTTTGACCTGAATAGCGGTGTATCACGATACACCGTCGTATGGCGAGTGCTTGACGATGTTAAACCGTTAAACAATAATAGTCCCTAGAAGCGAACGTCGTCGAGCGTTCACACGGTCGATCTGCTCGTAAATTTGGTATTTATACTTCGTCTAGAAAATAAGATTCTTTACGCATTCGTCCGGAGAAAAGAGAACCCACGTTTTACGGCGCTGCATCGTCAGGATGACACGCGAGTGTCTCGAAAAATATTTTCCTCGATTCCGGAAACTGCATAACCTTGCATAACCGCAGTGCCTTGTCTTGATCTTAAATTTCTACAATCTTGGAGAACCTGTACAACGATTGAATCGTCTCACGTCGTTCGTTGAATTTATCCCATATACTTGCGCATAGGCATGTCGATTGCTTACTATGCTAAACGAAAGCAACGTACAACGAATACCGCACAAATTGCTACGCTCGTAACAAATTCATTAATTAGAGACCATGACTCACGTCGTCCTATCTGTCAGCAACGCCTTCTATAGACGCTACTTTGCGGCAGGCCTTTATATCGGATGGATAATGAGGTGTTTCTCGTAACTTTTTTTCAGCGATTTGCAAACAACATGCGAATTATATTAAAATGAACACTTTGCACATATAATAAAAACGACATGATCTCGCGCCAAACTAATGTTTAATAAGAAAAGATATTCAAACAAAGATGTTAATAGAAAGATCTAATGTAACAGATAATAATTTAGTTATTAAATTTAATATTTGCATTTTATACGATCGAATTTATTAGTGCCAAGCATTTCTCGAAATAAATAAAAATAATAATTTCAGCAATGTCATTGATTTAGAAGACTACTAAAAACAATTTTATATGTCATACGCAGAGATATCGGTTTCGTAATTATATATAACTGTTGAATTATTAGCTTTGAAATTGGCAAATTGCACTACGGATGGGAAATAAATTTCATATCTTCCTCTCGAATTTTAGTCAGACTTATCGAGAATGAGGAAGACGGCACTTTCTGATAGCAGTGAATTATCGATGTTTGGGTTACTTCACTCGGACGATTCGGGTCATCGAAAATTGGAGGGGGGGAAGGCATAATTTTAACGATCTGTAAGTCTTCCTGTGCCACGAACACCGACAAGCATCTTCAATTACTGAGTAATTCGGAGCACGATGGTAGCGACGATCGCTTTCACCTTTGAACATTTTCGCCCACGTTGCGGTATAATTGGATTTTCCGCGATCCGAACCCAGCGACGAACGTAAAAACCTGAATTAACAAGAAAATTCTAATCGCCGCGCACGTGACATGCGTGTACATCGCTCGCGCGAGCTATTGCTAATAATGCCTGCGCGATCCTATAGCCACGCAACGTGGGGACGCCTTTCGGCGCCGGCTCGCCGACTAGAACGAATCAGCGCGGATCTCAAGGATTGTGAGAAAGCCCAAGGGCGAAGCCGCGATTAAGTCAGAGACTGGGGAAATGAAAAACAAGAAGAGTTCCGCGGACTGATAATATTAGTCAACGATTTCGTACATACTCTAATTTACGTAAAGCCCCTTTCTTCTTTCAATCTTTTACATAAGTTTGTTTCTATTGTATATACGCGCGTTTAAAATTTTCATAAAATTAATTGTTGATTACTGAATTAATTTACGTAGTTATTTTCTATATAATTATATATAAATACTTATTTTATAAAATTGGTGAAAGTAACGAAGCAAGGAACACTTTCTCAGTTTTAATTCACAATTTTTTTATTTTTTGTAAAACTTTCGTGAATATGATAAAGCTACGTAAGTCAGGCTTCTGTACGTTGATCAGCGTTGCCTTTATATTTAATAAAATATTAATTCTTCATCACACAATCAAAAATACTCGAATATTGACTAGATTTCTCTAATCATGGGCCGAAATTAAGGCAACTGTGCTATTTCACGCTTATGTAATGCGAAAGGACGCGAATCGCGCATCTTTTTCGCGACCGATATGCCGGAGAGTGCAAGAATCAGACCCATGCGAACGCGCACCGGCAGCACAGCGGATAAATTAATTAGCGTAATTAGTACATAAATCCGCGGGGAATGCCGGGGCCGTCACGGTTAATTGCAGCTAATAGCCGGGACCGTACGCAATGCTCTCGAACGACCAACGACGTACGCACGGTATCCGCTCCGCTTAGCGACGCACGCTTGCGCTATGTCAATTTTTCATTCGTGTGCTGCGTGAAACCGTCGTCTTCCCATTGAGTTTTTTGTCGTTCTGGAGACCCGATCCGCTGCGGCCTGATCGTCAACATAGCTCGATACGCCACACATCTCCGCGGAAAGGAATTTAATGGTACTCTCGAGCATCTGAAAGTCGCTCACCTGCCAGCTGCCGTCGGTCGCGAGAAATTTCGTGCCCGTCTGCCTTCCAGACTCTCACAATATCGATAAGCGACCGTGTAATCGTCGTGGATCCTCTCCCGTTCTCCGCTGCAAAGAGGAGTTTAATGCTCTGCACGGTTATTAATAAATTGTTATTAATTATTCAAGGAGCGAAATATCACCGGCTAATTACTAATTAGGCATCGCACGGTAATTACGACGCGACGGAATATAGCACACGTCGCTCATTCCTGCCGGCAGCGGTCCAATATAACCTTTCCATGCAAATGAATGCGTATTTGCCGTAATTACGCGCAATCAACGAAATTTATTGATATCCTGTTTGGTCGACTATGCTGTCGATCAAAAGGCCGACGTCGAGGTTCGGCGTCGGACCATTTCGGGACACGACCTGATTTAGAGCGTCGCGCATCGATCACTGTCGGCAATACGTGCCTGATAAATCGCCATTTAATCGCGACAGAATCCAACAACGGGTTGACACATAGCCAAAAAAAAAAATCATCACTCTTCATATCATCAACGGTCACGTCAGACGTTGTACATAAAAGACCTCGTCTTCCGGACTTTCGTCTGGCGGTAAAAAAAGCTGCTCCAGTTTGCTCGCGGCTCGTGAAGCGCTTCGCGACCTCGGTCGACGCGACTATCACGAAGAACACAACGACGACGACGAACGGTTGGCGGTTCATCACAGATAGATACGCAGGTAGTGCGGATCCTCACGAAAAAAGCGAGCGGTTTTTTAGAAGCCGCAGAAATAAATCAGCGCGGCGCTTCTGCGAGTACTTTCACGTTGGCGGACAGACAGGGCAAGCGGAAAGTACGAGCGCAACAAAACGGCACAGCGTTCGCGCCAAACAAGGTTTAATTGCCGGAGCATTGACATGCGTGCGGTTTGCTCCGACGCAACGCGAGCGCTCCTTTTGTCTTCGGCTTCGTGGAACTTCCGCGCGCTTCTCGGAGGCTGCCTCCACCGGCTCGGCGCGGGGAGGTCCGTGATTTGTTCGCCGCATCGCGCATCGCAAAGTAAAATAATACGTTACATAGGCAGGCAAAGAAAATATTGTAAAATTAGTTGCTAAAGAATTGTGTCAAAATATAGTAATTCTGGGAGTGATATAATTCAGATTGTATAAAGTTCTCATTTTGATTACAAGTTATAATGTGTGGACAATTACAATACAATTAAATACACCATGTATATTCTCTCTACTTTTTTAGATTCAAAATATCGTTAAAAAATATCATTCTATGTAAATTTTACTATTCTTTCTTCAATAAAACATCTTCGACGCGTATTTTTGGAAGAAAATAAGGGTTTTTTAAAAAAAATATAAGTATGTACTGATTGTTGCGAGTAATGCTGTATTATTGCGCTTACATGAGACATAGGCAGTTATCGGTTTTAAGGCGCACGATTTCAGTACGTCCGTTTTATTCGCGCGAGGTTTGTTAGCGCCCGTATCGCCGCCGCCGAAGATCCAGGGATAACGCCACCCCCTCCGGGTCTTCGAAGGTAAAGATGCCGCGGATTACGGGATTCCTAACTCCTCGCCAGTTGCCGCATAACGTTATACCTGCCTTTAACCAAGGTCGATCGTGTCCCGACAATCGCCCGGTAAGATCGTGAGATCGACCGGCTGATGTTGGTCGGAAAGTTCGCGCGATCGTAAGCAGCCAGAGTTCCACTTTTGATATACGTATTACAATACCTGGACTATACGTTGGCATTAAGCGTTTATCGTCCGAGAATCGCGGATTACGATAATTCCGCCGATACAGAAGTGCGCTCGGGATTAAGTAAGGATGATTAATGTAATAACAGTGTGTAATTCCAATCATGAGATTTATGACATGTCAATAGACGTAACCGCCTTCTGAGCGAGATTTAGATTGTATAGAAATTCAACAATTAACATTATTAATTTACCGAGTGTATCGGCGTATATCGTAATCACAATAAATTGCAAAAACGCAACGTAAGCTTTCGTTTGCTATGGGATTAGAGCTTTACCCCAAAAATTATCAAACAATCAACATTTAGGCATGCAAAGAATATCTCTATGCCATGCGTAAAATATTAGAAAACCTATTATATTTTAGCCGTAAATGATAACGGTGAGATATATCATGATAATCACATGAATTAGATTAGGACGAAGCACATCGAAGTGCGCCGTTTCTTAATCCCTAGATCTTCATTATCGCTCTATCGCTCTTCCTTTTGCATACGGTGGCTAAAGGCGACGTGGCAGTCTGGCAGTACGGTAGCCATCGAATCGATGGGATCGCATCTGCAACGACCCCGTTTGAGTTTCTCATGATGCACCTCTCTCAAGTCTAGGCTCTCAAGGAACTTTCACGGCCCTGAAGAGCGCGGGGTCCTTGACCGTTCCCGCCGTGATCCCCTTAATAAATTATTGGCGACGATTGATGGCAAACGCGGGAGGATCAATTTTAACACTGTTCTCGCCACTTTCTACTTTTTTCTATCTTTGACAAAAAATTGATTACTACCTATCGTAATATGTTATAAAAATCATATTTTCGGAATCAAAACTGTTATAAAAACCATCCTTTTTTTTAGAAAAGTAATACAAACATTAGATTAATGACTGATTGCGCGATTAATCGCTTACCGTTTTTTAACGCGTATAGAACAGATTTATAAATTTGACTGAATCCAATGGAAATGTGCACATGCTGCTTCTATAAAACTCCTATACAAGCCACAAGCAACGAGAGATTAAGACACAGTTTACAGCTGTTTAATGTAATGATAATCATACAAAATTTCTCCTTGCAAAATTTCTCTTTGCGTGGCGATAATGATTGATTCTAGTCATCGTGAAACGGGATGATAGAGTGCGAAGGTCAGGGCTGTGTCGTTCGCAATCGAGAGAGATCAGTCGAAACTATTCGGAGCTCTCGCGAATTACGGATCCTTCGGCGGCAATCCGAGGATTTTGATCGACGCGCGCGGGAGCGCACTCGCGCAAATCTACGGGTGAGTAGGATCGATTTATGGTCCAGCGACCGACAAGAAACAACGTCGCCCGGGGCGGGGTCGAATTGAAAAGCAATCGAGAGAGTTTCGGGACGTGGGAAGCGCTCGTTTTCTTCTCTTTCTCGCGCGTGTACGAAAAGATACGTCGCCGCTGCCGCGAGCGTGTCAGTGAATAGTGAGTGAGTGGTGAGTGAGTCACCTGTAGGAGTGGTGACTCGCCCCGCGATCGGCGTGATCGGCGGCTCTCCGATCGTGTTCCGTTCGTTCTTGTTGCGCGCGCGAGACCGGCGGAACTCTCCTCGAGTCTTGTAATCGTCAAAATAGATGACGTCCCGACGTTTTACACGATGGCCGTGGGTCCGTCGTCCTTCGCGGACACCGATGTTCACGTGGACGTCATCGATGGCGTGCTCGGAATCGCACGGAACGAAAGTCGGATGATCGTACGAGATACCGCATAGCAGGACGATAATTGGAACTGTTAAACGATCGCGAACATTCAGGAGAGATGACGTTTTGAAAGTGAAATATTTGAACATTGCGGAGACCGAATAGAACGGTAAACTCGATTAAAGCGAAAACTTCCAATTCAGAAAAGGTATATAAAAGTAGATTATAGAAGCGATTTTTTTTTTTAAATAAGAAATTATAAATCTACAAAATTCACCCTTTAAAATTCTATTTTCTATGAAATAAGAATAATGTTTTTTTGTTTAGGAAATTAGCGTAGAGTTAAAGGCATAGAGCTGCATATACAAACGACTGGAAAAAATGTTTCGAACATGCAACAATAAGTACTGCATTTGTTCGATGTATTTACTTGCACTCGCGGTCGAGGAAGCGGCCGGCGGCCAACCTTTTCCCGGTTTCTACTTTTTTTTTCGACGCGCTGCCGATCCCTTTTAGTACCGCACGACCTCGGCTGGCCTGCACCCGCTGCTGCCGGACGTCAAACGATCCCGCCAAGATCGCGTGACGGTAATGGCTCGTACACCAGTTAGTTGGCCGGGGAAACGGAACGGGATGAGTCCGTGTGAACCAATCCCTCGATTAAGCAAACCTTGTAGTGACATTTAGCCGCGGTATCTGTCTCTGACAGCTGCGAGTTCCAGCCGTTGCGAGACGATCGAGTAAACGATGAGGCGACGCAACTGCACGCCGACCATTGCCTTCGCGCCATCGATTGATCGTCATTCCGCTTCTTTCCGACCGGGGATCGGTTAAATTAGTTGAATGTCACGAGAATTTTCCTGATCGCGCTTTACTAATACGAAATCACGCTTACAAAGAAGACACACAAGGGGAGCAGGCGGGTTATTAGGCATTTTGCGTGACGAGTTGCGTAACATGATGACTATTAAATCTACGAGTTATTATATCGTGACAAAATGCTGATTATAAAACTTCCTATTAATTCTATGAATGGTAACAACTGAAATTGATTACATTTGATTTATATATTACCACAAAAAAGATCATTTTCGATTATTAGCTCGAAAAAGATGATCGACTATTATATTTATGTTCTGGATATCTTTAATTCACTCATTTGAGTCTACATTGCACGTAAGAATCTTTGAATTATCGTTATTATCTCGTATAAAATTTAAAGAAATTAAGGTTGCATTGAAATAAATGGCTTGTTTTTCTGTCATTATTATCTTCCAAAACACGTCAAACACTAAAAAATAACGCGAACATTTGTTATGAATAATTATTATTATCAGATTATCACTCCATGTTGTTAATTAACACTTATGATTAACAAGGAATGTAAACATATCAAGACGACAATTATTATTTTAAGCGGACATTTTTTAAATATGATTTACCTATTTAAAATAAGAATCAAGGCAAAAAAATATAAATTTTTAATTATTTTTTACGATGCATTTGATTAATAAGTACAGCTCTAATTATTTAGTATCAATTTAGTGTAGCATAAATTTAATTTATATATTATTTATGATTTATTAAAATTATTCGCAATTTTAAATTTCGTGCTAATTTGCGAGATTTCAACAGATCGTAGAACACTTTCGGATTCTTTTTTTATTGTAATAAAAGCAAAGTAAATGTCATGTACAATTAATATCAGGATCGTATTGAGTACTGTGTAATTATCCCATTCATTTGGTTAGTACATGTGTAGTAATTAATCGTGTTTTCTTTCGTGTTGTGTAGTGTTGAGCGCAACGAGCAAATCTGAGAAGAGGAGAAGACCTGGGAGGCATCGAGCGACAGCAGAATAATCATAGGGTGAGTGAATTATTACGTTTTATTTTATTGAACCTTTGCGCTTGAAGTTATTTCTCGTAAATGAATGACATTAATGTTCTATGTGCATTGAAATCTCTTTTCGCAATATTCTCCATTGCGAACGACGTATCGGAGAATCCTGTGCATGTCGATTCTGAACGGCAGATATCGGCTGGCGACGAAAACATGAAAAAGATTGATCTACGTATGCAAAAATTGTGTGGCTTGTCGCGTACGGTCCGTGCCCGATCGGCGATCGCGCAAAGCGCGACATAGGATGCAAAAGTGCATGCATTTTAGCGACAGCATCGGTTAATTAACGTCGGCGTTGCTTCGGTTAGCACTCCTGTGAGATCGCGAGATGCGATAGCGGTCACACTGGCCGCGAAAGATCCTCTTCTTCCTCGCTTCTTCACCGTCTTTTTTTCTTGCCTCGCTCATCCTCCCGCTTCTCTCTCAATCGCGGCAAGCGGTGATCCTCCACCAACGGGTCGATAAATTTCGGAATTGGCGCCTCTGCACTCTGTCGATCCCGGGTCCATCTAATTAAGCGGTTTGCCCCGTATAATTATAGTCAATTAACGTCAAACTCAGTCGACAGCGTCGGAACCGCTATCGACTCCAAGATTGCTCGATATTACGTGCACCTATACGCGCGCGAGCGTCCACGTGCGTATCTCTCAATCATCTTGATATTATTTTATCGGGTCGATCATTTTCTCGCTTGCAGCGAGATTGCTCGTCGTCTTTAAGACGCGGGATCGAAAAACTTTGTAATATTGAGGACCACCTCTTTGGCGTTTAAGAGATAACCGAGACGAAAATATAGTTTACAAATAGCCGCATTATGCTGTTCGAATAATATCTTCGCGACGTTATCAACATATATTAACAATTTATTAACATATTAAGAAAAATTACTGATATTACTTACATTATACGACATTCGCTAAGCGGTAAATATCTGGTTCGCTGAACGCATCGATTATCTTACGAACGAATGGAGATTTACGAACCACCCCGTTGAACGGAAGCAAACTACCTGAAGCGATTGCGGGTATTCAGAATGTATCCGTGCGTCCAATGGGCAGGGGTAAGCGTAAGCTGTCATTTAATCATTGATCATTCGAGTGTTCCGCTGTCTGCGAGACTCGTTGATCGAGGCATAATAAATTGATTCTTTCTGTCTTATTTCTAAACAATAATCACAAGCGATTTTCTCCGGCCCTCGAGCGACGTATCCTCATTCGGAGAACGGCGATCACGCCGCGGTCGGTGCGCGGCGCGATTAAAAGTCTAGCGCGCTCGGTGTTTATCCGAGAGCGTTTTAATGATCGCAGAGACGATTTCGTCGGTCGGGCGTTCTCTCGCACTGGCCTTAATATCTCGCTCGACGACGGGTCGTTGCATAAGCGGATGTATACGCGGGCTCGTCTTCTCCTCTCTCTCTCTCTCTGTCTCTCTTTCTTTCTCTGGCGAGGTAGGTGCGCTATACAGGTCGCTCGCGAGAGAAGACGTGACCACGATGCATAGAGCGGCGACCGCTCGGTGATCGTGAGTCGCGGATCCGTGCGGGCCCACGAAGAAAAATCCCATTAATTGCTTCTATGGTGATAAATTTCCCCCTGGCGGTGCACGATTCCTCTCTCAGGCTGTGACCGCGCATGTGCGCCCGCGCAACAATGCTTCCTCGGTGCGAAGCAGAGCTCACGGGTCCTCGCTAGACTATATCTCCTGCTATGTTAATTTTCAGTTTAATAAGGTGTACCAGGAAGTGATACAGCAGCGGCGAGCTGCGCAAATCGAACTAGCATGGTGCGACCGTGCTGGCTCGCGTGCGCAGCGATCACCGAGTGAAAATGTCGCGACGGGAGTGACATTTCAATTAATGTTTATTGCCTTTATGTGGGAAGACGTGCATCGGCACGATTATTCCGCGACTCCCACGACAGGTGCGAAAAGCGGAATGAACGGAAACGCGACCGGTTTTGCGCAGAACCCCGTGAACATCAGGAAACGTGTGACGAGTCTTAAACGTCCATGCAAAATTGAGCCTTAGAGAGAGATTTAGTTTCTTCCTTCATTTTACTTTCTTCATTACTCGTATATGTATATTTTACTAAATTTATTTTTGTTTTTATGCAAAAATTACAAGTATTAACACGTTCCCCTTTTTTAATAATTCTATAAATAATTATAATTATTATCATAAATATTATTTTTAATCAACTGTTCATGAATTGTAACAGTCGCTTTCGTAACAGAGCAGAATAATAAATAATCGATACATTTGCAAAAAGTGCAGCCGGGGCAATCAAGACGCTCGTTTCGCCGAGATCTTGCAGATGCGCTCGTTCTCGCGCATGCCTTTCCTAGCGTCTAAACGACCGGCCAATGTCATTAGTGACGTATAACCAGGGAAAACCTGTGGTTACCTCTTCTCGCAGCGAGCCGCGCGCGAGGTGGGTCCGCTCGTATTAATTTAATAATCCTGCTTATGAGTTACGAGCAGCGCCCCTATATTACTCGTTCAGTTACAACTACCAGCAGCACTGTTACCATCTCATAACCGGCCGCAGGCTGTGCGCTGCTCTCGACGCTAAAACTCGCCTCGGAGTCTTTTAAAGTGGTGCTTCGCGCCCCGCGCCTTAATATATTGCCGTCAGACGAAGTCTTCCTTAAAAGAGTTTTGTCCTTAATAGAGAACGCCCGTTATTCTGAGCGCAATACGAGTATAGGTATGTAAGCAAGGATTGCGGCTATGAATCGATGCGATCTTGCGCTATCGACGCTTTACATGCGGCAGCGACGGACGACGATTAACACCTTTCTGCAGATTTTTCTCGCGACGCCGATCACCAAGGCGCGTGAGCATTTATCTTCTTTCACGTGCGGCGGCGTCGCGGGAAACGTCATCGATGATCGAGCCGCGCGTTGAGTAAGATTGATGCCGAGACTAATTCAAACGGTCGCTTAATTATCCCGGCATGCCCAACAGCCAATCTTACGCATCGCATCGCCGATGCATTCGTTCCTCCTTCCCCTGCCCCGATAAAACGCTCTCGTAGACCGCGCGAATAAGCGGACCGGTCCAATTTCGGCGGCAAGCAATTACAAGCGTCGGACGGAGTGCGCCGCCCGCGTCGCTTCTGCAACTTTTATTCCCTTTTTTCCTTGCTTCTCTCTTGTCGTTATTATTCTGGCCATCGGCAGCACTCATCTCGAAACTTTCGGTGTGTGACGCAACATCGCCGAGCGGCGAGATTCGGTAAGCGAGGAAAGCGCGAAGCTTCTTCGTCTCGATTTGCTCGTTCTTCCTCCTGAGGCGCTCTAACGCTCCCCGCGCGCATCACGTTTCTCACGATCTTGATCGTAAGGTTTCGTCCGAAAATGGTAAAGCGGAGCGACCGTGGGCAGCAGTGAGAGCTCGCTTGTCGAAAAAATCAATTAATCTCAATCTCACGGCGACCGTGCGCGCGAGAGGGTAATTTCCAATTTGTCGCGGCACCGAAAAGCAAGGAGTGCCAAAAGCGGAGAGAGGCTCGGAGACGATATGTGTACACGCATCAGACACGTCAGGTGACAGACAGAGAGAAAGAGAGAGAGGACGTCGCATTGGATATCAGACCGGAGGATGAGCCTCCGGGGATTCACGTAAGTGGCGAAAGTATATTTCGGTCGGATAAGGGCATCGTACACGGCACCTCGTCACTCCAGGTGGGATAGTGGGATACTTCTTTGAAGCGCGTTATAGAGAGAAAGAGAGAGAGAGAAGTTGCTTTCTGGTACTTGACTCGATTGCGATCTTGAAAACTCGTGTGATTTTTTGCTTTGGATCCAAGTGGTCATCACTGTATTAAGGATATTATGATCCAATCATAACAAATATCAAACGCATAAATCGCAATAAGCATCATGCATATATATGAAATTTTGCATAAGCGGCTATAATTTTCTTAAATTTATTTTATGTGTTTATAAACGCTACACTGAGGCAATAGCTACAAAGGACGTATGAATCTTTTCTTAGCGATTGTCGCATTATAACCGCAAACCGCAATATACAAAGAATCAATATAATTTTACATAGTGATTTCTCACGGAATTACATATTCAGATATAAGTGAGTTGCGGTTTTATTAATGCTCAAACAGTTAGCGCCCAAAGTCCAAAAGCTATAATTACGGTAAGTGTTAATGATGAATATGGAAAATCATATCCTATGTCGGAAAAATCTGTTCAACAGAAATATGAGTTAATGCTATTATGTGGAAATTTACATAATCTCATAATTTAAAATAGAAGAATAAATTTACACATAGAATAGGTATATTTCATTCATCTCTACAGAATTCAATAAGTAGAAAGAATTTTCAATATTGTTTAGTAAATATTGCAATAAAGTTATAAAAATTATTATAACATTTTTATATTACAGGTAAAAAGTTAGTTTATAGCTTTTTTTAGTTTATTGATTTCTAATATCGGGACTCGCACTTTCTATAAAATGATTGACTTGATTGCAATTGTACGTTGCTTTCATGATCGATTCAATTCAGCGGACATTAATAAAGCCTTATCTATCTATCTTCTAGCTACTCTTTTCTATATCAAGGGTTCATCGAACTAGAGCATCGATTAGCGATTAAAGGAGTCCTTGATCTAGGAATGAGATCAGACGTTCGCACCGACCACGCGTTCCGCCGCCGACGTCCTTTCGAAAGCACCGCGACACTATGTGCAGTAGTTACAGTATCGGAAAGCAATCCGCGATAGATACCGCGATCTGCTCGCGATAGAATGTCGAGATTACGTATGGAGAGGATTGTATGGGTACACGTAGGGCCGTGTGTTTGTACACGCGGACTACGTGCTCGTAGGTGTGCACGGAGAACGAATGGTGTATGCCGCAATGCACACAACCTTCATTAATGACTCATCTAATCGAGCGACTCGAGTCGACCGAACGTGATTGGTGTCAGATACACGAGTCACCATTAAACGCTGCGCGGCTTAATCGTTCGCTACGAGGAAGGAATTAGAGGAAGAGAAGGAACTCTAAAACTGGTTCGATTTCCCCCCTCCTCAAAAGTAAATTAAGAAGAAATTTAACTTTTTCTTAAATCCTATAATATATTTAATTTCGATCCTTGTTTTCCTGTATATGTATTACAACATTCATTGTCAGTAAACACATGCAGCGAAATTTCACTGAACATTACAGTAAGAGACAACAAAGCATACTTACATGCACATAACGGTTGTAAAAAGCGTAGCGTTCCCGGGCCCAAGACAAATTAAGATGTAAAATAAATTATATTTTTAAGTGTAATGCCTTCTCACGCGGAGATACTCATGTAAATTGAGCGTATCACGAGCGCGATATAAAAGGTAACAAACGTTCCTTCTTTTGCGGTTCTCCGCCATGAAAAATCCGTGCAAATTAAGCGATTCGCAGTTCCTTTTCCATCAGCGCGCGAAAAGTGAAAGCGGATAAAAGCATTTTGTGGGGTGAATCCTTATAAGAGCCGAACGACGCCGGATTATATCACAATGATATAAAGTGTATTTTTCGATGCGTCCCGTTGCTGGTATCTTCGTCCGGTGGGACATCAGCAGCAGCGGAGCAACTTGCTTCTACCATATACGGGTCGACAGCGGGCGAGAGCGGATCGGCAGACTTCTCCGCATGCAAATTAATACCTAAGTCCCTTAACACAGCTAACGGTCCATCGACACCCTCGACGTATCACATGCGCCCGCCGTATATCGATAGCACAGTGTGGTCGTGGATCTTTTCTTCAAAACTACTACACGCGTTTATCATCGCTTATCCCAATACGCTTGATCGTCGTCAATGCCCGGCTCGGCATGCGTTAGGCATTACATTATTACATAGCCGCGAGTCGCGCGGCGATCGGAAGGAAAGGTAAGCCTTCGATCGACAGTGGCATCGATTTGAATAAATTTGAATAATACGCCGCGCGCGCATAGAACAATGCTAAATCAATTGTAATTGTTAATAATCGCAATACCGTATCGCCGGGATACCTGCACCACCGTTGGCGTCTCGCCGCCTTCATTTCTCGTTGCTCCGCGAAAGGCATACCCGAGTTCTCGTCGTGATCTGGTTACATTGCTACCCGTTATGTCGAGAGTTCGGAGTAAATTCTTACTTGCTCCCGTTGCTCCTCCCGCGCTTCTCCTTCGCGAAATATACACATACGTCCCCGTACCATACTTGCTCCTTTCGTTCTCCAGAAGCCGCCTGTTTCTTTTTACCTTTCCCCTCCCTCTCTCTTTCTCTCTCTTTCTCTCTCTTTCTCTCTCTTCTCAATACCTTTGCCGGTATTCGTCGTATGTAACGTACATCACTCCGACCAAGCTTCCTGCTCTCCTCCTTTGCTGGACCTGGCAACACAGATCGGTGAGGTCTCGACTCTTTTGCATGAAATTACATCTCTACCTTTGGATTTTACGTCCGGAGAAAATATGCCAGTTCAATCGCCTGGTAATCTTCGCCCCTGCGCACGCTCTCGCCACTTTCCCGCTCCTCTTCACCGTTGTTGTCTTCTTTCTCCTCCTCTTGATATTAATTTAGGGCCTTAACAAAATCACTCAAATATCTGTATCTCAGTGCACGCTTCTTGGCTATGTCATGTCGCACACATTTTAAATACGTTGCAACGTATTGGACTACGTAAGAGGAATTCGTGGAAAAAGCGCGGTATTTATCCGTCTTCGGTGATAATTTTTTTACTGACTGAGTGAACGCTAAAATACCAGGAATAAAATTCTGGAGAATCAGCTTCATTTATAACATACTTTTTTCCAAGAAATGTTTTTCACAATTATCACAAATAACAAACATCAATTCTGAAAGTCTTATGACAGATATATGAATTATATTGTATTGTATTTCTTTCAGATCCATTAAAATATATATATTAATATTATTACAAAAAAATTTTAAAATATTCTTGCATGACAAATTGCATGGTGACCTTTACAATGTCTTAATAAATTCATAGGCTTCTTACGAATGACTATTTAGCATTTTACCAGGTCGGGAAGAAGTGGCGATTTTCTTAATTGCAATGCGCATTTCAGAGTACAATTTCAAAGCAAAATGTCCTTATTCCGGATCTTATATAATAAAATTTAATTCTGTGAGAGAACACGCAAAAAATAAACTCTTGAGAAGCTCGAATAATTTATTCTTTAATTCTTATAAGTTGCAATACTCTCGTTTTTTGTCGTGCTACATCTAAAAAAGAAACCAGAACGTTCGTTTCCATTTAATAGAAAACTTGCTCGAAATTAAGTGCAATTACGCAACTTGCGAAAACAAGCTTCGTGGTTTAAGAAAGCAATTTGTCAGCTACTTTGTTAGCAAGAATAAATAATTAAAGGAGGATAGGTGCAAAATTTAGACTATGTAGTAAATAAAAGGCACTAATTTTACATATAATATATAATAATTATATATAAATAAAAATAAATGCACATGAGCGAAAAATTATCGCCTTATTTGATTGTTCAAGTTTCTGTATTGGACCATAATTATCTCAGCTCAGTGTCGATTTACTGGTTTCGGACAACGACCGGAGTCATGAATGCAACGCTGAGATGTATGTCGAGCGTAAAGCCAGTGGGGCGTCCGCGCAGGATCGTGACGCAATGATTTTACATGTGCACATACGCGACATCATTGTAAATATCAGTGGCTATATGGCCTCGTAAACAAGCCCCCGGTATCCGAGGTTGGCCGAGAGTCGTCTCAATCTAGAATGCAGCAACGGCCGGTGCACGTTCTGCACGCGAGCCGAGATCTCCTCTTTTCTACATGCTCTGTATTATTTGAAGATTAATACGACTTAAGATCTTTTTCTTCGAGATGTCATAAGCGCACGCATTGACTTCTCTAAGTTCGAATAGCACGAATTATTACCTATTTCAATGAATAGATTGAATAGTATTTCAACAATATTTGAATTTTGCTCACATTTTTATTCTTGCATACGTGAATCATTTTAATGAAACGTTTAATAATTATTCACGAGAACTAAATATTCTATAATTAGTAATAAATATCGTATACCTATAAATTTTGTGAAAAAATCCCAAAGGATCGATCTGCATAATCATATGCTGCTTTAGTGTAATAGAGTCGTTGATGATAAAAAAAGGTCTAAAATATACATTTTAATGAGAGTACAAATTCCACGTGCAGAGTTTTTTTCCTCGCAACCTCATAAACAACATCATATACGGGCGTAGAGAGCTGCCTCAATCTTCCTTTGCACGAAGCTTTCGGTGAAAACAAACATTTCTCGGTTGCTTCTAATTTCTCTTTGTTTCGAGCATTATTTTCTCGCACATTTTGTCGAACGTGGATTATCAGAAACTTCGAAGACAGTCTCGCCAATGGTATAATAACAGTGATACAAATTGTTGCTGCTAATTATTATATCACGATGCAGTCTCGACAGAATCGTTACGTTTTAATGAGCACTCCTGCCGCGGTGACGCGCCGCGGTCGCGTGTAATTTGTCGGTGCTAATAAAGCAATTAAATAGCTACTGCTTGTTATAATTATTAACGTTGTATGTTATCAATTACAGCACATGCCTTATTCCCTTTAAAGAAAAGCTCTTTTTATTTTGGAAAGTAGTTTGTCGATTATTTGTTTATTGATTTTAAAATTTATAAATTATAAATATAACATTGGTATTATACGAGATGAACATGGAACAAAAATTAATAATTAAGAAAATAGTTGTGGAATACGTGTGGAATAGGTAGAGGAATTCGTCGATTCTACATGATAAAAAAATTTATTATTTATTATATCATATTCAGCTTCTTTCAACTTTCAGTACAAATTAATCGCGCATTAAAAATAAATGTTTTAAGATATTCCACATGAGATTATTTGTCCATATGCGAGGAGAATGCGTTTCATAATTATATAAAGATACCAACGTATATACACATCTTGAAAAAATTCGATGATTGCCAAATAGTATGTTGCAGTTGGACCTGTAAATTAATACTCAGGTTAATAAATAACATTTTGCAGTCAAGATCAACGACCGTCGATTACTGCGTTGGCGTGCAATTTTTTCTCTTTTTTTTTTTCCCGTTTTAAGTAATGCAGGATTGGACCGGTATTCCGCATATTTTGTGAGGATAAGTTGTAGAGCGTTTCGAAAGAAGAAAAAGATCGGTAAAAAAACGATGCGACGCAGTATCCTACCGATCTGGGATTGCGCAATACAGCTTAAAATCCAAGGCCGCGATCGACTATAAATTTTATTGGATAGATAATAGTCTTGAAAAGCGAGACCGACACAACGCGACGGTATGAACGTCGAGCGAAGAGCATGGACAAGAAATTTAACGGAGACGCGACATTTCTATTTGTCGCTGATTTATCGCCAGTCATACGCTGGAATTTTAGATTCGGTCGATCGTATGGATCTCTTTAGTATAGCCGTTCTTCTCGACTTAGAAAAACATTTCCCTTTTAATGCCACGGGTTTTCTCCATGCATTTATCAGAAAGTACACGCACAAGCATACTATGAATCTACACAGTTCATATAAAGACCTTCACATTTTTATCTCCTACCAAATGATTTTTAAACTGTAGTACATGTACATAACTAATTATAATAATTTAGCCTAATTATCTCGATGCTATCGTATATTACACTTTGCTTACTTAACCGTAGATCTTATCACTCGAACTCATACAGGTATAAATATTTACTTATCCTAACGGGACAACGTGAATCAAAATAAAAGATTTATCTTCACATCTGCCACGATCAAGCGGATTGCCGGTATATGTCTGTACTGGATATCTCGCGTGCATGCAACTTAGCGAGTGCAGAGCGAACAACAGGTAGAAAGAAGAAAGTAGATACAGTTGTTGGGACGTATCGGATTATGCACGGCCTTGTGCGCGCGGACCGCGTGCGAGGCTCTTAGACTCCGACTAATTAAAAAATATGTATTTATTTTACAACATCGTGCATATTTTTTGTGACATAGAGGTCTAATTTGCACGGAGCAACAGTTATATTTTTTCTGTAAAGTTTTTCATACACACATAACGGGCGAAGGAATGAAGAAACTTTCTACTCGTGGGCGGGCGAAATCAGGTCTCTTTCATTTTCGACGGGCAAGAACATACGGGGGAGAGAAAAAGACATCTTCGAAAAAATGCGGATCAACGAAAAACAAGATCTTGGATTTTCTCTTGGGGTTTGAAGTGCGTGAAAGCGATCTCGCGCAATACGAATACCGATCGATTGGCTTTAATCGCGATTGAAGATCGAACGGTCAATAAATTTCTGCTATCTTTACGAGCTCGGCGAATCGGTGGATATCGCTCACCCATCTTTCCTCACCTCGAGATCGTAGAGCCAGATAATGTTACTCCGTCTCGTTACGGAAACGTTATTCGATCGTCTTAATCTCACAAAAATGAAACAGCCATAAAAAGTCATGAAATTGCACATAAAACCATGTTGATAATAGTAATAGTGTGTATTATTATTATCTATATTATCTATATCTTTCATACAAGTAATAGTATCTTAATCATAATAATAACGTTCATAATAGTAATACATTAGTTGTATTTTGTATTAACAGATTTATCATTGATTGTTAACTATAAGTTTTTAATTCTCGGTATTAAAATAACGATATTTTTTGACATCATAAAACAATAGAAAAGAAGCTTATAAATTAGCAAATATTTAAAATTTTCCTCAGGTTTACAATTACGCACTTTCATTAATTGTTACTCCGATCGATTTTTGATTAACATCTGCGGTAGCGTTGAAGAAACGTCGCTTATTCCCGCGACGTACGCCCGCAATGTTTCACGACGTGTCTCGTATAACTTGCACGATGATGGATATGCAGAAGAAGATCTCGAAGATCGCTTCGGTTGGATAATGCTTTCACCGTGCCAATTTCCGCGTGACATCAATGGCACCGCAGGTTGCATGTTTCGCATTTTATGGATAGGCGCGCGTGCTGCTGGTGTAGAGTTCGGGACAGGGGCAGGAATAGGAATACGAATGAGTGCGGGTTACTCGATCGAGTAAGGATCTAAGCCGCGGCCACGGCGGACTGTGAGAACAGGCGCTAGCGCGGCTAATATACGCGCGATACGCGGATAAGCTCGAATGACTTCATTCGAGCGTGACAGCCGGCGCGATCGATTACGCGCGATCGAAAGTCAAAAAACGGGATCGATCGTGGGATCTTGCACGCCTCGAATCTTTCACGGTCGTTAGAGTCGGTGCATTTATCTACGCGCGTAATTTTTTATTTTTTAATCTGATTTGATTTAAATCTGATTTTCTCGTTAGCGATTTGAGATTATACGCTCGATCCTTCTTTGTTTACTCTACGAAACCGAGTCTGATTCCAAAAGAGTTTTAATAATTTTATCTTGATATGAAGATATGCTCTCAGAGCATTATATAATGTGTTATTTTTATTTTTATCACAGTTATGATGAAAAGTAAGAGAGTCGTTGTCTTTGTCTTTGTCAAAGAAAATCGGCGATAATTTTCGTGAAATGGTTTCTAATAAATCAAGATAAAGGATGTGCGGAATTGCTGCGTTAATATGAGTATCGGGATTATGTAATGTGGAATAGTAAAAAATGCACAATGGTAACGCCTGTTATGCTCCCTCTGATCCTTCGCGGCTATACGACGGATGCCGCTAGCATCCATGTGTCCTTTGATTAATGTAACGCGGTAGACCGTGCTGCGTTCATTATTTAGCCGCCTGTGCGGCGTGTGGGACGCTCACGAGGAACGGTCTCGTAATCAATTTTAATGATCGCTTTAAATAACTCAAACGCTTAAACAATCCAATTGCCGGTCAGCGAACCCGGACTACTCTGCGTCGGTAAAAGATAAAAATTAGATTATCTCCAAACAATCTCATTTTATTTAAGTTTTGAAGCAGGAAAAATAAAATATAATTAATTTTTTTTCAAAAATGTCACTTATTTTTTAAGAAATACGTAGAGATTATCACTATTTACTTCTCATTGTCAGTAGATTTCATTTTACAGCCTTCGTTTGCCCTTCGTCCAAAGTTCTCGTTCTTAATACACTATTCTGTATAAATACGCTGAGAACGAGAAGATCAAAAAATTATTCCGCGGTGATTAATGCTACAATTTCACAAGCCGCTTTGCACAATTCGATTAAGAACGGTTAATTACTGGCCGCTTTCATAATTTGTTTTTACGTCCATTAACGTTGCACGTGCTTTCACGCGTGTCTTCGTCCGGTATCGCGCATATTTCATCACCTGTATCGGCACGATCACGCGCGCCGCGCGGCCTCTTCTCGCCGCAGCCTTACCACCCGAACGTCACGTCGCTAGCCCATAATAATATCGATATTATCACCGTCGTCATTATCTCCCGCCATATACGTCCCGTTAGATTCGAATCTTGTCGAGCGAGGCCACCCTTCCTCCCTCGTTCGCTGTAAAATACGCGCGGATATAATCGTCGTGCTCCGTCACGTCAGATGCGGTCCACCGCTACAGTTAAGCTCAGCTTAGCTCGGATCGGCTTATAATAGTTCAGCTCAGCATGCCGCGTCGTGCAATCACATTATCAATTAATAATTACCCCCATATAATCGCACTTTCCCACAATTACACCGTAATCAACAAGAGTCTGCATCTAACTGGTAAATGTATCGTGTTGGATTTAATTCATCCGCAGGCGCTCTCTCGCTCTTTCGTAATTAGATGATCTGGTGCAACTACGAAGTATGCAAAATTGTAAAATAGTATAAGAATAAATAGAAACATTGATAGTAAACAAAATAGGTCTATCAAAAACTATGTAGCAACTAATGTAAAGTCTAAATTAAAGCTCTATTATTAATATTTCTTATTTGAAGAGAAATATTAAAAATAAATTTTTTAAATAAATTTTTTATTTTATGTAATTGCGGCAAATTCGGTAAAGTGATTTTATGTCTTTAATTCTTTAATTGCCGTCGTCCGCGAACGAACCTTCGAAGGGCCGTGAATGCTGCCAGACATAATCGCCGAGGAAATTGTAATTAAAGCCGCGAGCAAAATCTCACGCGTCTCGTGGCTGCATTTTGCAACGCAAGCGATCTCTCTGTACTGCCTTGAGCTGGCGTCCGTCCGTATCGACGACGCTCGCGGTGCGCGAGCGTTAATATCGTTAATAACCGTGACGTTTTCAGGCATCATCGCGAGGGTAAATGAGACGCGATGGTAGGACGATTCCTGATTTCGATGTTCGAGCGTATAATTACGCAAGAGCATTAGTTGCTAATGTGCATGAACCTGACACCGATATATCCGTGCATTTTCGTGCCAGATTAAGTTAATTAATAAAATTATATGATCTTGCGCATCTCTCTCTCTTTCTCTAAAGAATTTATAACAGATAAATATAAAACATTTATATATAAATCTCTACAATTTATTTACCTGGAACCGAGAACAAGAGATCGGTTGATCGCATTGGATCGAGACAAGATAAATACGCGATGATATAAAGGTAACTTCGGTTTTCCCTTTCGTAATCTTGTTGATGGTGACCTGAAAAGAAATATTCATCGAGGCACGAGGTGAACTACTTGTTCATATATGACGCGTATCTTCTGCCGGGCAGCTGCGTCCAAAGAGGACGTTGTTATTACTCCGTACAATTAGCTGATTCTCGTTTGCGTAATTAATGGCCGAATCGCCGGTTTATGACAGCGACTTTTTCGTTAAATTAACTTGGCCCTCTTATACGTAAAACGTGGTGCATCGTCATATACAGACTTCGCGTATGCAGACTTAATGAAAATGTACATACATTTATGGTAATACGGGTTTAAAAAGCGTCCTTTTAAATCTTTAGATGTAAAATTAAAAACAATTTTGAAGCTGAAGCAAATTGATATCTTTTTAATTGGAAAATTGTGATAATTTTATTGATGTAAACTTATTAAATTTAATATTTACTTCTTTGTCTTTGACAATGGATGCTTGCATAGTATGATTAGTCGATAAATAAAGTAAGCTGGAAGCTTTAAGACGTAATATTAAAACATTGTTAATTTCTATGAAAAGAACCTATTTATTAAATCTCATATTATGAGGAAGATGATTTCGATTGCCATTGCAGTGGCAAATCTTACCTAACATTTTTTTGAACGTGAGATAATAAAATGATTCATAAATAATGAAGTCAGGTCTTTCTCAGATACACGATCGTCCAAATATCATACAAATATCATACAACTTTAAAGTATAGTTAGTATGAATGATAGGTTGATAAAAAGAAATATATAATTTGAAAAAAATTATAGTATACTCAATATAAAAAAAATTGAAATATTATTGAAAATTTATAGAGCATATAATTTAATTATTCTCTTTTTTTTATAGAACTTATTAAAATATGTTTAAGAACAATATTGTAATATCGATTTTAACTAAAATCGAGATCCGATAAATGTGTTCGATATCTGCGACGATCGAAAGGCGAGCCGGACATATCAGTCTGCGAAATCCCTAAGCGCGGCTTAGCGTGGAGCAGTAGCACGAGACGATCGATCGTCGAAAGGAGGATCGTCGTATACGGAGGAGGCTCTCGGGTCACGAGCATCACGAGTCGTCGGCGGTAGCGAGCATGGTAGTCGGCCAGGCTGAATCATGCCTCCTCCACGGTATATACGGGAGTCAATTGGACGGTTACGCCGTCCTCGGACGAAGGGAGCAGCTACGAGCGGAGGCGCCTTCATCTTTACGACGAGGCGTCCTCGTAACTCCCGTCGTTTTTCCTTGCCGTCCTCCTCACTCTTACCGGACCCGGCTTTCGGAGAGGCTTTCGTTGGAGAGGTCTCTTTTGTCCTCTTTCTCTCTTTCTCCCTCTTTCCGTCTCTTTCTTGCTCTCCCGCGATACATATGAATACAAGATTCTCAAGCAAGTGGTCGCTCTCTCTACTTCTCCCCCTCTGCTTCGTATGCGAATCGAACGATTTACGTCGCCCCATGTCGAGATACGCCTTGCGAGAAAAATGCGCGTTGTATTTACGATCGACGAGGAAAAATGCAATGGTGGTTGTGAGTTATATAATGAAAGAGGTGATATAGCGTAAGAACAACGCGCGCGTTGGCGTGTCATCGCTCGACATCGCTCCGCTCGCGAAGTTCTAACGTTGGATGTTACGTTAACGTTTCGTAACCGAGACTAGATTATTGCCATGTCCGTGTAATTTGACATAAATGTAATCTTTGTCCTCGTAATGCGAAAATAAGAGTCCCCGATCGGAATGTAATTCACCTGTACACAATCAACGTTTAAATCTGCGGTGTGTAACGAGTTTATTACCAGCAGCGATCGTGTGGGTCTGCGAGATATTTTAACACACCGTTGATATATAGAGAGAGCGTATCGCATTTTCACCAAACAGATACCAATAATCAAGTATAATTTCCTTTTCTAATCTAATCGAGCCTCCCAGATTTGCGTCACATGAGACACGAAGATCGTCCGACTTACAAATTATCGACATCAAACAAAGTTCCTTTTGACAGCATGCCCGAACGTCTGAGAAAGAATTTGCGGTTGCAGGATCACGCGGCTCATCACGGCTCATCGACACCGGCTAAGGTCGCCGTGCGCCGTGCGAAAGCAAGTGCCGATCGCTCCAATTACAGCGAGACTGATCGCGCACGAAGAGCGGTAGAGGCTCCGCGAGGTATCCGCAGGCATCTGCGAGTACACGCGGCTCCCCGTCTCGCAACAAGCACTACGCTGATCGTCCTTACACGCCACTCGTGAGCGTTACGTCGATCGGGCTCACGCTGCTGGTATACTCGCCTATCGCTGCCGTGTAGCGCGGCCGCGGCGAGGGTGAGGTTGCGCTCACGCGAAATAGCTTTCGCACGGTGACCGGAGCAACGATCGTCGATCGCATGTAGGGTCTGCGCCCGCGCGAAATATACGTGCCGGCATTCGCCGCGTTCGAAGATATAATTTCAGCCGTTTAATCGGCCAGAGTGCAGAGTACGTCCCGATCGGCCGCGTGTTGCTGGCGGGGCCTGATAATGGCGTAATTTTGATGAGAACTATAGTAAATATATTTCCCGCTTTAGACGCTGGCGAACCGCGTCTTTACATGCGTCCAGAGTTCATAATTCCGACTTATGATGAATCGCGTATGATCGTTCTTGATAAGTAATTACTGTATAGGTATACACGGTTAATTAATAACTTTATTTTTTAAATAATTTATGGTTTGCGATATCATAATTCTTTAAAACTTTGCCGAAATTATTTTTCATATTTGATATTTTATTAGTTATTTCTTTGATAAAAAGATAATGTATATATGAATAGAAACTAAATATATAGAAGACGGTAGCAAGTTTAGACTTTAGAGTAGGCAATAGGCCTATCAACTTAACAAATAGTCTGTCTTGGACATCTATATTTACGGCTCTAGACCAAGGAGGACCGACGTCGGTTTCCTCATCTCGAAAAATGGTGGGCCAATCTCGTTAAGTCGGATCAGTGAGTTCCTGGCGCGACTCTCCGGATGCGTCTGTTGTCGTCACCGCATACCGGTGCAAGGAAAGCGCCAAAGAGAGAAACGGGGGGACGGTGGAGCCAGCGAGAGAGCAATTTGGTCCGGGTCTCGGCGAGGGCGGTGGGCCCAGCGCTGACATCTCATTTGACTCTCGCGGGTAGGCTATTTTATTTAATCCGTGATTTACGGATGCGAACGAGGCGACCGCAAGATATTCCCTCAGTGAACAGCGGTTCTCGGACCGCGCTGCGGGTATGTAAGTGTACAAGCTGAGGGAGATCCCCCGAAGATAAGTCCCCCCTCGGGGCCGCAACGGGAGGGGAGACCGACCGAGATGCATAACTTAACCCTCCCGCGCGGTCACAGTATGTAGGGAGAATTTAATCTCCACTTCGGCGCTGCCCCGTGCCTCTCACAAGCGGATAAAATAAATAAATAGGACGCCCTTTCGAAATATGTCCCCGTCTAGTTGAAATATATATAGAGCGATGGTGCCGTCTCCGAGGAATTCTTGGGTGACCATACGGTTCTTTCCTCGCGCTTTTGTTGCTGTCCTCACCAGCGATCCGTTCCTTATTTCTTACGGAGATCAAGGATTCCTGGTTGGCACGACTCGAGGACCTCTCTGCGTGATCGTATGCGCAACGTGGACCACGTGCGCGTATACCGGTGATTTCAACGTGCACATTGGTGATTTCAATATGCGCATGCAACATAACATTTCATAGAATAAATAAGTAATACTTTATTTTTAAATTGCAATTTTCCAAGTTATTATATATTTTTACTAGAGAAAAAAGACATTTTTGTGTGTGCGTATGTATGCAATTATGTGAGAATAGCAATTAATTCCGTCGAGTCCTACACTATGTCATCCTAATTAATTCTCTATATAAATTTCGATAATGATATTCCGCATATTAATTGACATACTATATAGCTAATGAGGTCAACTATGACCATTAGCTAAATACATATATTAATCGATAAGAGTTATGACTAAAAAGATGGATTTACCGATTAAAGTTTATTTCAACGAAGATGAAAAATACATTTTAGGTGTTCTTTTAAATTCGCGATAAAAGACTATAATTAATATTTCTTGCAAAAGTTAACGTGCTAGGTATGTTGCTTGTTTATTAAATTATGGCGAAGAAAAGAATTTTATTTTTTATTAAATTATTGTTTAGAGTGCCGATAGAGAATGTGTGCATCGCAAAGATTATCATTTTGTTCACTGCGCGAATTACAGTTTCGCCTCTCGGGCATACATCGACCCAGGCAAGCGTCAAGCATTCGTCGATCCCAATTGACGTGGTCGTGTCGCTATCGCCGCTATCGGGTCGCCCTCGTCGTATACTCGCTGCACAGGTAATAGGCGTAAGAACAACGTGCGAACAGGTCGCGCCGGCGTCTCGAAGATTACAAATGTGGCGTTGACCCCCGGTCGTTTCAGGGTCACGTGAGCGCCCCAAATTATATGGAGCGAGTCGACGGATGGCCAGAGCACGCCATGGACGTGATGGCCCGATCGTGGCTAGGTCATCACCCGCTTACCAATCTCTGTACACACACGAGCGACGTTGCTCTATCCCTATGCCACATATCTGCACGAGGATCAAGTCGTTCCGATATAGGTATCGCAATCCTCCGTCGACGATAACCAGAAGAGATACGCTCGATGTGACGATTACAACGATGTTCGCAATAAAGGGTTTCCCTCGGTTCCCTCGAATAAACCATAAAACGTCTCATCTCGTTGATAAGCGTTCTATTTCTTTTCTCTCATCTTTATATATCAATTTACTGTTCCGAAAAAGAAAAGTTTATAACTTGTTATAGCCTGGAAATTTGTTATAGCCTTGAATATTGTCAAAATGTACACAATAAGAAGTATATATCTAGCTGTCGGTCGAAATCGTTAGTTGTCACCAATATATTCGAAAATAAAGTAGCATATAACTAATAATTTGACTTAAATGTAGCGAAATATATTATTAAAAAGTAAAGAGACTATGTACAAGAACAAATTACAACGTCCGTACCTATTTAAGATTTTTATACTATGCAATAATATGTACTTTTACAAAATGTATTATCCATTTGTTGGATTAAATCGTCCGTAATGCGAAACTGCGAGATATGATATCGATCTATCCAATAACGTTACTTACGGGATGATGCCCGGCCGCGCACATAAAATGCCGCACGTAACTATTAAACGCAAACATCTGGTGGCTCAAAATGTTCGATCATTTGCGTAAATCTCTCTCTTACACGCACGCACACGATGATAAATAATAATCTACGCTCTTTAAGAAAGTTCTAAGCAATAATTTAGATTCTGCGCTCGCGGTTCGGAGAAAGAGCCTCTACAATGGATGAACCGTTGTAAGGAAGATCAAAGGTTATATAATCCCTCTACGTGTCTTGTGGGAATACGATTCATCTCCGTTGCAATAGTAATGCGCGCGCCCGAACGAGCTCGCTCGCCGCAAGATGCTCCTGCTTGGGATTCCTAATAAACGGTGTGCCGATGATAGGTCGTAAAATTTCGCACGTTAATCGCGAATAGAACGCCAACGCCTCGCGTGTTTTCGTCCGGGAGCGAAGCTGTCTCTCCTCCCTTTCCCGTGATTAATTATCTATAAAGTTGAGAGAAAGCAAGTGAAAAGAAATGAAGAAGTTCTTCCATCGATCAAATGAGTCAACGCATTTTTCTTCAGTCGGATCTTCTCGCTTATGGGCAATATTAAAATATGCAATGTGTACATCCTGTATGTGTATGTGTAAATCCAAACAATAATTAGATGTGGAGAGAAATGTCCTAGAAATGCAATATACCTGGAGTTATGTTTACTAATGACTAACAGCAACGAGAATCCGCATCTCCATTCGCGCCGCGAGTAGCGGCACGGTGGTCCCTGGTTGCCACGTACGCGAACGAAACGTCCCCGCGGAGTGTCGTAACTTACCTGGCAGATGGTGATCCGAGAAGGCACCCAGTGGAGATTAGATCGATTTTTCATGGCTGCTGAGAAAATCGCTCTCGAGCGGCTAACAAGCGCCAGATGCAAATCGCGGCCGCGCGCAGTAGGTCCGCGTTCTCGCCTACTCGCGTTCGTAACGGGGCGGACAGAAGATAATGCGCGGCTGTCCAGGAGAGGAAAACCGAGAGAACGAAACGCACCAAGTCATCGGACGGAATCTTCGCGAGCCGACTTATTTCAGCACACGAATTGATTTTGCCGGAAGCTGCAGACGCGGAAAACCCTGGTGCGAATGAGAAGCGCGATTCGACTTACACGCCGCGCCGATATGTTTGCTCAATTAATTAAACGCGATTTATGAGTGCGCGCGCTGGCCGACTAGTCAGCGAGTCACTAATTCACGGATAACAGGTCGGTAACACACGATATTTCAGCACGGGTACTACATCACAGGCGCCGGAGGCTTATCAGAACGTATGCAAATAGTGATATGTCGCGTGATTTGTGTAGCTTTAAATATTCAACAATTCACTGGATTATCCTGCCGCACGCGATTAGTACAATGAAGGCCGGCCATGCTCGGTACACAAAGCCGATTATCAATCGTAAATACACTGGCGACATTATCATTGGGCATACGTCGTTCCTTACCGGGAAACAACGGCAAACGGGATATGTAGATCGATCAATCGGCCAGCTAGAGGAGCGACTTGACATATGTTATATTGATGAGACTATATTGCACACCTGTGTCGTATAAATACAGAGCATTCACACACGAAATGGTTCCGATTTGCGTAAATCGTATTATAGTTTGCACGATTCCTCTATCTGTAGCAATATAATATTTAGTCCAGTGACATATACATACATATATGTGTATGTGGAATATACATATATTCCAATTCAATATATTCTGCAAGTATGTATTCAACGAACATAACACTACTTTTAAAGCAAAATACGAGCTATTTATAATCTTATCACAATAATTTCAACAAAACATTCGAATAGTTTTGTTTTTTAGAAATTAATATTTTATTAAAATTTTATATACAATATAAAAGAGCAGATTTTACATATGCGAATACAAGCAACTGCTTGTTTTGCCAGAATTATAATCAAGTAACCTAGAAATTCCAGTTTTTAAAAATTGTGTCAATGTATCTATTTTTAATTATGCGTAAATAGGCGTGATTCGTGAGATTTCAGATGATCTTTAGCTGTTAAACGTTTCAAGGCCTACAGCAAAGTAATTTAATATTTTCATGAGAATTTTACCGATTTGAGCGTTAAAAGGTCACGTGTGTGAAAATATTGATTAACTTGTTGAAAACATCAGTGTCTAAATATACGTGAAAAAATTGCACGTGCCGCGCATTTTGAAAGTCGTTTTGATATAGATGATTGATATCGGCATTGGAATTGATTAACCTTGCTGATGAATCAGCAAGGTTAATCAATTCCGATGACTTTAACATGTGATGGACATCGATCGAACACCGAACCAATTACTTCCGTGGCGGAGGTGCGATTTACTTCGAAATTTAATCGAAAATCTTGCCGCGAATCTTCGCACAATGTCGCGCAGATACATATAGCAATCTCAGTAATACTGGCGATCATCACCATGATCGATCATTTCGCTCGCGGAATGCGACGTAGTTGTGATCGTACGTTGGCATGAGAAGCGCATGCATCGCGCGAGCGCACGTGCTCGTCGCTTCACGCCGCACGCGTAATTTATTATGCGATAAACGAGCCCTAGAGACTCGGCTTGCGGCTGCACTCTCGGAAAGCCGTGCGAGTTAAAAATTCTGCCGAGAGGTCGGCGGTACAGATCGGGCGTTCCTCGCTCCCGGGAAGTCGTCGGCGCGCGGCCGCCGCGCGCAGAAATCGACACACCACGCTCAAGCAAGATCGCGTCAGATCCAGACCGTCGCGACGAGAAAAACTGGTAGCGGCTCCATAGATCTGTCGATGCGCGACGGTAGTGTAGCCATACTTACCTTTGGATACCGGCTTGCTTTTTTTTTCCTCAACCCTTCGGCAGAGACCGATGTTACTTCCCTCGGGATATCGTCTCTTCCGTACTTTATTGTCTCTCTTCCTTCCTCTTGTTGTCGTTTTCTTCGTCTATCCGCAGCATCACCTTCGCGCGCACGCATGAAAGTTCTCTTTCTCTCTCTCTCTGTCTCTCTCTTTCTGTCATCGTTCCTTCTCTTCGTTCTCGCGGCTAATAAGCCGCCGTCTGCGGACATTAAAGCTCGTATTACACGGCGGTCTCGTCGGTAATTGGACGCACGTTTAGCAAGCCAGTGCGTGCCGGCATACGTACGTGCGACGAACCTCTCGCACTGGACCATCTCGGGTTCGTATCACGCAGCGGATAGCCGAACGTGGACTGCGGAAGCTGACGGTGATAGCGACGGAATAAATTAATTCGATATTTTTATTTCCCACGAAACGCATATATCAATAATCAGGTTTCCTTTATTATAGCGGCCTACAAAGATTGGTACCAGAATCGTCCGATTTCAAAATAAGCGATTCTGTATAAAATTGAAATATTTTGTTACAGAATAAGTTCAATTAGTTTAGTTCAATTAATTTAACAATTTAATCAAAAAGGAAATTAATCGCACTGTTTACATTTTTGTGGATTTTGAGAAAAAACGCGAGTTCAACATTTGATTCGATAAATATTGACTCAAGAAAAGTCGACTGATAATTCTGAACTATGGCATACAAACTGACAGGTAATCCGATCGATAAGTTCCCATGTGGCATTTAAATGAGCGGGCGAGTTTTTATCTCGTGCGCCGAATACTACTTAATGGTATAATTTCGCTATTAATCTCCGTATTGCGTTAAACGGACGCTGCTCGGTTGGAGGACGATCTGAGTATATATGACTGCGTGCGCGTGTATACGTGTATCGCCAGATACACGCGATTGACGTATAGTGCGGTAACCCACTCCAATTATGCGCGATTCGGACGGGATTTAGCGCCGTTATTCGCCATCAATTTTAGGGTCTTATCCGAAACAGTCCGCGCGCCCCACGGTCCATCGGACGGAGGACCGAGAAGCTTTAAGATCCATCAGGCTTGCCTCGGATTTTACGATCGGCCGTCCCAATATCGCACCGTCGCGAGGATAAATAATTCGATTTCGAAATCGTTCAGAGAGGACGTTTGCCCGTTGGCGAACGACGTCGACCACAGCTCGTTTCTCTGCTTTTCCATACAGTGTCACTTTAAAAGAGCGCCATCCTGCGTACCATAAAAATCGTCGTATTATAACGTGAACGGAGCGCTGTAAATGGGTAAGAAGATGTACGGAATATTGCTTTTTGTGCCTCGCGAAAAGTTACTTCAGCGCTTATTAAAACGCTGAAACTTTCTACGAGATTGACTTTTTATGACATTGGATCGGAGTGTCGTGCTTGCGATTCGAATCCGAAAGAGCACGATTACACCGAGCTATCAGTTTTGAAATATTATATACGATTACTATAATTATACCGAGATGGATGATAGAGTACAATTTCTTTAACCGTGGGGTGCATCGCCATTTTATATGAATCGAATTACCGTCGTTGAAACGCCGACAACCTACAAATGAAGAACTATTGTTAGTAGTAAGTCATTAACAAAACATGATTAATTACGATCCATGGCTATGAGTAAATTTTCGTAACTTTTTAACAAGTAAATTCAGCTTATTATTATTTTTATTTAAACATCTTGAAAATTATTTTCTAAAAAATAATTTAAGAAAGATTATAAAATTTTTGAAAATTTTTGCTGTGAATTGAGGACGGATATACTATTTTACTATTTTTAGATTTTTCTACTTTATAGAACCAAAGAAAAAAATTTTTTTTTTTTTTTATTAGTAGACAAAGGAGAATCAAATATTTTATGCGATCACAAGAGTAAGAGTACATTTTGTGAAACTAAAAATTAAATACCGATTTCAAGTGGTAGGTTGATTTCGCAGATACCCACTGCGGAGAACAGACTCCGCTAAATTCCTCGTAGAATTCCTATGTCCGCTCGAATTCCTCGTTTATTCGGCTCAGTCGCAGTAGGTCTACCAAATATCTTGATCGATATCGTGAGAATTGTAAATCGCGGATCACAGCCGGTTGTTGAGACTCCATTCGCTCGCAGCAGCCGACGGTTTACGGCACTTATTTTTCAGCTCCAGTGGGATTTTAAGCGCAGACCGCGTGATGCGTCCGCTAGAGAAAAGATCGTATCGATTGCAACATACGTATGTTCGGGAGTGACTAAGTTTGAAGATTTATTCTCCGAATATTCGTTCACCGTTATAGCTTGCCATATGGCCATTTAACAAATTGGAGGATTCTCACGGTCAACTTTAAAAAATCGAATACGTTCACGCACATGTACACGCGTGTACGTTATATTTAATATCTCTATATTATAATATATATTATGTTCAAACTAAAATGCCATTTTAAACGAGTATCAAGCATTAAATGAAAATAAAATTAATTCTTCCGCATCTGTTAAAAAAGTCTTCAGAGTCTGTTGAACAGCTTGAGAGTCGCTGCTTGTCGATGCAACCGCGGGAGAATTACAAAACTATTCAAATTAGGCTGCCCGATTTCCGAAACGCCATTAGTTATCCGGACATTCGAGAGGGCCGCTCATTTAGAATTCCGTTGATTTCGTAGGAAACGATCGCGCGCGTATGTCACCGGTCCAGAAGCGATAACTATTTTTTTGGTAGTCGCAAGACGAGTTCGGAGAAAGGAAGAGGAGCGGTTGAGATTGGGAGGCCGAGCGGCGGTTCTACGTCGATATCGAAAAAGCAAATCCGAATTAATTCCGAACTTGTAATAATTTATACTTAGAAAAACATTTATTTAATTTATTTGCACCTTCGCTCACGTTTCAGATAATTACATCTAGTCGTATAGATTGTAATTTTAATCTAATGTGTCACTTTACTTTTAATAAATATACCATTTTTATTAAAATACGCATTTTTTACACACTTTATTATACGTAATGGAGCAACGGTCAATCCTCTACATATATAATGCAATACTTGTTCGCTTACGAAGCAGCTGCACATTTAGCTACTATACAAAATATAACTAATGCAACCAATGAGTAGTCGAGTTGAAAATATCTACGAATTAAAAACTTACAGAACAAATAGCATGAAAATATTGGGAGTGATTAAATATTATTAAAGTTTTATTTTACGTTATTTTTTTTTATTATTATATTTATCTAAAAACGATGTAAAAAAACAGTTTCTATCGAGTTAACGAAAACGTTGCCATGTGGAGCAATTAAGGTCAGCGTCTCTTCCTCTCTGCGATCTACTCCGAAAAAGCGAGCGCGTTACTATCAGTTGGGTATCCTTTACGACGACGACGAAATCAAGGGGGAACTCTACTTTTAAGTGGCAGCACTTCTTAAGGGCGAGCCTCTCTTCCCAGCTGGAAGATGCTCCGAACGCGACTCCAATCGAATCGGTAACGAACGATTCGAGATACGGCCGGGACGTTATATAGGACCACACACGAGGCGTCCGCGCTATCCTCGACCCGGTCCCACCAGGTAATGTTTCTTTTAAGTGCGAACACAAATTGTAACTGAGACGATGGGCTTCTCCCCCCCCCCCCCCCCCCCCATCCACCGCTAGTGGTCCCGTAGCCTGAGTCCCAGGTCGAGGAATATCTGGCGGATCCGATTTCAAAAGCCGTACGTTCGGATTCACGATTACAGGGGGTCTGTACTCGGGGCATATCGCGACTCCGCGATTTCAATATCCCGACGACGCAATGCGATCATTCATTTTAAGTCATCTGCATCCCGATAAATGTATAATGTCTCATTGCACGATTAGTATCGTACGCATATATGTATGTAACATTTAACAAATTATATTTTTAGATAAAAAAATTACTCGTCTCTTTTGACACTTGCTTTCTTTTGGAAACAAGTTTTTTATTTGGAGCTAAGTATGAGACATGGAATTAATTTTGACAACCAACTTTTAATAATTTTACATTTTACGTAATATCAGCGTATGTCTAACGCGATCTTTAATCGGTTTACGATTAAAGATTGAAATCTTTAACGTAAATGTAAATGATACAAATTAATCTCTTTATCTGTTCCAGGCTTGATGGATGTAAGATCGGGTCATGGAATGAGAACCCGCACGGTGTGATACTGTGCATCCGCTTATTTTTATCAAACTTTCTCGCCGTCAGTGAAAGCGTGAGTATTTATACCGAAGAATAATTAGTTATCGATCCTCTCTCGGCTCAGGCGACTGCGGACGGGAGGCATAATTCGTAAAAATAATCCTCACGGCTGATTTAAGGACACTCGCGATTACATCTCGATTACTTTCGGCAACGATTTCGTGCGCGACATTTAGCACGCGGCAGCGGAACGCGGTCGTCCTCGATACCATTCCAAATAATCTTGGCAATTGATCGCTATACAAGCCTGGCGATTAAATCGCCCATTTTAATGCTACCTGCCGACGTCAGTCGCTTTCATAATTTACACGCGGCCTTCCACATTTTACGACAACACCCGTCACTAAATTATCACCGCGCTTATCACTTTTCGTAATGTATTTAACGTCCGCGATTCGTTTTATTAGACTCTCGATATTCACACGAATTTCGAATACATTATAAGAGATAACTAATTGCGCTGAACAAATTAATGAGGGAGATAAAAGACTGTGTTACGATAATGTTATGAATTCCAAAATATCAATGAAGTTATGAATATTAGTATCAAACCAATTGACAGGTACATTAGGACTTGCACTCTTATAATACTTTCAATTACGGATTCTTTATTTAGAGTAACGATCGATTCTTTTCTTTAGTCCGGTATCTAATAACGTCCGCTTCGATGTTTAATGTTTATTTTGTATTCGATGCTGCATCAATCTCGCTTGAGATGTCTCCTTTCTACGAAATTTACATCGAATAGGCCATAAGATAGCAATCAATTTTCGTCGATGTGTGTAACCATCTCGTCGTCTCCATCTGTCACTATACACTATAATAGATAGAGACATAAAAATTTAAATGCGTATTTGTTATGGTTTTGCAAAACTGCAGTAATATCTTGTGCACGTGTGCAAAAGTGCCTTTGAACCTTCTATCCTGCAAAATTGATAATAACTGTCACATTCAGATCATAAGAAAATAAAATGAAAAAGATGAAATAATTTTGGCGTTTAAAAACGTGTCGAATATGATGTCGAGTTCTCTCGATAATCTGATATATCCAGTGAACAAAATGTTTGATATAAAAAGATTTAAATTTCTCTCGAATTTTGGTTTACTGAACATAAAATTCGCCATCAATCCGTCGAAATAGATTTATTATCTATAAACAATTTAATGGGCGGATTACGTTTAAATTTGGCCGAAGTGAATCATCATTATCGTTAAAATCCGATGATGAAGGGCGCGAAGCGAGAAACGATAAATCTTAAACGGCGGCCGCGACGAATGTTAATCCGCCTCCGTTTATGCGACACGAGACTACTATACCTATGCAAGCGTGGTCGCGCGACAGCAGAGCAGAATAGATGTAACCGTCGCGCAGATACGTGGGCATTTAATCGCGCGTCTTACGCGGACCACACCGGAGACGATATGCCTTGGTGGATATCATCGGAGCGCGTTATCGCGACCTATTAGACACGCTCGTCGTCTTACGACCTGTCGTAACCGAGCCCACTCTATGTCGCTTTACCAGTTCTCGACTTACACCCCTGGGAAGAGAGTAAAGAAAGAAGACACACAAAAGGTGGAGACGCGGAGCGACAAAGAGAGGAGATAAAACAAGAAGGGCTCATACATGCACACACAGAGACAGGTCGAGGGTCAGCAGAGGAGCCTGCTTCCCTTGGTGCAGACTACCAGCGAGCATCGATGTCGATGGAACGAGGCGTCAGGTGTGAGGTGTCCTTGACCGTCGGCGACGATCGCGAGAGATCGAGGCGTTGCGCGACGCGACGCGACGGTGCCGGGAAAAAGATCATGATAATTAATCGTCGATAAAGCATCGGAGGTGCGCCGGTCGTTGTCAAAGCGACCTAGCCTCGCCGAAGAGGACACGCCATAAAACGGCGACGCGGATATGAGATCGAGAAGCCGACCGCTTTCGCAAGAACGCGGCACGGAGAAATGTCGAGCTGCCGCGATATCACGGATAAATCGGAGCCGATGTAACGTGACGTATGCGAGTTTGCCGCGTTACGTTTTGTAACATTATGCAAGCTATATCGTTTAACATCTCGAATACTTTCTTCATCGTTTAAAATGTATTTTGAAGATATAATTTTATTTTTATTATCGTATAAAACCAAATTACGAAAGTTTATATATGTGTATGTTACATTGTCAGACACAATCGAAGGTTTTGTCTCGCACATCATCAATCTTACAAAAAGCATATCTATAGATGTAAATTAATAGTCAATGACGAATTATTTAACTGTTCGGTTACAAACGAAATATATTTTTACGTAACATATTCCCATTGTTAGTATCATATTATCGGGAGAACTCATAAACTCGCGTAATTTATATAATTATAGTATTTGCCTATTGTGCGTGCGGGCCATTCGGAATCGCCCGTAGACACACGAGGGGTACATATATGTGTTGTGCGTATCGTCGGTGAATAAACGCTCTCGCGCGCGTACAGGTGCACGCATACAGAGTGAGAAGCGCGCATTGAAAAAAGAAGAGGCAACCGGTTGTGCGCAAGATCATAGAGCCTAACTCTCGAAAGCGACCTCTCCGTGACTCTACCGCGAGAAGATGACATCGTGGTTCTCAACCTCACTCACGAAGCCGCTTGTGCAAAAACATTGCCAACGACACCATTTACTTTTCATTTGCACCGATTTTGCGAACGGAGGTCAACAGTCGTGGACAGAAATATTTCAAGTGCATAGATACGCAAGATCTTATTTTTTGCGGTCTTGTTTATTATGCGGGGGTTTAAGCTAAACAACATAATATTAAAATATATTAGTGATGGAGTATAGACATTGTTCACTGTTAAATATTAAAGGATGAAATTTAAACCAATACCTTAAATTAGATAACATTTTGTTATTTTTAACTATCATGTATGTCGAAATTTATTATTTTAACACAAAATAATATTATTTTAACTTCATTGGTTTAATTAAATTAACATTTTTTTAGTTACATTAACGATATGTTGAGTAGAAGAAGTGGTGATCTATAGAAATGGTTAAAATGACTCAAATGGAGTATAATTTGACACTAAAAACTTAACAGTTTCCTTATTTTTTTAAACATCTTTGATTTCTCAATGGAGATTAGTGAAAACTACTTTTCTTTTACTGTCGTTCATTATGCATTGATTTGCAATGCTGGAATTTTATTGCGACATTTTTCCATGAATACCGTGTCATTTACAGGCAGTCTGAGAGTTGTCCAGACGGCGCAGCATCTTTATCACAACCGGTAGACGCGTAAAAGTACTAATTTGCACAAACCGTAGTAATTGGAAAGCATTATTTTCTATTGCCGACGAGGGAATCTCCGAGTGCGATCGCCGTATCGCGAAGGTATCGCGAACCGTGCCGTACGGGGGAAAAAAAAGTATTCCGCGCGAATATGTTTCATCCTCTCGCAAACGGAAAAGATCATAGTCGAGCAGAATCTCATCGACAAGGTCCCCTCTGACCCGACGGTGATGGCAAACGATTGGCGTGCAAGAAACGAAGCCTGATTTATGGGCCGATCACGAAAAGGCTGGCATCGTATATACATAATGGGCACGCACGTACTCTTGCGTTCGTTCTCTCGCGCGCGCATAAGGCAAACTCTCCTTCCGGTCGCCGAGATTCATGGGAAAATGCTCTCGCAAAACGCGGCCCCGCCACTTCCGGGCACCTGTGTCGATATCCCGGAACGCATCGGCGTGCAACAAATGCATAGAACCGATCAATCGATCGGTCGCGATATATTGACGCAATTTAATCTCCCGTCAAGGCGCCGACGATGAATCTCGACTCTGCGTTTCTTACGATCGTACTTTTCCCTCTTTTTTTCGTGCATTCTTCCGCACTTTGCCTCGGTTAGTCTGTCCATCTATCTTCGCTCTGTTACAGCGTCTTGTTCTTTCTCTTCTTCTTCTTTTTGTGCCCATCTTCCCCCGAAAGATAGATCCGTGAGTTCGTTATTCCCCCTCTCTCTTCCGCGTTTGGCTGTTCTTTTTTTTTCCTTCTCTCTTACCTCGTCTGTACTATTGGCCGGCCCGAGCGGAGCGTTTACATTAATGTATGAGGTCAATCGTAAAGCTCGATGTGTACATACGTCCCGCGAACGGGGTCCCGGTACAGCAACGATTTTCTCGTTCACCAGCAGGACAAAAAAAGACCGCGACATGCCGCAACGACGTGTACCCCGATCTAATGCACTCGCCTAGCCGCACGGGGACATGAGGCCTGTGGGCCACCGTGTGCCGCGGGCCGCATGGTTGCAACGGGGACATTATAATGTGAAATCGTGACGAGAGCCCAAGCAGTGTTCGCTGATTGTCCGTTTCATTATGCTGATCGCGGTTTCGTCGGTTTAACGCAATTAACATATACGTAGGACGTAGGCCGGCTCCTTTCTCCTGGCTTGACGACGCGTCAACGAACCTGCCATTGGAATGCAACGGGAGAATCGCAGATATGCAATATAACGGCCGTAAAACTAAACCATGAAAAGATATAATTTAATGGAAAATATACTTGGCGCAAGATGCTACCGCGTCTGTGGAAAACTGATTTAGTGGAAGAAGGATAAAAGAAATAAAAAATTTCCATGGATCCTTGTTAATTAATAACCGGATGTTCATCATCGTGACAATGATTAAGATTTCATATCGGTCAAAACATAGTATCAGAATTAATTGTGAAATCAAAAATTGTGAAAGCTCCATTCAGAACGTAGAAAATCGCGAAATTAGGTTTTTATCTTACGAGCACACGTTCCGCCATACCTGATTTATGCGATGATCGAATTAGCAAGGCTCGTGTTAAGAAAAAGTCTGCATCAATAATCATCCGCCCGACGTCCGCCCACAATGCGTCTTGTCCTCGACTTCTCTCATTATCAACGGATAAGCGCGCACCGCGGGATACCCGGCGTGCATTCCACGGTTTTACTCACCCGGCATTCTCTGATTGACTTCAACAGATACGAGAACGTGCAGTTCATTACTAAGCCGGTCGTGTGAGATACCGCGCTTTCAAAATTCAGGATATATTTATTGGGCTGAGACGTCAAATTGCAGCGCTACTGCTAGCGTCAGTACAACGTCAAGTCGTAAACATGCAGACCTCGCGCAGCTTATTAAGCAGGCAATAAGACGACATAGTTGCTGGGGCGGTCGACGCAATTGCAAATTTATTCACGCGTTCGCACGGGCGCGCGGTTGCGCTTTGCCGCAATCCTTCGAGTCGTCGTCGTCGTCGTCGTCGTTGTGGTTCATCGTCGTATACGGTTGCGTCATCGCGTCATCGTCTTCATCATCGCTTGCTGGACCCGGGACCAGGTAATAGACGTGCGCGATATAGTGTGCGCGAGCGCACGGGTTATACATCGCGGACGGGATATATATTTGCAAGGTATGTACGTGTATTACCCGCGGAAAGGAGGCCTGGTGGAGAAGAGGTCGGCCGAGAGGTCGCTCGGTAAATTGGTCGCCACGGCGTTACCGTTGATCTACGGCAACAGACGCGATAGTTATGGAAAGGTTACTGCGGAGCGCTCGATAAAGCGTCGCGCTGCCTGTCCCCGGGAATCCGCGACGGCGGGGAACGAATCGTAAATCGCGGAATCGCAACCGCTTGCTGCGGAGGAGAAAAAAAGAAGAGTACCTACGCGAGTCGAGCTAGCGCACGAGAAGGAGATCATCTCTCTTAGGGAGATGCGTGCCGTACCGTTTCCGTTTTCCTGCGTTTGATTGCGGTGCGGACACACGATTGCGAATTTTATATAATCTCTATAAACGTAAATCTTTGCTACGATCGCTTTCGAAACAAAACAGCTGGAAACAGAAAATTATTTTTCTTTACGCGTTTGATTTTCAAAAAGATCGATATTAATGAATTATCTGTTATTATATATCAACAGTTCCCAAGCATAATTTTATTTTCGCATTCACTACCGTTACGTAATATTATATCATGAATGATCTGTTATATGTATCGATTAGGTACAATTTTATTATTTTAGATGTGGACATGTACAGATAGGAGATAACAGACAATGAGATTTCTAGATAATTTTTATTAACATTTTACGATACAAAAAATTAATTTCAAATTATCTTTCAAAGTTTGAGATAGAACTTTATTTTTTTGCAATCTGTATACAGATTATGTTGCAATCACGTCTACGAGGTAAATCTGACGCAACGTACTCCAATTCCTAACGTTCTAACCGTGAGAAAATCTTTTGTTTAATAAGCATGTTTCCCTCTCTTCTTCTCTTGTCTCTCCTTCCCCTTCGTTCTGACCAGATCGACTTCCCGGTACACCCACGCTCGTGTCATCGATATATCACACGAGCGCATCCAGGCGATTCGGTGCGCGAGCGTACATACGTACGGCGAATTTGGCCTCGGGCCGAAGATTCCGCGATGTTCTCGATTTACGAGAGAACGAGCAGTCCTTTTTTGGAGCGAGTCGAGTTGGCGTGCAGTGTTCGTGCGCGGGGAAGAGGTACGACGAACGAGTTAAAGAGACTCTCGAGTTTTAAATGCATCCATAAGATAAATTTTCCAAGTCAGATTGGATGAGCATATCACTTCAGCGAACTTCATTGGCTCGAAATGAAATGAAGACGGAAGTGCTTCGCGCGGTATGCCTGACATATCCTTTATTGCAGTCTAAAGGGCTCTCTGTTCTTCATCGTGATTTCGAGCTCAGGCAAAATACGATTGCACGTGAAACACGAACTCCACGACGAAGCACAATAATAGCGTTCTTGTGACGTACTGAACTTTGCAAACGCAAAGTGTGTAATAAACGATTCGCTCTTATCATCCTCCGTTTCATCCACGACAGAATATTTTCGTGTCGTAAGAAGGATCGATAATCATTCTTGCATCTATCTGTGCAGCAATATGCGATCGCGTAATTCTCAACTGCGCGGGTCAACTGCGCTGCGTGGGAGTCGACACGGTTACTCGAGGTGTAAGCGGGGCAATTGTATTTTCATACCGAATCATGTCACATAGGCTGCTAGCGCGCTACGCCGACGCATTCGCGGAGCCCTTGATTCTCGAACCTTGCGTCACTATCAACATTTCGAAAAGTTCTTAGAAAGCGTGAGTAACGCTTACGAGGAACGAGGAATAAAATGACTGCAAGCGGCTAACCGGAGGACAATATCCTCCCGAGCGTGTATATAACTGTAGCGCGCACTCGAGCTGTAAAAGCGGCACTCGCGGTATGAAGCAAATGCCGGCGTCGACTGCGATATAGAATGTACTAAATTTCATTGCCCCTTTGCGAAATACGATTCTCATGCATTTGCACGGTGATTTTCGTACAGCGGCGACGCGATATTCGCAAGAACGCGTCAGCTCATCCAGCGACTCGCACACTTCCCCACGACCATCCGAGCGTTCGCGTGGAACGCTCTTGAATAAACTCGGGTCCATTCGAGCAGCATGTACCGGCGAGCAAACAACGATCAAATGCCCGCAGCGAGAAGAGCGGCGGCGAGCGAAGCAATATCGAGGCATCGTCGTAGACCTACGCCTATTCCGGATGCGATCGGATCGGGACGCCATTAATAACGACGCACTTACCGATCCCATGGCAGGTGGTAGACCGCATGAAAGTCACGACCTGACATTTGCCTGGGTTGGTTGCCCCGATCGCGCGGGCTCGTCTTGCCGAGAGAGCCGATCGCGATGCGATTTTTGCGCTCGCCGTCCGCGCCGTCGAGAGAGAGAAGCGAGAGAGCAATTTCAAGTGTAACGCGGCTATCGCCACCACCGATGCTCCTTCGCGATCTCGCGCTCGCACTGCGTACCTTCGCTTTCTCTCCCCGCTCGCCCCCTGCCTCCTATCCCTAATCGCCTTTTCACTTTCAGCAACGTATCAACCTCTCCATATTTTCTCGAGAATCATTACCTAGTGTTTTGAAGCGTCGCATGTATTCGAATTTAGTACACGCGGCTCGTAGCGACAGTTAGCCTCGAGGGAGCTGTGTACCCTTCCCATCTTTTCATAAATAACACGAAAGTCTTACTTGTATTGTCTTACGTTTGTAAATGTTTTAAATCTATAACGAATTTCTTTTCTTTGTAGCTTTAATTTTATTTTCGGAAATTATTTATATTGTCTAGCGTATATTTGCACAGACACAGATTGAGCATCGCATAGCGTAACATTTTCTTTGGCATATCAATCCTACAGTATTACATAGCGTCGCATTTCATAGTTTAATGGATCGCGAGATGCATTAGATGCATTACGTTTACGTCTCGCGATGGCGAGAAGCCGAAGACAAGGTGCATCATAGACAAGCGACAGCGGGCGGTGGTGCGTATCGGGACCGTTCGCGCGGTATGCGCGCCAGTTCGCGTGCTCCGGGTGACCTCCGAGGGCTCCGAGTGATTTTACAAGTTCGCTCTTCCTCCTGGCAACTGATCGTGTCCCCCTCCCCCGCCTTTCCCCGCTGTTCTGAATCCTAGCCCATTGAACGCAACAACCGGCGAGAGGAAGAATCGAGGTGAAAGAGCAGGGATGGATGAAAACGCGCTCGCGCGAGTCGCTCACTCCTCTCTTAGAACAATCGCTTCCTTTCGTTTCATCAAGTCGATCGCAGAGCACTCGCCATGGGCGACGCCACGCATGCGGTATTCCAGCACATAATATCCATAACGGTATGCAAAGAGGCAACAATACCCATTGCTGTGGCACACTGAAATTATTCGCATGCATAAACTGATGCAAAACAAAATCTTGCGCTAACACAATGATAACCACATTTTTAATTGCTTGCTAACATATATTTGTTATTGTCTTGCTTTCAAAAACGTCATAATATAATAAATTATACGTATTATGCCAAAATATTAATTTAATACTAATTTAATACTAATTTAATACTAATTATAAAGTTTTTAAGATTTATATATTTATTTTTTCTACAACCAGCAAGCAAAATTTTTTGGTAGTGTGTCGATTTAGTTTATCAGTTCTCATTCTAACGGTATCGATATTTAGAAACGATTTTGAGAACTCAAGTGGGGGCAATAATAATAACGTGTTCCGACATACCACGTGGTATTAATTACCACGTGTCTGCACGGGCAATTTCTCGATACGCACTCCGCCATCGCAATCTGATACCAGAACTTTTTACAGTTGAAATATCCGTTAGAATTCATTAGAGTGAGAGTCTTCCTCATTAAAATTTTGTAAAAAAGATAAAGGAACGAGCGAGGATAAGAAAATAATAATGTAAAAAGATGATCAACCGTTAATAGGTTTGCCATTCGCGTGGCATTTTATATGTATAAGTATAAGACATGAGACGCGATCGTTAGGAAAGCATCGACGAATGAGACAAAAAGAAAGGCAGCTTGAATCCAGTGGACAAAATCAATAATATCTATACGCATCGGTGATATAACTACCGTCGTTCTCCCGTATTAATATTTTATCGACCTATGTTCCATACCAGTTCTAATGTATCGCGCTCAATTTATGGTCCTTGCAATTGAGAGCATCTTTTTGCCAGAAATGGCAACGGGCACGGTGATGTGGAACGTCCGTGGAGGCCTTTACGTCGATGTTCACCTTTACGCGTCTTCGACGGCCAGCGGAGAGAGGAATGGACCCGCATAACTCTCGTCTCGACCCGAGCAGATTATCGTGGCAGATCGCGAACGCGCAGCAGGTTACGCGACTGGTACAGATACTTGTCTCTCGATTTGTAGTTCTGATTATGACAATCATCATCGCGGAATTTGTTTGCCATGTGTGATAAATTTTCGCGGTCGAGCGAAAATGGACCGGCGCGGCGACGGGATGCGACGGTGAGATCGTCTTTCGATTTACGAGCCAATAAAACTCGTCGTCAAATCGTCTTTACGACTCGAGAATGTGAGATCGACTATATCTCGTGTCCCTTATCGAGGGAATATTAATGGGAGTCAGGCATACGAAATACACTCCTCAACAATTTCGTCGTTGAATTATCGCTAAGTCAGTATCTCAATCTCTGTGAAATTGCGTCTATTTCAAATATCAGCGGGCATACGCAAGTATTTTGCTATTATATTATTGCCGGAGCCGCGCATTTATACGCATGTCGTCGATGCTTCCTCGCTATCGTAAAACATTGAGATTTATTCTGAATAGGAGAAAAAAATTTGCGCGAATTTTCTTCGTGACTCGCTTCTCTTCTCTGTAGATTCTCAGAAATATACGTCATGTACGAGTACGTTCCTGTTTTGCGAGAAGTACAATTGTGAGAGGCATCGAACGATGCGCATCCGCAGTTGTGCATCTAATCGCACACAAGGGCGACTTCATGTCTTATATCGTAATCTTTCACTCCCGATGATCGCATGCGTAACGACGCGTATAGCCCCGTTACGACGCGCAACTAGACGATCGTCCCTGTGGAAATGGCTTTTGCAATAATTATCTTGTCGACATGCCATACGCGAGGCCTTGTGCAGAAAAGGTGCTATAATTCTCCTTCTCGCTAGTTATTCTTCGATAGCTTACCTCAAGTCTCAAAGATGGATTGCCATCGATATACCGTTGATTTAAAAAATAATCAAACATTTCAATTTCTACAACGGCGCCAGTAGGCAGTGGTAAATTTACGAGATTATTTTAAATAAAAGATGACTATAAGAAATTAAATATAGCGTGAGAACTGAATATATACGGTTATTTCAATTATATAAGAAAAATTTAAATAGTTTAGATTTCTAACGCGTGCATCTCTAAAACTTTCAAGGCCGCGAGGTAGTTAACCGACCAAAGCTCCGACGCGCATCTCGTCGCGCATAACGATTAAAAACGGCGACTTCCGTCGATGACTAATCCAGGAACAAGTCACGATGACGTATTATATCGATGTTTATTACATCCTATCAAAACCCAACAGCACATGCAATCAATCGTGGAATCGCCATGCATTGCACTCTGGCATTCGCGTTAAAATTAAAATGAAAGAGCATTTACATGCTTATAAGCTTGTATTCTTTACATGAAAGAGTAAACACTTAATTTTAAAAGAGAATTCGCACAATATTGTAATATAAGTCAGCATAATCACATTTTTATCACATTTTGGGTTAATTTCAGGAGCACCTTTTATTAATTTTAAGATGAAGTTTATGACGTGGCGTCATTAAATCGCGATCTATCGTGCGTCGTTCGCGTACGAAGCGGAACGAAAACGGTCACTTAAGCTGCATTAAAACGAATGAGCTGATAGTAGCGGATCGGTGGAACGACGGTTATCGCGAGTATCGAGTTCCCGGTCGGCCGGCCGGCACGTGCTCTCGTGCTTCCTGCGAGATCGCACACGAGACACTTCGACGTCGCCGTACTCCCACGCGGTGATTGGCGTGCACGTACTCACGCACGCGAGATTGTGCGTGCAACGGATGAGTGCGTATGGTAATGACAGGCCGAGAAATGCCGATCAGGCGCCAGCGGAAGCCCTCAGGCGACGCAGCCACCGCGCGCGATAGATTCTCTCCTTGAAAGTTACCGAGATACAAGCTTGACTAAATAGCAATTTCGCGGCAAGGTAACTTTATTATCCGAGGGATAAAGGGAATGATATAAGGATTGATTATTTGGCGTGGGTGATAAGAGAACTCTTTTTCAACAATTTTTTTAAAGTTAAATAACATCAAATCATATCTTCTTTTACAAAGTGATATTTTTAAAGAAAGACGACACAGCTAAAAGTAGATTCGTTTGTAATATTTATTTTTTTTAATTTTATTTATTTACATTTCTATCTTTTACATTTCTATCATTTAATATATCAATAATCATTTTTGATTCAGTGTCATTTTCTTCAAGTTTTGTATACCTAACTGATATTATAATATATTTTGGTATTATAAGATTACAATATATTACAATTAATAATTTTGTACAACTCATAACGGATATTACGATATATTTTGATATAAGATAAAGAACTTATATTGTCTGGAAGGATAAATATCCTTGAGTCTATAAGTATAGTCTACAAAGTTAGTCAAAGTGTCGATACTAATCGTAGAACATCACGACAAAAGCCGAACGGTTTAAAAGAGGCAGATAAAGTCGCAATCGGCGCCGAGTGAAACGTGTCGACTAGCAAATAACCAGATGACTGCGTAATTAAGATTTTTCGCCGCTCAGCGAACCTCATATCCGTTGGTGCTTTGTGCTCGCGATTGAATTGGTGCCGCGAGAAGTTAACACCTACGCCCTGCGATTTTACGACCGGACCATTTCGCGCCGTATTCTTGCGGCGTGTCATTCTTTTCTTCCTTTTACAATGTAGGAGATCAATATCGGTCAAAGGTATCGAGACTGTATCGCGTTTCACGGTGCGCGAACCCGTTCTTTCATCGCGTTCTTTCTTCGTGGCACTTGCTCTATGCGCGAGTGATATTCAATTTACACCCACGAGAAACACAGAGAGACAGAGAGAGTAGTGCCCCGCGCCGATTAGTTCGGCTCTGTCGTCGCTTGATTTATCGATAAACACTGCGACCCGTCGGAAAAATCATCGCGATTCGGTAACGCTATCTAGCACCGAGGATTTACGGCGTGTTTAAACCTTTATAAGGTATGCTGGGAGCGCACCAGGAAGACGAGAGGGAAAGAGTAATGGTAAAGAGAGTCGCTCACGTCGATGCAAACTGTACTTGCATTGTGCCCGAGGCACCGCGGTAATGCCAACTTCACGAGTTCGCAGCCATAAAATCGTGAATTATTAACACTAATATGTAACACCATGCCTGCCGGTACAATCGCGTCGCAAAATCGCGGTTAAACGCGTCCGTGCCTCGGCGTGCCGATATTACACAGTGTTATCGGTAAAATGTATTCCGCTGGCGACTCTTAACGGCTTAACTAATCGGCGGTGCTCGACTAAAGAGTCATTTGCGAAACCGGGGGAACTGTGTAGTACGTCGTAAAGCAGCACCGTGTCACGTTCGAACTATTAACATCCAGAGATACAGGATTCTTTTTTTCATACACGAGGCTACTTAACTCCGACACTCGTCGATTAAGTATCGTTTATTTTAATGTCTATTGATCACTAATAGTAATATCTCGCACATTATCTAAGACACTTGGAGAACAAGGGGTCGTAAATCCTCGCGGTACCAATTACGCGCAGAGACCTTTGCGGCGGAACGTCGCCATGCTAACGTCCCAATGATATTAATTTCCGAAGAAAATCTCATTAAAATTATTCAAATCTAATAATTCTGCGTAAAGTATTACAGCAGGAAACGGATGGAAACTGATTCCGCGTCATAATATTAAATAAGATTATTAAGATTGTCGCGATGGAGGAAAATCGAGGTCGAGTTTGTATGACTGACTGTACCGCAACGCGTCTCCTGTTGGTCGATTCTCCGTTGGTGGTTTATATAGCCGGTCTGTTTACGCCTCTCTTAGATCGTTGCAGAATGTAGCGCTGGGTCATCATGAATGTTGATGCGTCACGTATGCATTTTAGTTACCCCGTCCCACGAAAGTTTCGCTTCGATTTGCGAGTCTCCCTGCAGTCGTCCCTTACGATTGAATCAGCCGCTGTATCAAATCTTCGAACACAGAAATATATGTAGTTATGTGCTTAAATATAAAAGTAAAAAAAAATGTAATTGTAAAAAAAAATAATTTAAATACCCAGATTATTGAATATATTACTATATTAATGAGAAATGAAAAAAAGAGGGTTGGAGTAAAGTCAAAGGAATAGAGAACTTGTGTACGTCTGTTGCCTCTCTCTTTCTCATAATAAATGACCGCATTAATGTTCTCCTCTCGCTCGTGTTGCGAGCTAATGAGAACGAGAGAGAAAAATTTGATCCATTTAGGTGTCACGTTCATGCGAAAGACCTGCTCGTAATACAACGGAGCGGCTAATTTAATTTCGCGCATTATATCGCCGGTATTAAGATCAGAGATGCGTTTAGTGATGCCACGGTGCATTAGGTTTAAGTGGAACGGTGCGAAAGTGGCGCATTATGTAGCGCGAGGATCGGAAGGGGGCACGTCACGCCAGAAAATGTCTTCCTGAAGGAAAAGGGGGGAAAGGGCAAAGGTGGGCAATAAAATCGAGTTATTATCCTTATTATCCAGCGTTGCGAAAGAACACGGGCGCGTAGGCTGCGCGCAGAGTCATTGTCGTACAATGTGCACCCGCTTTGCACTCGATGTCGTACTTTACAGAACGATCGAATAATCGATCGTACGCCAATAAAGCTCGACGAACGCTCGAACAATGATCTAAATTAATTCACGGCTATTTTTCAAAGACGCGAATATTTAGCTATCAATCGTATGATAAAAAATTATTCTTATTTTATTTATTTTTGCTTATTATATTTTTCATTAAAGATAGATATGGTGTGTGTTTTAGCTTGCAGAAGATCTCTACCACGAGAACATTCAGTGAAGATCGAATCGCGCACCGTGCTGGTATAGGTGAAGTTATTCCGAGTACCCCGTGGTGCCGAGCAAGTCCTCCGCAAGTGGCCTTATTTACTGTAAGTAGAAAATGCCTGTAGAATTCGAGCGCGTCCACGCGAACGCGGAAGAAGACCCACTCGGACGCCACTTGTCCCCGAGAATTCCAGGACAAGTGGCACGATTCTACGAGCGCACGACGAAGCCGGGGCCCCCGTATGCAAGGTGAGGTAAAGTGTGGTCGTTCCCCGTATCTGTTCCTCCTTCTTCTTCCTTCCTTCTGCACTCTTCCCCGCTCGGTTGCGGCGTCCCCGCGGCAGAGGGAACCGTGAGGAATACGCGAAGCGTGCACGACGAGCATTCAGGTGAAGCGGGTTAATATCCCGACATTGTGGACACAAGTAATGGGGGCCCCTGTGCTTCAGAACGGTCTCTGATCTGCGCCCCGGCGGCGATGCTTTCCGCCATCAGTGGCTCTCATTTTATCAGGAGATGCTATTCGTGCATCGCCACAATACATCTTTATATCCTGAATTAGTTTCTGTATTGTATAATGCTCTATTCATCGAAGATATTATTTAAAATCTTGATATAAGATAATACGATAACAATGGCCAACACGGTAACGTCGGTGACTATAAAATTCTTACATATACATATATATGTTAAGAGTAGAAAAATGTCTCAAGTAATATATGAGTGAAAGAGCTTGAAAATATATGTCCAAGTGCATAAGCATAATTATAGCGTTTGAAATAAATGAATTTTCGTCTAAATTAATATATGCACTCGCCAGCTATTAGATCATGATTGTAAATCAGTGCTCGTAGAATCAGTGGGATTCACTAAATTGATTTATGCAAATCTATAAATTATAAACGGATATCGGCATTGTGTCCCCATGATTTACGCGCGGGGATATGCGTGTGTATGGGCGTTCAACTGCTCTACACTACTCAAACCATTCGTCACGTTCCTGCAAATTCGTAGCATCGAAGGGAGCCAGAGCCTTCGACACCTTCGAACTTCGCGTAGGTCGTATCTAATGGTATCTAGTGGTTTGCCTCATAGTAAATGGCTCCATAGAGCCGAGCGACCGTGGAACATAATGCGCGAATGCTTGATTTAAATTTATACGCCATGGTGAGCGTCATTCATTCAATGACATCCGGCCTGGGTCGCACCCGATAGAAAGCTGTCCCATCGAACGATTGAAATATCGGTGCCGCGTCGAGGACAACAGGCGAGATCGACGTGATCAGCACTACGTTAGAGTACAACTTTGTATCATAACTCGGTTCGTAATTGTTTGACCAAGTTTGAAAAAATGATCTACAAACCAAGAAAATGATTTACAAACCAACCTAGTCGATTAATTGACTGGTCATTTCGATTGACGATCGCTGGAACGAGTCGCGTTCGTTCGATCTCGCTTGTCCCACGCGTGCCGATCACGGTCGTCGCGCGCCACATGACAGTCAAGTCGTGGAAAATTAGACGCGGCTTGTTTTCTCTTGCCGCGCACGTCCGACGTTTAAGATCTCGTTTATTCGCTCTTGCCGCGCATCCGCGTCATTACGATTCGTTTGTTCGGGAAATCGTGGCCGCGAGCGCGCACATTACTTTCTCTCGGAGAAGGCATCGACGACAACGAGCCTCGAGGAAGGCAACCCGATCCGCGCTGCTCGCTGCGCGTAATACACCTGCGAGGCTCTATCTAATTACTACTCCGCGACGGTGACAACGATCAGCGGCTTAACGCGCAAAATTGATGCGTAATAATTCCGACATTAAGCACATCTTCTTATGTGCCGCGCGGCGTACGGCCGCCGTATAATTTCAATCTCATCGACAGCGTCGTCTCGCGCTATCAGCATGATTAGCAAAAACTTTCCCAATCCTAAATCCTAATCTTATCCCTAATGAACTAATTAATCTGTGATCATTAAAGCAAGCTGAAGTGGCGTGGCCGATGTTATTAGGAACGCTTCCTGTACACAAGCCGCGCACGCGTATGTACAGAATCGCAAGAGCAGCTGGCGCGAATGTGAGTGATTCGCAGAATTGGCCTAAGAGAAGATTTATAAATAACATACCGGTTCTCTCTCCGCACGGAAAGAATACGATGAGACGATGCACAAAATGATTATTCAATTCATCAACATAGAAGTTGAGCCAACGAAAATTGAAAACTCGACACCGTCTTTCAACTTTCACCGTTTAGAAGGTTTTACTTTTATCCGCTGGCATCTATCTTCCTGCGCAGACCTTTTCTGCACGGCGTCAAATACGTAACGAAGCAGAGATCGTAAACTATAAGACACACGACGCGCATTTATTTACCTTCTCGGCTCGAAGACAACCGGGTAATGATTAGAAGAGACTTGGCGAGAGCACCATTACAATAACGACATGTCTACTTCAACATTCTGTGAAAATGTTTTCTCTGGACTAGGCGACATGACAGCGCAGGAGACTCTCTAATGAAAAGGCTAACCAAGCTTCAAATTAAATTTCCGCGAGTCGCTTACACCTACGTTGCCGACTAAGACGCTAAGCGAGAGAATCGTCTCGACGTGTGTTTCGGTTACGAAAATCTTATCCTGGAGGTAGCACAGTCGATAGGCAGGTAAAAGCGGGACACGTTAGACGAAGATGAGATCCGTGTCGGATGGACCGCCTTGTCGGTCTTCTGATATGTAATTCTTCGTGGGAACAAGGCGATTCACGCGAAAGATATGGTGTGAAGGGAGAGGTGTTTGGAAGGTGTTCATATTTTTCTACGATGATAAATGATCTCATCATCGTCGTTCAGAGCAAAATGTCGGAAGCATGTGTATCACCTCGCCACATTTAGACTGGCAGAAGGAAGGGATAATCCGAAAATGCTAAAGCAAGATGGCAGGAGCGCGAAATGACAGGGAAAGGAAATCATTAGACAAGAGAAATCCTGTACTTTTTCATTAAAAAAAACTTGTAATCGATATATTAGTGACCCAAATTGCGAGTTAGTCAAAATTAACTTTTTATCACAGGTCAGCAATCAATCATTCCTCTTTTCTTAACTGTTTCGTGAAATAGACAGAGAGATAATTAAAACGCGGTTAAAGTTAATGAACGTAAGTTAATCTAAGATACTTAACAAATGTTCTAGAACAGTTGAGTCATCTTAGATCGTCATCGAACCATACGGATCGGGTAGGGGTGAAAGGGTATGCGAGGTGGGCTTGCGTCATGATCTGGGGATATGACCGGCATCTAACGCATTACAAGACACTCATTAACGCCGAGGAGAGTCGCTTCGTTTCAAATTAGCCGAGCGCCGACAGCAACGGCGACAAAGCACGTGTCAAATCGGGGCACGAGTCAATCAACGCCTCGCGGCGGCATCGTTAACGTGGTCTCGTCGTCTCCCCGTTAAATTCCATCGCGTCAGGCCCCTCTCGTTCTTTCGACTGTTGCCCATACGCAGCAACCGGTAACGTCAATTAATTAGGTATCGTAACCGATACAAGAGAGATATCTTTCTTGAAGAGTATGACCGTTTGAATCTGACCTATTTGGTTTGTGCAACGATTTACAATTACAATTAAAGCAAAAAAATCATACAATCGAAGTTCGATAACACATGGGCTTAGAAATAGTGAATATTTTTGTTAAATTTGTGACTTAAATTTATTAATCGAAACTATATAAAACTAAATTACAATGAAAGCATTGCGTAAATTTTAATGTCCTCTTCGAAATATAAGACGCAGAAGTTAATTAATAAAAGAGGAGTTATTTATATCAGTTCTAGAAATACGATTTCTAAAGAAAATGACAGAATTATACAGGAAATATTCTAAAGAAATTCTCTACCTTTCGTAATTCCGTCATTATCTTGAAACGCAATCTCCATCCATTCCCATCTCAGTGCGGGCACAATATTTTTAATCCAAATCGCTGGAAATAATTTAACAAAGGTACACCTGGACGGGGGCATAATGGACGGTAGCAGCGGTAGAATCGTCGGCTAGATTAAAGAAATGAGAACGGATACAGATTGTATCGCGAGAACGCGCTGCTTCTCTATAACCGTAATAACCAGTTAAACGTTTTCGCGACCGAGTTCGTGGAGGCGAGGCGGAGAGAACGGAAGAGAATTGTAGAGAGGAGAAGGTGGACGTGAAGCGGGGTCGAAAACTAATATCGAACAAACCCGGCAAGCCCCCGGCAATTGTGGTCGCGAGGAACGGCTCCGGCTACTGTGAGTTCCACGCCTGGAGAACTTTCGTCCGCGAGGAGGCCTCTCGTATCGGCCGCTATGTCCATGAACTCGGACTCAATAATTTCGCAACCGGTAGGACTAATTTTGAATGCCATTAGTTAGCACACGCCGCCTGGGATGATCTGACCGGCGCGACGGATTGTTATTTCGTTCATTCTTTCTCGCTACTTTGCCCTTCTCTTCTTCCACGGCGTTCATTCGGCTTATGCACGGCGAAGGGGAAAGAGGGGAAAAAGAACCTCACCACCACCCTTGAAATTATTTGCTTCCTCTTTGTTCACGGATTGATATCATGCTACTGCATTACCCCTTGCAAAAAAGTATAAGTGCAGAAATTAACCCTGCACAATATACACTGACAAGTGTAATTTTATGAGATTTAAAAGACCCTAATCAGTCAACTCGCTTGACTCGTTTAATAAAAAAAAACTTTTCAGATATGCTCTCGATATCTTAAAGATTAAAATACAATTTTCTTGAAAATATCTGTAATAAATAAATAATGTATAAAGTAAAATCAAAGGTCCAAACCAAAGAATCCAAAATAATTTCAAAAGTTTTTAATTTAACCACTTCTATAAATAAATTAAAAACTTTCGCATGTAGTGTCTGTCTCAAAAACAAGAAAAGAAAGCTATAACTAACATATTTCTAGCATTTTTCTGTTCATAAAATATGTAGAAATATATGCTTATAACTGCATTTAAGTAGATTGATAAGAATCTGTTCTACGAAATTAAGAATTTCTGTAAAATCTCTACTAGAGATTCATTTTAAATTGCTGAGAGGGGGGGGGGGCATATCTTTTTTATCAGAGTGCAGAAATACAATTTCATATAGCGCATTACGCATCGGACTTCAACCTTCCTCGCCGCTTCTCTCATCCGCCGTTCATCTTCCTCTATACAATTCTCATCTCATCTCTCACTTCCTCCTTTATACCCTCTTCTTGGCTGGCGCCACCTTTGATTGAATTGATCATGATACGGACGACGATTCGTTTCGCAGCTATGCGCCGCGCACGTCCACGCACTGCCGGCTGCGAATTCCGCGGGATCGTTTCTGTCGAGCATTTCCCAGCATCGGCTGGTTGGTACGTACGGTATTAGGTCAGCGAGCGCGCGGAGCCTCATACCCCTTTGTTCTTCTCTACTGCGCATAGATAACATATACCGGGTCGTGCCCGAACGCATGTCGTCCGAAGCTATTTTGCGAGTATCGAGAACTAGACAGTCGCTAAGATGGGATATCGTGAGAATATTCGCAATTTATTTTCACTTCTCACGCAGTGGCATAATTCAATCGATTTAGTATAGATAAGATATTTAATATTAAAAGTTAAGTAAACACCTCATTTAATGAATAATATTTAATTATTCGCGAGTAATTAATTAAGAAAAAATAGAAATAATTTAAAAAATATGTAAGGGGATGTAATACGATATTCATACGCGTATGATGTAGCACGACATTTATCGATATTAAGTATTACGTTAAAAAAAGGAAGGCGGATATAAAGACATTCTAAATATCTTCCGAGCGCCGAACAATGTGTTATTTGGTGATCAATACGGCGTATCGACAGCGAGGCCGACAAGAACCGTATAGCTGTATCGCTGAGGCGCTCGTAGTCACTCACGTAGTCGTAGCTTTGATGTATACCGCGCCGGCGCATTGTTGATGCATTATAATGCATACCCGCTAAGAAGCACGCGGGTATGTCGGTATTACGGCCTCACGCGCACGCCTCTCCCCGATACTGGTTCGAGGTCCGATAATCAAAAGCGTCCTCCCCGCGCTCTCGCGAGCAAGCTCATGCATATGCCCGGACAAGATTATGTGAATAAAAAGGCACGGTGATGGGCGTATACAATTGAAAATCATATTACGTAAAGGAGAGGGGTGGCGGCAGTATAGATAGGCAACGATCCTACGGTGAAAATTTGCCGTTTCTTTCCGAGCGATCGCGACAATCTCATTCCCATCGACACGACGTCCCGTTCGCGCGAATGGGAGTGACAGTAGAACCGTTGTCGCTCGGTATCTGGTCATCGCGAATAGGCTGATTACCAGGCTGAACATTCTTTCAGGAGAATGTAATCTCGCTGGCATGTAGTGGCCCCGACGTGTACTATGACGAAGGAAAATGAAGCGTTTGCAGTCTTCAATAGGGCGACATAATGTAAGAGGGACTCTTTTACGTAATAATATTGAATATTATTAATGACGCGCATGTCAAACATTATGAGCGATTGAGTCTTTCTTCAGCTTGCCCGTATGCATATGTAATGTATGCGTGTATACGGTTCGCCGTAGTTCTAAGCGTAGTTCGCACTGTTAAAAAATTGTTTAATGGCGCGTCGTTCCAGTCGATTGAACTGTTAGCTGTGCTGCTGATTGCTTATTAAGCGATATACTTAATTGATTGGAACAGGATGTCGTTAGAAACGTTTTCGCTTAATATGGATATAATTCGACGTTGTAGCTGGCTTTTCTCACATTTTAGAGAATATCTATATAGTGCCATATATCTTTATATAAGATTTGCAACACCATCATACAAAATTAGAAAGAGAGAAACTAAAAATATTATAGCTGTGACTTCGTTAACATTTCTCTCCGTATAAAAGCAATGACAGATATGCAAGAACAGCTTTGGACCGATCGACAACAGCTCCTTCAACGCACGGTGCGAAAATCTCAGTAATCACGCTCGGTGAAGTGATGCATAACGCCGTCCAATTAGTACGCGGCGCGGCTTCTCTCGCAGGGATAGCGGAGTCCGTCGTTCATGAGTCCGCGTCTGCGAGGAGAGGAGAGAACGCGGAGGAGCGTGGTCAAGCTTCCGTGCTACACCGGCGCTACGCTCCCGCTGGCTCCTACTGGCTTCTGCTGGCGCTAGTCTGTAATTTGCGCGGTCGTGCCCCGAGGATCCACGGCGTCGTCGTCCTCCACCTTACCTTCATCGTCCTCCCGGAATGATATTCTCTCTCTCTTTCTCTCTCCTCCCCTCGGGATAGGACGACGGGCGAGTTTGTACACTATTTGTGCCCCTGTTGCTGCCCGGTAGCAGCCACCGGCCCCCGCGCCGCTGCAATTACAACGCCCCTAGTCGTTTTTAATCTCGGATAACCGGCAAAAAACGTAATAACCTTTTTGCCGCCGCAAGTCGAACATTACGCATGGTGGGCAATGCGGCGGTGGACCCACCACTCTCGACCGGCGGGCCCCGGGCCCACGCGAGTCGAACCCTTGATACGAAATTGGGGACTCCGCCCCCGCATCCTGCGCCGCGCAAGGAACGAGGATAACGACCAGCCTGTATGCAAATGCCTGGGGATCGCTCAGATTTCGCGAAGATTATTACGCCGGTCGTGCGTGCCCAGGAGCCTTCGCTTCAGGAATTACGAGCACGAAAACGCCCCCCCCCCCCCCCGAAGCCCTCCGCAAAAAAGCCCCATCGCATCAGTGACATTACCGCAGGCCTGTCCTAAGGGACAGTCGCTGACAAGTTTTTAATGAGGACGCTGCTCGTTTTACTTGTCGCTCATTTCGTCAAGCCAAGCAATATCAGTCGGCCGACGCTAAAAATCGCTCTGCGGCATTATTAACTTCTCGGTGAAAGTGCTTTTTCTTCGTCTCCATCAAGTTCCCTCAAACTAGAAGAATATTTGTTCGATGGGTTTGCATTTTGCATATATAATTTCTCGTAATTGCATATATACATATAAGGGTACAGTTTACAAAAGAAGATAATGTCTAAATATAAGCAAGTTAAAAAAACGTAATAAAAATAACAATATTATAGATTATATGTAATTTAATTTATTTTTATTGCATAGGACAATTTTATTTTTCTATATACTTCCCCACTGCACTGAGTTTTATAGATCTGCTAAAAGCTTTATAGATCCTAATCTTTTAAAGTTGTGTAACGCATTTCACATAATTCGCAATCAACTTTGTTCGGATATGCTATTTTTAAACATAATAAAATATCCGCGAGCTTCGATAGTCTTGAGATAGTAATTTTTCCGTCGCATCACCGCGTGTCATCATTGTCTCTGGCACTCCTGCTATTCCTGAATCACAGGTTCGCATTAAGCGTACACGCGGGGTGTACGACAGGAGCCGGCGCGGGCGGGGGCGTCATTGTCGCTCCTTCCCTTCGTTTCTACAATTGCGCCATAACGACAGCCCCGTAGCTCTTATGGATAGAAAGCATACAAATCGAATCGCCAACGATCATTTGTCAAGCGAGAACGTCCGCAACGAGCGCGGAGCGTTGGCGCGAGCGGCTGTCGCACCTAAGAGACCACGGATTACCGAACAGCAATATGCAGAAGCGAACGAGAAGTAGGAGTAGGAAGAAGAGGAGGAACAGGAGAAAAGGAGGAGGAAGAGGAGGAGGAGGAGAAAGAGGAGGAGGAGCGCGAACGGTAATGCTGGTGGTGGAAGAAGACGGTAAAGTCTCCTTGCACCTACCGTATCTCGCCTGGGAGAGTGATATTTCTATCGTCGACGTTGAAGCAGGAACGTGTTAACAATCCTCGCCTCGGCGTTCAGCGATTGATGGCCGTGGAAAGCAGGATTTATTAATCTCGACTATTATCACTATGTCCGCCGTGCGGCGAGACTCTATCGACATTTGAGTCAGGTGCAAATAATGGTAAGCGATATTTTCGTAAGGACCTGTTTTTCCTGTTATGTTTTCCAATTAGATCTTTATGTCCTTATGCAAATATCATTTGCTATTATTCATTGTCATTTTTATCAAGCGCCTTGTCGTATGCGAGTCACAAAGTTCGAAATTTCTCCACCATCTTTATTCATTTCATAAACGATTAAACATGTGTTGTCCAGACAACGGTGGGAACGATAAAAAAAGATTTTGTGTACACTAGTATCGGTATGATTATGCGATTTCTATAAATAATCGTACAAAATAATTATTTATTATTTAATAGATATGTCACGAAATTGTTTCTGTATTTGACGAATAAACGAATTTGACACAATGCAAGGAATATATTCGGCGAGATAGAGAGATTTTGTATTATTCACGTAGTTGCGCAATTATGACACGCGAGCAATTACTTTCATCGGTCGTGCCGCGAACGCGCGACCGCGGTTGAGAAAGATTAGAGGAATCGAGAGAGAAGAGAGATGTCGATGCGTGGATTGCTTTATTAAATTTTGCGCAATGCAAACGATTTTCTAGCTGCAGCGATGTGCACGAACTGACGTCCGAGCAATAAATCACGCGGTAGAATGACATCGGCACGACCGCGCGACGGTTCCATCGGTACCTTCGGTTCTGCAGTGTCCATCATCCTTTCCACCCTCCTCAATCCCTCTGGTATGTTCTCACTTTTGTGTCACCTCTGATCTTGTCATACCTGAGTGCAGAACTGAATTGTACTCTGAGTGATTTATATTCCATTGCGAGATTACAGAAAAAGCTTTCCGATATGATAACAGAAATGCATATATTGCTAAAATCCTATTAAAATATTTTTCAAGAGAAACAAAATTTCTTATTTTTTTACATATATATTTGAAAATATAAAAAGTTATATGATATAAATAATAAAATAATAAATAATAATAATGAATAAACTATAAATAATGAAAATTTTAATTGTCCATAACAAATCTCTTGCTTTCTCAATTTTTCCTCGCGGGCACGCGGCCAAACGCACATCATTTATTTACATAAAAGCGTTCTAACGTGGCCAACGGGTGATTGAGTGAGAACACAAACACGTCGACCGAGGCATTAATTTAAAAAGCGAGCTTCGAAATTCCGATGGATGGGAGAGCCGCCACCCACGACGATCGGATTTTCGCTGCATTCCCTGGGATAATGCATTCCACGCGCGTAGACTGTAATATAAGGATTGAGCAAATTATCCCTATACGCGTGTAAAATAAGGTACAAAGATAATGTTTATTCTTTCGAATTATTAAGAAATCGATGGTGTGCTGTGCGGCTTCACGGTACATTAAAATCGAACGCACGTGGCCCATTTGGTGAGAACAAGGCAGGAAACGTGCACGTAATATGCTACAACGCATGCATTGTATCTCATTGAAGTTAATTCGCCGAACCTTCCTTTACACGTAAAGTTCTTCACTAATGTAAGCTTTATAATACGTATTGAAGATATTTCCGCATAAGGATAAAAAATAGACAAACCGGAATATGATCGTTCAGATATCACACGCTTAATATTCCGAAAAAATATCAGGTGCGATTAATCACGACGCCCGAAAATTAGATTTCTGCTCGGGTCCGATAAGATCCGGCGCACATCATCAGGGATCTCGACAGCCACTTTATCCCGATCGACGTGCCGGCTCGTTGAGCACTGGAAACGTCTATCAGGAAACGTCGAAACGGGCCGAGGGATTGGTCAGTCGCGGGGGTGGAAATATCCCGCGGGCCACTCCAAGCGAGTCCGATGTATACACAAGGTTACGATATTTCCGTGTGTACGAGGCTCGAGTGGCTCGCGGTAGAATGATTGATAATCGATCGTGCCGAACTGGCTGGAGTCTCGCGTATCCAACGAAGATGAATTCGTTCTGCGCCGAGGCCTAATTGTGCGCAGTCAGTGGTCCACCATCAGTGGACTCTGTACCGGGTTAAAGCACATCCGCACCTACGCCGAACGAGGGAAAAACGACGAGCGCGAGCAGAAAGCGAAGAATAAGAGAGAGAAAGAGAAGAAAAGACATAAATCCGGAGGACGAAGTTGGAGTATCGGGGAGGAGAGAGAGTGAGAGAGACGAAGAGGAGGAAGAACAGGTCGCGATAGAGGAAGGAAGAGGCCGCATGGAGAAAAGGGATATGAGAAAGGCGGCAGCACCGGCTCGTGCGTGGCTAACTAACCCGCGCTGACCCCCTATCGATATTTCCACCTGGAGTTCGACCCCTGAGAATTCCATTTTTTCGCGCGCGCATACGTTGCGAGCGAACGAGCGAGCGAGCCTACGAGCTCTTCCGAGGAGCAGCGCTGAAATTCTTTCTTCCGAGACTCTGACTCTCTACCTCGACTCTGGCTCGATATCCGCGCGCGAGCGAGTGAACGAGCGAGGCGCATAAAACCCCGCGGGGTTAATGCACCGCTATAAATATAACGCCGTTGAGCCGTGCTTTGCGCGAAATTAATTACGTAACGTATTTACGCCGATGCGGTGCCGTTAGGCGTGATCGAGGACCCCGTGCGGCGAAAATGAGACGAGTCCGCGCCGCACGGAGATAATGAATTATCAGTCGCTCGGCTGGTCGCGCGATCGCGCCGTACCGCGGCAAATTGCACGCGTTACCTTATTCTCGCTGGTTTTATGACGCACTCTTTAGGAGGTATCTAAACACCGGTCTTTGAGTACTTCCAGGTCGTAAACCTTTGCGTTCACAGTCGCGAATGCGATAATAAATTTATCATAAAATTGTATTTAAACATACAACAATTTTTGAAGATTAATATGAAAAGTATAGTAGTATAACTTTATTTTGAGGCATTTTTATTGCAATTATTTTTTAGTGCCATTAATAATGTGCTTTAAAAGATATTATAACTCTCACTCATATAGGTTTATATTTATTTTATATTTTGTGTTGAAATGATGAAAATCTTCCGTGGAAAACTATGTGCAAATAATTTTTCTGAAAAAAAATTAACAAGACTGACCTGGCTTAAACATCATTGTTTAGATTTTCTTAAATAGAGTTGCAGTTTGCAGTACCATTATATTCTTTGATCATAAATTTTTTCTCTTTATTTAGTTGACCTATCTTTCAGGAACCAAATTTTTCCAAGTCATATCTGGTCTCTCTGACTGATTCTCTGATAATTCTTACTTCTTATAATTAAGACTATAATTTAGGATAAATGTAAGGATAAATGTAGGACAAATGTAATATCGATCTAGAAGTGAGAGCTAATTGTAAGCTTATTTGGGCAACCAAGTCGATTCATTAACAAACTCGTTATTATGTCGAGCGTACTTTCTAACGCCTTATTACAAATTCCTTCTTAATTGAACACTAGAACTCATTATAAATTTCTTTCAAAAAAATTTCTCCTTCGACCTTCGACCTACTATATCCCATAAACTGGCATATCCAAAAGCGAGCGGCGAATTAGTCCCTCTAATCAAATGATAAATTATAATAAAAGACACATACCCCGTATAAGTTACGTGTCGAATAGAAATGAGGACATTTCGGTCGCATTTTATTACAGGGCCGAGCTGTTAAGCTTCAAACAGTCTAACGAACTTCAATCGACGACTTTGACTGCGCGACACGTGGTGATCGATAGCCGTGCTAATAGATCGGTGTGATCGATAGATCAGCCACTTGCGTTTAGGGAGAGAAAGGATTCATTTGCCACGGCTGTCGACTCATTACACGAAGAACAGACGCTTCATGTTTTGCGTTCGCGTGTCATATTATTTTTCATTTTGCCGGCTCATTCCTCGATACCTACTTTCGAATCTATGACGATACCGAAGTACCATATTTAGGTCAAAAAATTTTTGCAAGACATCGATCACATATAATCTACTTAACACGGGAGATATTCAATAAGACATTTTACACCTTGCATAGCTTTCCTTATTTGCATTTTCCTTCGTTGCACGCGGTTATAACGCGAAATTCATGTGTTGACAAGTTTATTAGAGAGAGTTCCGTGTACAAGAGAATTGTGCGTTTTAGATTATGTTGCTGGGACGTACTCGTGCACGCACTCGCTGAGAAGAAGATTCGCGCGGATTCTCTCTCCCGTTAAAGGTCGCGCATCCTCCGCTCGGACACGTTATAAGTATTTTAGCACGCTGTTTGTGGTTTCTACGGGCATGGCTTACTTATGACCGCGGCGATCTCGCCTATTGACGGCTGATTAGTTTATGGTGATAAGACTTCAGTCGGGACGCGCTCCGCGGAGAGCGCAACGGGACCTCGCTGCGAGACAAACGGCGATTGCATGCCCGCGGGTGAACGATGTGTAACGAAGTAGCCAACTATGCATCAATCGTCGTAAAAGCATCGGCGCGATCTTTCGCGTCGGAGAGTCAATCTCTCCTGGCGTAATCTTCGTCGTTGGATAATGGACGTCGATTCGTTTGTGCGACGAGCAGGCCGAGGCAAATCTCGCCGGCACCGTTACGCGCAATGCGAACCTGGATCTGGAAATCGCATATTCATATCCCCAACGTGGCAGGTGTCACAGTTGAATCGCTGCGAGACCAGCGACCGATCGAAAGAAAAGAGAAAAGAAATAAAAAGAGAAAAGAAAATGACGTTATTGACCGATATCTCGCGGAAAAAGTCAGCCGTATCGCCGGCTCTGGTATTAGTGTCAACCAACGACTGTGTTGGCGCGAATGCAAAATTTCAATTGTTAATCAGACCGCACCAGCGGGCAGCCTTTGTCGCTTCTGAAAATCACCGCAGGGTTTCGCGGCTCGCGCCAATTTCGCCTTTCATCGCTGATTGCTTCCTTGTACGGTGCCGACTACCATGAGAGTAGTGCCCATGCGGTGAAACTCAAATTAAAATCCCCGCCGATGTCAGGCGATAATGATAACGAACCACGTCGGAGGTGTTAATAGCCTGACAGGCGTGGATCATCGATTTCGCAGTGACAGAAGCTCCATCGACTGTTTGCGGAAGGAGGCTTGTAGTTAATCAGAATCCTTTCATCTCACGCGCATTCGCTACGGCCCTAAGACTCCCGAAGCTCGGTCTATGTAACAATCGTCATATAACATATAATTTCCTCTATTACTTACGAGAAACGAATTTTCAATCACTTTATGTAAAATATAATACTTTAAGATATGATGTGAAAATGTTCTCGCTGCAGTCAAACGAGTTTAGACATCAATGAATTTTTTTATACAAACTATTTAAATGTAAGGTTAGAGATTTTTCTGGTTATTTTATTTTACTTAAAAGTAATAGCAAATAGAAGTTTTGTAATGAAATAAAGCTAAAAATTCTAAGAGCAATTAAGTAAAAAGTATATGCAAATAAATGCACAATTGTGTTTTCTAGGAAAAGGGTCCGTTAGCGCAATTTCTTGGCGCAACCGATCATACATAGGTACATGTGTATTCTTTAGTTCTCAATAAATACACTTTCCACGGAACTTTTGGTCGTTGGTGCCTCGAACTCGAACAAGATACACAAATGCCGTGTATAAGCGAATTCACATAATCCGCTCGCGGCACGGCGGCGTTCGTTCGTGCCAAAATAAATCAGCGGTTCGGCGTATGAAAAATAGCCCCGCGGCGTCGTAGGTGTATATATTCGGGTCGCGAGGGCGAACGATCCTAACAAATTGGTCCCGAAGCAAATGAGCCCCACGATGCCGATTTATTATTATCTATTTACGATGCGCCTTAAATCACGCATACTCGAGAGCCGTCGGCATCTCGCCGGAGAAATCGTGAAGAGAGCCGAGAGAACAAGAAGCAGATAGTAGTATTCGAGGTGCATTACGAATCATTTAACCACTCGATGGGCCTCGTAACTTCGAATAAAGTGTAGCAATACGCGCCAAATATTATTCCTTCATCTCGAGCGCAAAACATGCAACCTTCTGCTATGGTAAATGTCTATTTGTCTTCTTCACATTATAGGGAAAGGATTCGTGAAATCATCAATTTCAAATAAATTTGAAATTCAAATAAATTTAAACATCTCATCTTTTGAGATATTAATATAATAAATTTCTCACTTCTTCCTTAAACTCTTCTTGGAGAAAAAAATAGGATAAGATGTTAAAATTTATTGAAAAAATAATATTCATATGTCACTAAAAACATTATGCATATAGTGACATACTCAAATGTAGTTTGTATCATCAATCTTTCCAAAAAATGCATTTTACATCAGAAAAGATTTTTAGATTCATAAACAACAACGCAATACGTCGCTGTGTCGTAAATATAGCGTATAAAAATAGGCGTCATATCATTTTAATGGTGCATCAAGACGACGGGGCAAATGTAAAGATCGTCCGTTTCACATTCGTCAACAAGCATGGGAAAAAAATGGGCAAAAAATGCAAGGACACCAGAAGATTCCAGTTTCGTGCATTGTTTGTGATCTCGAACGGTCCCGGTCGCGCGTGCGAGTTTTGGCCTCGGCAAGTATCCTGGCGGACAACGAGGGATCGGTATACCTATCGGTGACGTATTGACAGACGTGAACAAATGACATGGCGCAGCTGGGTGGGGGGGGGGGGGGGGGTACCCGTGAAGAGCCTCGGCTAACAAAGCGAAGAAGGTCCGGCTGTATATCGCGGCCCGGCCACGGGACATTATCATATTATGCTCGTTTGTAACTACAAATTGAGTTACCCCCGCGCAAACCCCGCGGCAGTCCGCCGCGATCTGCGTGTGGACTGTGGACCACTCTCATTGTCAGATACGCATCTCGAGGAAGGTCGGCGAACGTCAATCCGCGAACGATACCTTCCTCATGCGATGGATTCTCAACATACGTTGGAAACAGGTCGACGCGACCGGCAGTCGCCGGCGGGTGGTCGATGGACTCCCAAACCAGCCTCGCCGCAAGTTGTTTTTTAAGATTTGCGTGAAGTTTCGACACACGATATCCTCTGACATAATTGGGAGGGAAGTTCCATAGGATTCCTACGAGGTATACAAGGCGTACGAGTTTTTCGCGTAATCGATATGCGTAACAAATTTCAACTCGTCATTTTTAAGGCTAATAGCAGTTAATGGACCAAGAATTTTTATGTAATTATGATGTCTCAGCGAAACTCAACGTCATGCAACTTAATGACATGCATACGTAAGTCCGTCATAGTCTACACTCAATCTGAGTCAGGTCGGATATCTGCGTCAGATCTCTCGCTGGCTAAATAATGTGGGCCAGAAGACAGGCACACGGCACACGTTTAGCATTAGATGTAGATTACGAATATGCGTCATGGTGCCTACACTTCCGAAGGTGTGTGCGTGTACCTGAATGAATTATACTTCCGCGTTCGAAGAAACCTCGCTTATACGCTACGATATAACAAAATCGGAGTTACATTATTTCAAATTTATGTGTGCGAATTTACGTGACGCGTTCAATAGCGCAACGTTGCATTAAGGGGCATTACGTAATATGTACAAAGGTCGGTCCGCTTGGTTCCTGTATGAGATTACGAAACCGTCGTAATAAGCCCGCGAATAAATAGCAATAAAAACCGGCGCGAGAACGAGAGGCTTCACGGAGACGCTCGCGCGGCGCTAAATCCGGCTCGTTCCCGGCAGATGAGTAATCCTTGATTTGACGCGACAGCCGTGAAGAAACTGTTATACATTGTTCCTTGATCATGGCTGTAAGCGACGTGGGCGATTCTTGCCGTTGTATTCATACTCATACACGCGTCCTGGTGCCTCGTTATGTTTATGAGTCGAAACGCTCTGACGACTCTCACGAAATTCTCATACTACCATACTTACCTTAAAGACCGTCGCGCTACTTTGTTTGTTTCGGAGAAAATATTTATGCCCCGAAAAGCACGCCCGTAAATGTCATTTTTTGTTTATCGGCGTTACAACGATATCGAGAGGATAATTTATCGTTGATACGACGGTTCTTTCCTTTCCCCGCCGAGAGATAAAGCCTGCCGAGTAAGGATAATCGTTAAGAATTGATATAACGCGACATTTTATTACCAATATTTTTCAGCATATGAATTGGATCCGCTAATTGCTTATTCGTCCGCGCAACTTTCACGCATTTTTATTGTCCCGTATATATTTATCCGCCGACCGGAATAAGCTGTTCAAACACGACGATTAAAAGGCGTCAGAATACCTGAAGCTGTCCTCAAAAACTCATTTTGTTGTCGACCACGTCGTTGATCATTTCCGACAGTTCTCGCAGAAGCAATAATTAAGTAATGTGTTGTAATATTGTTCGCAGTAGCATCAAGTTTGTGGCTTCTTTTAAACTAGAAGCATTCGTAGTTGTGAAATCTTAACTTGCATCGTATAAATAGCGATTCATAAGCATTTTGATCTGTGAGTTGGAGAAGAAACAGTCATTCAACGCGCCAACAGTCGCGCGAGACAACGGCCGGGATGGCAAATTGCTCGCAATACGTCGCGACACTCCTCTGCTATTTCCGATATCATCCACGCGCGATGTTTCGCGTTGAATTAGCATAAATCGTCGTGGGAGGACAATAAAGAGAGTGCGTCCAACGCGCCGCGAGCGAGGAGATCCGCGCCGCGCCGGGCCGGGTTTATCGCGGCGCGCGCGATGCGCGGCGTCGCAACTGCATCACGCGCTGCATTCGAGAAGACTGCATCTGTATGCGGTTGCGCAAGAGAGCGACGGTAGCTTCCTCCACGGTGGTGCACACTCGTTTCCGCTGGCCATTTAGGGCCGGCGGGGGTTGACGGAGGTCGTGTTCCAATTACTCAACACACGAGGGCACCCACCTTCGTCTCCACCTCCACTGCCACCTCCATCCGAGCGACGTCGCCGCGCTGCCTTTGCGCATCGAGGATGCAACGGCCGGAGAGACGACAATCGGCCGGTGGGAGGATAAACGATCGTTTACCTACGTGCGCGTCGCCCCGTCGACACGGGTTTGCTCATATTACGTTATATTTCGCCACCGCTTCTTCATAGGTCCGACTCGCGCGCGCACCGAGTCCGACCGGCATCGCAGACATAATTTGATATCGTATCCGCCTCGTTTCTCGCGCGCCCCACCGAGGCGTAGAAACTCATATCCGCGCGCTCGCTCGGGCGTACTTGTCAATTAGCGGGATTTAAATTGCCTGACGTGTCTGGATCCTTATGCAAGGCGTGTTTCGCACGGCCCGAGAGAGTGACTAATGTAATTAAACAATTTATAAAATTTATTATTCCACGTAGATCGGATTACATATGGGTGAACAGTTTAATTAAATGCTGTCAATTGCTTGCATCTTATATAACAGGACAAAAATTGAATTTTTGTAAATAATCTGGTAGTTACGTAACCGTAAAGAGATTCTATTACCCTACTTTTATTATAACGCTGCGCAATTTTATTGAGTTTAATCAACTAGTTGTCCGTCAAGCAGAATTCATGAAACGTTCTCTGTGAATCCTGATATCCCGTTTCGAGATGCACGTCGAGAAATAATTAAAAGCATCACACCTACGTGCGATCTGCCTCGGGAGATTTATATAAATCGTGCACGCGTCCGGAGCCCGGAGCGTGATTCACATGCGCGCCCTTTCGCTCGTCACCTATCAATTAAGAGATCGAGCGCGTTCACGTCCGCTCGGCGCGGCGAGCGAAAGTACCGCGCAGGAAGTATTACTTACACGTTCGACGAGGCGGGCAGCAGCCGCTTTGGGGATAGTGGAAACTTACGAGGTGGTTCTCGCCTTATCGCCTACGCCCGCGTACGGACCCTGATACGATCGACCGGCCCGCGTCGTCGATATCGATCGTGTGACACGCGCGGCGTTTTGCATCGTATAAATGGTGCTCGCTCGCTTAATTTACTACTTGCTTACGCGGCTTCAACTCGCAGATTTATGGGCTAACAAGCCGGACATCGGATAATTATCACAACACGTCCACGCGTTTCCTTCACAAGGTACGCACCCACGCGCTTGAACTTTGTTTTGATTTCGCCGCAACTGGCTATATTACGAGACCCAACAGCATGGTGCGCCAATATCGCAGCTCGAAGAGTTAGTCACCCGTGCAACGTGTAAGCGTGAGAGAATCAGCGTGGACTGTGCGGCGTTACCGGTCGCCGTCGATTCTTGCGAGTTCACGCATATGAATCACCCAGCGGTGCCTCGCGCGCGTTCGATCGGACTTCCGGCGTCGATTCTCGCGGTTGTGTGAGAAATCATGCGAGAAAGTGCCGAAGAAGGTACGAGACAGTAAAACATACAGGGGAAAGATAAGTCCTCGTGGTATTGATTATAGAAAATGGTCGAAATAATACGTGGTATATCAAAACAGCCGCTAATAAAATGATTATATCGTGTATTGTAAATACGTTGCGGAAGTCAGCGAGATTTCATGGAATGAAATGAATCTTCTCAGGCCAGGTACTGAAACGCATCTTATTGATAATCAACTGACGTATCATGCATCGCGTATCAATCTTCTCTAGATTATAGTACATAATAATGGCTTATACTACTGATGCTACTTTATTGTAGTTCTCATGACAAATAGGCTCGCTAAATTCGAAACAATCCGAACCTAAGATGCAACTTGTTTGTTGCTATCACTCGTGGACGAAAAAGTTCGGCGGCACAATGCACTTGGTGGCACGAACACATATATGTATGTGTTATATTACATCTGTATACACATACACATATCTATGTTTCGTGCCACAATATATATTATATATATATAAAATATAAAATATATAATATATAACATATATTTAGGCGCATGTATGCAGATATATAATATGCGCATATAGACATAGTACCTTCTCGCCAGAAGCAGTTACACTGATTGCTGTGTTTTCAAACTCGAAAGAACTCCTCCCGGTCCCGTCCGTGGGAACTCACCGAGCCCGCAGACACGGTACGGACTATACGTACGTACGTACAAGTAGACGAGTGTGGTCAACCATGGAAGGAAGAGCAGGACGAGAACAAGAGGGAGAGGAAGCGGAGGCAAGGGAGGCAGCCAAGGGAAAGGGAGCGAGACCGGCGAAGAGTGAGAAAGGGAGTCACTCCGGGCAGCTCATCACTCGCGAATTAACCCGCCGCTTCCAGTACCACTTCTTCCACTTGCAGCATCAAGCGCGGCCGATTCGATCTCTGATGAGAGTTTACGAGCACCTAGCGTAGCTCTAAACGGTAACGAATGGACGAATCACGGGCATCGAGGCAGACTCGTCCGACAATTCCGGAAAATCAGAATAGTCGGCGGCCGGTAACCGACGATTCATAGCTATCGTCTCTCATCTCGACTTTCTTGCGTCTGCGGAGTATCGCTCGACACTCGGCGTGTCGGGAGAGATCTAAAAACGCGCGACTCGTCGCGCAACTGTAATGACGGGAGAAAATAAAATCTCGCAGACTCTTCATGTTTTCCAAGAGGCGCCTCTTGCCGCCGACGTGAAATAAATACTTACGCGCGTGTTACGCTCGAGGTAAACGCAGAGGCGGATAAGTCGACCGGAAATCTGACTGATACGACACCACAGACACGAAAGGAGCTCACGATACAGATCGGAGATAAGGGCGAAAGCAAGGTTGACGTATTTATGCATGAGTACGCTGATCATCAAGCTCGTGCGTGCACCTTTCCGTAGATCGGCGTAGATATACGCGTATCCGCGCACATATATAAGCGCCATACCTACCGTGATGGCGTTACCCTTTTGAACGATCCTCAGCTTTTTATCTGAAGATCCCATTGTCTCGCATCTTCGCCAAAAACACGTCGCATATACGCGTCGGCATAATTTTTCAATTTGCTAGACCCGCCCCGAGATTTCTATCTGCTCTCTAAGTCCTCGCCGGGGTTGTTCCCTCGAGATGGCGGGTGCCCGAGGTAAGGGACGCGGTAGAAACGATATGAGGATGAGAGAGAAGGATGCAAAGGAAAGATCGAGGAAAAAGGATGGGTGTGTGGGGAGGGTGGTCAGTTCCTTCGTACGTGACCTTTCGCACAAGAGGACAGGAGCCCCTCGCGAGGCACCTCGCAACCGCTTGCGCCATAACTTTCCGTGCACGGACCTGTATTGGTTCCCCCCGATGCCCACGGAATCTTAAAATTCCACGGCGATGATCCTTTCCGTGGAGTCCCGAAGCGCGCGGCCAGCCTGACTTATTCGGATGATCAACGACGTTAACTAACATCGATGTGTCCCCATATCCATAAAGCAAAACCAACGGATGACAACCGTATAAACCGCGATTCGTTAATAATAATTATCATTAATGCGCCTATAAAGCAGCGGAAAGAAGCCGGACATTAATAAGGGCCGTTCAAACGCACGCGACTCTTAGCATGAGAGAGGTTACAAGTTCTCTACCGTGGATGATCGCCTCGAACCGTGCTTGAACCACATCGGTTTTCTCGTGACCCCACGGACCCGAAAGAGGTTTCCCCGCGTGTGTAACAAATACTCTTATCCGTTATGCCATTTTATATGACGGCGTCGCGTCGTGTCGCCGACCGCGAACAAAATATCCACACGAACTGTCACCGAACCAGTAGATGCAAGAAGCGATTGTCCCTTCGCGATGCGGAATCTTTCCACGGTACAGAAAGATTACAATTTTCGTCACTCTCTCGCCCTTTAAGTTTCTCTCTTCCTCGCTTTACTCGTTCTCCTTCTCTTTTTCTCCCTTTCATTTTTTTCACGTGTATCCTTCGGGCGAGGTCCTCCACCCATCCTGAGAACCGGCGCGGGCGGAAGATCGCGGTGCTCAAAATCGGCGATGCACTATGAGAGATTCTAAGAGCGTAATGAATGATCTCCTTCATGAATTCGCTGATACATGCAGGATCTACGATAGATCGAAATTCGATCAGACCCCTTTCTCAATAAAGGGTTTTATTTATTTTTCAAAATAACGTTAATTCACGAGCGAGGACTCCCGACGTTGAGAACCATCTTGGTGTGTCTGCGACCTGTGACCCTTCGCCCACACGAGGACGCCATGCACCGCAACGCGATGCAACGCGATGCAACGCAGGCCAGGGGCTAGTGGGAGGGCGGCTGCTCGTAGGGCCCGGCAACGGAGCCCGCGGGGACCCGGGGGTGCCCTCGGTCACCGAGCCCGAGCAGGCAAGCCGATCGCGCGCACATCGCCTCGCGCAACCTGCAAACTCGTACCAACGGCAAAAATGTTCTCCCTCGCGCGAGACACTCCCGCGTACGTATCTTAGCCGGCAGGCTTTACCCTAAAGCTCGCCTTAGCCGCTACGCCTATCCGCTATGAGGGAATTTAACTGTGATCTGAACATGGATGTAAGTTAAAGCGTACAGTTATTACTTGTTTAAGATGTGTTCCTCGAGTTTTATCGATAGGTAATTCCATTGAAAATACTACATGCGTGCTTAACATGATTGTAACTCGATGTTATTGCCAATTTTGCACAGGATATGTAAGACTTTCGAAATCATTAAAGTTAAACTTCAAATTAAAAACGTGCAAAGTGTAAGTAACAAGCAAGTGCGTTTGTGAAGATGTTGTGACTTGTGAAAATCTATTGCGTAAAAATTTAACGTTGGAGCTAGAACAAATCCTATAATGAATGTGTGTTCACATGCGATCGTTCGGTATACTGGTTTATCTCAAGTTATATTTACATACATTTTACATAAGTACGTAGTGATAAATAGTGATCACGCGATAAAATGTGATTTTAAATCGATCGTAAGTAACTTATCAGCAATTTACGATGTAACTATCAACTCGATAAGGTAATCGATTAAGAGGCAAATAGGTCCACCGATAGTCCGTTATCGGGAACCAGTTTTGCTCACGTTCCTGCGGAACGCGAAGGAGTTTAACGCTGAATCGTTCCGTCGTAGGTCGATTGAACTCGTTCAACGGAACGAGCGTGACAACTTTGTTATAAAGACGGCCAACTAACGACGATGTAATTGGAAATGCAGGTTGTAAACCCGATACCATGAGAGCACCATTAAGCATAGCATCATTCATCACATTTTATTACAGATTTATCGTTTAAATTTTTAATGATAAGTCCGTATTCCAGAACTACGCGGCAGCGTTTAGCGCGCGTTATGAACATATCGCGTATACAACAGATAACAAACTGGATCGAAAGCTGGAAGGAATTATCGCAAATGTGTTATGCGAAATGTTTTTACTTTACAAATAATTATAAAATGTATTGTGTATTTTAATTTTAAAGAGCGTTTTAATAATTTTTTATTAGAAGAGACATATCCTAAGAAAGCTTTGTTAGATAGAATACGATTCTCCCGAGAATAAATTTTGCATTATCGAGTTGTAACACTGCAGGCGTGAGTTGTTTTCTCGCCTGGTCTTCGGGGATACGAAACCTATTGTTGGACCCGCACGACCAAGAGCAGCCTGGCCACGACTCGCACTTTCTATTCGGTGGTCGATTGTCGCTCGTGCCGCGTTTTCCCCGGAGCAAGCGGAGCAGAAGCGAGATATCGCGGCGCTTATTAGAGCCTACTTTGGGATCGGGAGGTTGATGGCGTGTTCATCGCGAGATCGGCCACGAAGCCAATCCGAATTGCAGAGGGATATTCCTCCTCGTCGAGCAACACTGATATTATAGGCCCCGCGAAATATGCCGAGTCGCCACGGTTCGTGCCACGATGAATGATATGCCGCGGCGGCGTGCTCCGGTGGTGATGATACCGCCAGCCGGAAACGGCCTCTCGGTACTTGTCCCGCGGCACAAACAATCGATCGTACCCGGGCTGCTACGATTTACGTAACGAATCGACGCGGAAGTCAGCCGCGTCGCGAGGGGTTATCGTTGTTATGCCCGCGCTTCCCGCTGAAAGCGGCCCAGCGAAATTGTATTATCCAACGAGTTATCTTATTGAGCCATCAGGTTTGTGCAAATGACGCGCCGCGACACAACAAAGTCACGTCCTCGTGACAGGTGAAAGCTCAGGTGGAGATGCAAATCTCATTGTCTTCTAATTCCATCGCGGAACCGAGATAGCTATGATATGGGAAACCATAATTAGCCTTTTTCATTTATAATCTTAAGTTATTGTTACTTCTTTGAATAAAATAAAATATTATTAAGCACTTGAGATATCAAACGATTATCCGAGCGTCTTATTAAATCTGTGTAATTAATTTACGTTAGCGTGTCATCGAGACATGGCACGATATACCGATCTTCAAGCTATGCGCAATAAATCCTACATCCTGCTCGGATTGCCGGCTTTCAGTTATACTTATGCATCGGCCGTCTATCTATAGCGCCGTCGTAGGGTTACGCGGTGCCGAGTTATGGAATAAGGAGGCTCAGTGAGGGGGAGTGCGAGAACTGGCATGAGTTACGACCGACCCCATAAATCGTGCCCGGGTCACCTGGTAATTGGCGGACTCCAATTCTCGCGCCCAATCAGCACTATGAACCCGATGACGTCACGTATTATCGGCGATTTACACGAGGAAATTAGAATCCGCACGTGTGCCTCGATATTTCGAAATGTGTCGGCAAAGTTCGCTTTAAGAATTTGACTCTAAATAAACACGTCGATATATCTTTTCTTCACGATAATATTTTCCATGATACAAAATTAATCATCGAGTCTCTAAAAGAATTTTTTCCTTGGAGCGCAGATTTGATTATAAAGCAAACAGAAAAGAATAATCTGATATGCTGGATTCAATTTCGTAACGTCATAAATAACCCAGAAGATCGAATGCAAAGTTTCTCCATCATCTTAATGTCAAGGTTTTTAAGTGTCAAGTTTTCGCACATGGCGCATGTCGTTGCCATACTCCGTCTTATTTCGCAGGAATCGATTACCATAGTCTCGTGCGGCGTTAATCTTTCCACCGCTTTTAACAGACCGTTGTAATTGTCGCACGTACAGCTCTGTGATGAATAAATGACGGGGAGAATGAGAGAATTGTGACGAAGGGGGACACGAGGAAGCGCGCGCGGGAGCGAGAAGGATAGCGGATCTACAAGTCGCTTAAACCCTACTGTTAATAATCCGACCAGCTGTTTCAAGATTAATTGCCTACAATTTATTTGCCGCACTGTTAGGTGTCGTTTGCACAAACGGCCATCAGTTAGAACGATTATCTGCGGGAGGCTTCCGTTACGACCATTCTACGCGAACGAGAACAATTACGTCCCCGATAAGATGGATATGTTACGCTTTATCGAGTTTCTCAGCAAGAGCGGACTTTCGACCCACGAGTTTCGTGATTTCGCGAGCAATAATTTGAAAGAAAGTCGATTTGTACGAGAAGGTCCTTAGGCGCACAACCACTTATTGTCCGCATTTATATCTTAACAAAAAAAAACTATTTCAGCGATGAAGAGCTACTGATTATTTGGAGAGGCGCGTTTATTCGTACGGAGTTGTAAATTGAATAGTTTTTTAGAAGGCAGCTAGAAACTAATGATAAATAACAGGTAAAGCGTCCTCGTACTTAATCGACCGTCCACTAACATATTTCCGTTTTCGAGGTCCGCTCACTCTCTTTAAAAAGTTCCTCTTCTTCGTTCTCTTACTTGACTTGTCCGCCGTGCCCGCCTTTTTTCTCACCTGCCGACCCGATCTCTCGACACTCCTCGGAGAAATTGCACGTGACAGTGATCATTAGAAAAGCTAGTGAGGTTTCATTAAGTGGCAAAAGAGTATCATCGATATCTCAGGAGCACGACGCCAAAATGACTGGTTTCGGTAATCGCGGCGCGATGGCCCACGTTTAGAAAGTTGAAGATCCATCGTCCGCGTCGTTATAGAAGCAAGAGAGCCCCGCGGACGAGAGCGCGAATGATTCGCAGAAACAAAAAGGAAATGGTAAGTAATGGGCGGTTAATTACGATCCAGTTCGAAGGATTTTTCGACACAGGACAGGAGAGAGAAAGAAACATCATAAAAACACGCTTCTCTCGTGATGAATTTCTCGCTCTTCACGAAAATAAACGGTGACCGTTACGATTTTATCGAACTTAAGTTAACTATTTTTACGGCAGAAGATCGAAACAATTAAATGGTAAAAAAAAGTTGCCGCTTCTAAATAATAGTTTATCTGTACTAAGCCGAGATCGTCCCCCAATCTCGAGATACGTAAGTATACCGCGAAGTAATTTACAATTTCAATTTGTAGTTTGTACGCTTCTAATTTAAACTGCGGGTTTCGGCAATCTCCGCGTTTCTCATGACGACAATTCAACAAGCTCGAGCTTCTCTCGATGATGCCCACGACACGGCTGGCACATCCGCAAACCTGGCAACTTTAGTGACCGCAAATCCGGCCTATTATTCCCCGGCAACATTTTCGTCCTCTTTCTTCTCCTATCCTAGGTATGCCCACCGACATCCTCGTCATCGTCGTTAACGACATCGTTCTTCTGCTTGAACCGGTAGAGTAAAACTCCGCAGCGCGTAATGGAATCCGCGGATTGTCGGAAGGCGACGTACATCGTCTTGTTGCTCGTTTGCAACACTCGAATTCTAGTTACCGGCGCGGCGCGGCGAAAGCGAGATCGTTTGCAGCACGTGCGCGTAAAAAAGAAGGCATACGATCTGTCGTTTGAGGAGCAGGACATGAGAGATGCGGTAAACGATTGCCGCAAGCCCGAATCTTGTTAGCGACGTGACGGCGGCCGGTTCGGAGGCTGACGAAGGCGCTCTCAGGATTCGCGATTCGCGCCGCGAGCGAGGCGGCTAAACATCCGTTATTTATTGGCTCGACACGGCGTGGCGCACGTAAATGCAACAATCTTTTAGCGCGAGATACTCGCTAGAAATGCATATTTCGCCGGTGGCTCGCCCACGCCGATGTTGGTCGGTAGGTCCGATTGTTCTCAGGATATACCCCGGGCTGCTTTACTCAGCTGGTTAGTTCGCTGCCCAACCTTCAGCCTGGATACCCGGCATAGTTCGCCTACAGGTCCTGCACCGGCGTGCGCGCTCTCCTCTCTTCCTTTCGGAGCGAGATAAAACGCCGCTCTCTCTCTCTCTCTCTCTCTCTCTCTTCACGCGTGTCCCACTCCCCCTTTCTTTGTCCCTCATTTCTCTCTCGGCCCGTCTTCTATCCCGTCTCATCTCATCTTGCCTCGTCTTGTCTCTCGTCTCATTGCGCACTTCTCCTCCTGCTCCTCTGTCGAGTCTTTCCTCGCGCGATTCGCGTGTGACGCATCGCAGCCACCCTGAGAAACGCGCCCACGCAACGCTCAGGCTCGCTTGCGATTCATCGCCTGCAGGCTACACCTGCCGTGTTTCTACCTGTACCGGGTGATCCCAAAATCCGGGTTTTGTTGACGCCCGAGTCTTTATGTACTTTGCATCTCACGATTACTTCCTACCTGATGTCAAATTGTAGCAAGGTCTCAAAAAAAACAAAAAAAAATTACGAAGTTAAAGGGTACGTTCCGAAAGATTTATCACCTTTAGTTTCTAAATGTATAAAAGTCTGTGAATAGCATCGCTGAAAATGTATGCATTGGTATGTGAAAATATATAACAACTATCGCTTATTTATTTTAATAGAAAATTAAGTAGAACGATTATTTCTGCGCGATAGATTCATCGATGGATCGATCGAGGAAATCGCGAATCAAGAATCTATGGGACGTTTCAGCAATGCTCGTATACCTTCCGCAAAAGAGATACCGGATGTAAAGGGAAGCAGACAGGAGGGAGAGATCCGCAATACACGTAATTACAGGTTGCGCGTGCGTGCACGCAGAGAGCGCAGTCCCTTCGTGCCGGTCGAAGGAGAACGGTCCTGCTCGCGACGGCCAGAAAGGGGCAGGGCGCCGTATACTGATTTATTGAAACATGTCCCGGCTGTAGTCGCTAATCGCGTTTTAATTATTAGACGCGTCCCGACCACACCGTATGAAAAAAAAATTCGGGAGTCTAAAGGTCGTAACTTTTACGTTACCCCCAAAAGACTTGGAGATACTTCGTAGATAATCCTTCCTCGTTGCGGGACTCAACAGGAAATTCTTAAGAATCTTGAGAATCACAGCTGCGATGGTAATCGCTAGATGAGATCTTGTCTACATCAATTTCACTGTCATATCGTAACTTTGATACTTTCGCTTGAAACGAGAGAGAGAATTTGGAAAGTTAATGCTAAATGTTTTCCGCAAGGAAATGCCAGAAACGCAACGTAAAGAGACTTCTCAAGTAAGAACATAAACTAGGATATTTAAGTAAGTAAATAATCTACAATCAACGTTGCAATAGTAATAATCAACACCGAGAGTTGCGGCATTGAAGCGATTACCTTGCGACGCTCAAAAACGGCGACATTATCATTCGCGATTCGTTATCGAATACGATACGAAATATCAGAGCACCACGTATCCACGCAACGCCCGCAAAAATATCCCGGGGTCCGGCATCGTAAATCTGACCGAGTAAGATATATTTTATTGCGCAGACGTAACGAATGGATGCACTACGTATCGCCACTGAGTGCCGTCCCTTGCTACGAAAATATTAATGCAACTTCATCAATCATGCTGCATAAACAGTGGGTCAAAAGAAGGATACACCGCTCGCAGCGGTGACCAATACGCGCGACAGCTTAACGAACAAAACCGCGAATGATTTTAAACGAAACGTAACGCAACGTCATTTTATTATTGAGCGTACTGTCATTAGCTTTCTCAGGAAATGGATTGTCTGGGAAGAGAGAGAGAGATGAATATTTAGAATGATTCGTAAATTTTCCATCGAATATCTTGATGATTTCCACTTGAAGACAATGAGCAAAACATTTTTTCCGCTATAATCGACATATCTCAACATTTCAATAAAATAATTAATTTTGCACTAATAAAAATTTGTTGTCAAAGCTAAGGTCGAATATTTCAAGATATTCTATGTACCTGCTCGTTTTCTTAATAATAAATTCAGATATAAAGGCCACGTGCGTGAATCGTTAAATTTCAACGGCTTAGATACATTAAACGTATGTCAAAGGAACGACCTCAATTTCTCAAAGAGAGCTAATCTCGATATAACCGAGAAGCGATGAGTCAACCGCGGTTTCGCCCGTTTGAGGGCCCTCGGGCATCGCGAACGTCGAGAAGAAAGGGAGGCGAGGGAGAGGACGTGCGTGAGTTTCACCGAGCGCGTATTCCCATGGGGTCACGCGGCAGATTTCTGGATTACGTACGATCCGGGCTTTTGATAGAAACTTATATGGCAAGGAAGCGGATGGCGCATTCGGCATTAAGGAAGTACGTGAGTCTAGAACGCACGGCACTTATGGGTGCGTTTTCATATATCTTTCTCTCTTTCGCGGTGCGCGTTTCCTACAGGTTCACGTCCTCCGCGTGTCCTACCTTTTCCCCACGTTCACGGATTGCCTAACGTACACCCAAAACATCATCCAATAAGTCTCTTTCTATTCATGCGTAGAATAATTTCGCAAATCTTAGTATTTTCTTAATCTTATATTCCGATTTGCATATTGTTATAGCTGAACATAACGATGTCAAAATTTATAAATCAAAAAGAAACGTTTTTAATTCATATTGGTAGAAACATATTTGTAGTCTTACTCGTTAAAGTGAACGGAATGAGCTTTTAAAAACTGGCTATTTATTTTGAAATCATCCTGCACAACCCTTAAGGAGGATATTCTAACGGTACTGAGGGGCATAAACATTCTCGGCCATATAATTGCACGCGCGTTGCGTAACGCATCGTTTGTGCATGGCGTTTCTATGGAATTGTCGTCGAATGCGAGCTCCAAACGGGCGCAGTATAACGACGCATCTTTCGTGTACCAGACACGCGGCAGCGCCTCTCAATGCGTACTATTTAGTCGAGGTGTAAATCATGAAGGAAGATCGCGTAGGCATGTACTGGCTCGAAGAAAAGCTCTTCTCTGTTCCTCTCCGCGCGTATCTCCTTCCTCTTCTTTTCTAACCATCTCTATCCGCGGTCACGATGGGAGCAGCTCTTAGCGGGGCCATCTCTGGTCGCTAGAGCAGGCATCAGCTGCCTGACAAGGCGTATAATTAATCCCTAATGACGCTGGCATAAATCCATCTCGGTAGGCCGTTTGCCCGATCGCCGCGGCTCGCGCGCCGCTGGGTTTACTAGCGAAATCAGCGCCAGCTTTGTCGCTGTCGTCCATTTTCCGCGTTATTTATGCGCCCATCACTGAGCCGCGCTGCCGCAAGTTCGAACCGCGGCCGAGAGGAAAGCTGGGCTCTTCCTTGATGAGTCCGCTTGCACCGCTCCCGCGGAAGCGCGAAATGACCTTCGCGAAGAGCTCGCTGCCGTTACATTAGACAACGCCACGCTTTTCGAAGTATTTTATGATTATTGATAAAAGAGTCTTCTCTGAATTGCAATATTTATAATTGACAAGAATATTTCTCACTGTCAGATTAACTGACAAAACTATCTTTTACTTCTAAGAATTTTTTCTAAAAATAAAGTAATAATTTAAGGAGGAAAAGAGTTTATCTTAAGATTAAATTAACATTAGTAAACGCGTTCATTATTAATTATATATACATTTTACTTACATTCGCGAATTTCAACTGCTGTCGACAACAGCGAAGATTATTGGCGATCTCGCCTGCTCAAGCGTTTAAATTACCGGTCTGGTAAAACGCCGCGAGACAATGGAGCGATAAAGCCGTTGGATAAAACGCAACGCCAGCTATAAATCTTGCAATGATCCAGTTTACAGCATATTTACATCACTGCGGGACACGAGATGCGATTGATGTCATGGAATTGTAATCTCGATTTATGTCGATTCGCACAGACTCTCATGAGATAAAGTTGAGGTTCGAAAATACCGTCAGTATCCGACACGCGCGATCTTTAACACCGTTATTCAGCTGTTATTTAACACTTTATTTCTACTTTTTATTTCGTAAAAAAATTCGCACATCTGATGCCCTAAATTACATATCATATCTTCATAATTAAGAATCACATATTCCTATCCAATTATTATTCATTTCTCCAATTATTATTTATTTCAGCATTTTATTCGAAATACTGCAAATGTACCTAATGTTGTAGAAGCTATCAAACAATTAACGAAACATAAGACCGACCAGTGTACCGATCCCATGCTTATACAATTTTAGAAACGATTTTGCAATTGACGAATGCTGCACGGACAATGGAAAGAAGGGAAAAGGGGGCGAGGAAAAGTAAGTGCGAGCGTTTACCGATTCCCGGATAGCGGGTCCTTCCTGGAAAGGATCAGGCCGCACGCTCGTTCTCTCGAGCACGAATATAAGCGCGGGGGGGAGGATTATACAAGCGTGATGCGCTTCCACGGGGCTCCGCGTTCGTCCGGAACGGACCTCACCGCGCGGCGCGAGGGCAGGCAAGAAGGGCAAGGAGGGAGAGAAGACTCGCGCTCGCGCACGCGGCGTTGTGAAGAGGGAACTCCGCAAAGAGGGAACTGGCGTACCGAATTGATGCACACGAAACGGCATGCCCGGAATGTTATAATCGCGAACCTTTGAACCTAAAGCCGAGACTCCCACACCACCCGGGGTTCGCGCGAGCGCCGGGCCCCGTTTCCATCGTTGAAATTACTCGTGTTACTCTCCTCTTTCGTGCCGCACCGGTATCGCTGATACGCTTCCACGAAAGCGTCCCGGTCGACAAGCGCCGTCTCGAGCTCATATAATAATTCTCATGCGTTTCCCCCGGGTCGCACAACACTGTACGCTCCGATACGCTCCGAACGCGGCATAATTCGGGAATTAGCCTCGCTCCTACCACCTTGCCGAGATAAATTCTCTCGCGTTGCCCACGGGTTAGTTAACCGGCTCATACGCAGACGGGAATATATACGAGAATGCAATGAAAGTTAATCGCGACTTATCGTAAGTATCGTGCGATACTTTAACGCGATATGTACATATATTATACATTATACTTTACGAATAATTCATCACGATTCTCGCAAAACAAAAACTCGCACATATGTGCACATAATGCATTTGCATATTCCTCGTCGGGGAAAATAAACGGAAGAGAACGGACGGGGAAAGACAAATAGCTTTGGAACGAGTCCGAAAACCATCTCGTGGCATCTTGCGAGACAACGCGCGAGTCACCTTATACTCCTACGAATGGCCTACGGGAGAGTCCTTACCGCCTTCGTCAGGGCGTACAGCTCGGTGGGCGTTACGGTAATTAATTTTTGCTTGATAATTAAGATATCCCGAGAGCAGACACTGAGGTATACCTCGCGGTAGCGTCATTTTTCAAACGCCGGTATCACGCGTGCTCTCGCTGCGCGTGGCCTAAAAACACCAGTGACCACGTCGAAACCGCGACGGTGGAAAGGCGCCTAGCCCAAAGCGTCAGAACCTGCACCTTTTGCTTTTGTGATTTTTAAATGCGCAGCTGTAGATGATACGTTAAGATATAAATTGGCGCCTATGTTAATTCCGTACATTTACATCTTTTTGATCTAAAAAAAGGGCATTTTAATGGGTTCGGTTATGCACGATAAATCGCACTGCGTCATTCTCTATAACGTTACACCGCCGACTCTCTCGAATATATCATAAACAAATAGTGTTGTAAATCGGTGAGTTCTGCCATTAACAAGCAGCTGTATATACGAGGCGCCCACACAAAATTCACGACTAACGTGCGGAAAGCCGCGATTGTGAAAGTTTCATCGCGTGGCATAATGTATTTCATCGATTGTATTAAATTTCGCGTAAACGTTTCCGTCGTCTTCGTTTTGCTCACGTCGCAACGTTCAGCGAACGGCAGAGACGCGACGAAGAGGGAGAAGAGCGGCAGAGCGGAGGAGGAAGAAGGAGCACGACGTCACGCTGAAACATCTGGCCCATGGTGTTTCGTGGCCTCGTGGGGATTATTAATTGTTTCATCTCGGCCCTTATCCGCGCCTCCCCGTTTGCACGACTAAGCAAATACGGGGGGGCGTAACCCACACGGTGATGTACGAGCTTAAAAGCCCTCGCGATCGGCCACGAGAAGCCTCTCTCCTACGCCACGGAACTAAGGAAGGGAGAGAGAGAGAGAGAGGGAAGGAGAGAACGAGAGAGGCAGATGGGTAGATAGATAGATTAGAGAAAGCGAGAGAGGGTGGGAGGGAAACGAGGAACGGAGTCGGAGGAAGAAAACCGACGGGGTTATCGTCTGATTTATAATTTGAGGCTCTGGGTGCACCTCCGTGGAATACATACCGACCCGATGTTTTCCGGTTCAGGAAACGTAATTGGTTGCCAGCACGATCATAGATAGCCGCCGGTTCGAATCGGGCCTCGAAAGCGTCCCGAAGCCGATCGTAGAATAGCTCCGTCTCTTCCTCACTTGCCCGGATCGCAGCCTTGTGCCCGGGCCTTGCGCTTCCTTTTCTGCCACTCCTGCTTGCTGTTATCTGCGGAACATTTTTAATTCTCGTTTGAGATCACGAATATCGACCGGTTACCGAGGGTATAAATCAAGAATCGATCCGGGTAGCTGTTGGAAATCAACGATACCTGCCGCTTTTACCGAGCATCATCTAGATCAGGCACTTTTGCAATTAGTCGTGATTTCACTCACGGGCATTCGCATGCTCCGAATCAGCTGTATGCAATCATGCAATATATATTTTAGAGATATATTTTACATAGCGGAATAGTTTAGATGTATATGTTAACTTCTTTTCTTTTCTATTTCTATTTTGTATGTATAATATCGTTGCTGACATAATTGTAAAAACATTTATATACGAAGAGTTTTATTTTATAATTTTAGTTTCACGAAAGTAAGAATAAAAACAAGAAAAATAAAAAATTGAATAAATCTGGCAGAAATGGATACCAGTAACAAGAGTCTTTAATCTTCAAAGCTATTGGTTTTTATTTTAATAATAGCAAAGTAACCTCTGGATATCAATAGATTGAGAATCATTATGATAAACGATACGTAACACGTCGCTGGACGTCCGATCGGGAAGATTAAAGAGATCGGGTATCTCTACCAAAGCGTCGGGTTAAATCGAGTCGATCGGCAACACATATACGAGAGAGTGATCACGCGGAAGGATGGCGCCGAAGATTGCGCGTGATCTCGTCAGACTCACGCACGCACGCATTCACTCGCGTGCCGCTCACGCACCTTCTCTCATCCCGCAGCTTCTCGGGCGTACATACACGCCGACGATTTGTTATAACCGCGGGCTTGCACGGGCGCATTTGTATCTTTCCACGTTGGGGCTCTCGGTGCGTCAGCCCCGACATCTTCATCCGACCTGACTTGACTCGAGACGCGAATGCGGCCGGGGTCCGATCGCGGTCCGCGAGCGGGCCCGGATCCACAAGCGAGCGCAAACACACGTGCGCGCGAGCGCTGAATTATGGGGTGCGGGAACACCCACTTCCTGGTCATCGAAAGCCATAAACTCCCACGCATACCAGCGCGTTTTGCTCGGGCGCCGTGATGGATCCGCCGCGGCGCGGCGCCGTGAGCCACCAGCATCCCGCATTTTTCCCCTCTCCCCCGCGTCATCGTCTCCCTTTCCTTCGAAAATGCAGCGTTCTGCGGCGCGCGTACATTCGTGCCCTATCATTATTCGCGGAGTGATTCGTTAATCAATCACCTTATCTAATTGGCCGTCACGTTGTAGCGAAACATTTCATTCCGCAGGAGTGAACCATTACGTTCGCTTCGTACCGAGAGCGTGTTCTGTTGAGCAGATTCGCAGATTTCAACGATTTGAGGAAGACGTATTTACAGTGCGTTTATCCGGCGTGATCGCCCTGGCGCCAATTCGCTTTCGCTCAGAAGCGATTCCCGGTGTGGCCCGGTCGGAAATGTTCTCGCCGATGGGCGCCGAACAGGCGCCGCGAGCACGAATAAAGAGGAGAAAGGAAGCGAGGAAGAGGGTCCGTGGATGCGGACAGTGAATTCTGAGATGGGACAATAAATTGTTATGCATCCAGCATTCGACATGTCGGTCGGATAAAAGAAGGAGTCCCGGAGACAATGCCCGTCGCCGCGCCCGAGAACCCCCTCGGCGCATCCGGTGCGTTTTCAAGGAAGCTTTCGGTGCGCCGTGACACATATCAATTGATTTTCACGGGCGCGAGTCCCGGTTCGAGCCACGTTCGATATATCGTCGCGCACGTTCCTTATTCGAGCGACGAAAAAGCTCGTATAGTGGGCGCGGATAAAGAATGGCCCGCTTGACCGACACCGCATAATTCTTCTTCGAATCTCGATATTACACGTGTCGTGACGCGCTTTCAGATTTCGGGGCCTATCGCCGCGCTAATAAAAATTCGAAAGGAATATATCGGATTTGATTATCGCGCTGTTACGGAAACATTGCTATCTGACTGATAATTCTTGCCGTTACATGAGGATATTTAGAAATCAAACTAGCGAGTGTTAAATAGAATACTTAATGCTCTGTGGGAAAACACTCTTATGTACTCACAAACAAATCGATTATCGATTTAAGTATGTACTGTTCTGTATTTACTTGGAACTGACGTTCCAACAAAGAGCTGTGTTTTAAATACCGACAAAAAATTGGCGAGCAGTTTATTGAGTTGGAAAAAGTATATAAAATTTACACAATATTATTATTAAGCTACCAAGATCCAGTCCGGACTGTAAATGGCGTTTTTCTCTCTAATTGATCTCTTATATACTAGTTTGAAAATATGTCTTAACTGTAATTAAAACCTCAACATAAATATGTATTCCATGAGAATTATAGAAAATCTCAGAAGAATTTTGATGCCGAATTTCTCACAATAATTGTTGGGCTACAAAAATAAAACTTAAAAAAATATTAAATAAATTTATAGCTCCTTTTTTGCTTAGATTATTCTTACAACATATGTTACTGATAATGAAATACTTTACACATAATAAAGTTTCTATCCAATTCTATTCATATACCGTCATGTCATTCGTAAATTTTTATGCAATTATTCTTACGCACAGATCTAATACAAATAGAACGAAATCACTCTAATATGGACGTAAAGAAACTAAAACACTAAAACTGTCGCTCTTTTGGACAGAATTCAATTTCCCTCACTCAATCTTAGGAAACTTGATCACGCTCAAAGACGATATCGTGGTGAATGAGTAAACGCGATCGGCCAATCGTTGCGATTCGAAATTATTTAGACGACGGCCGATCGTCATCGATCGCGCGTCCCCCATAAATTCCATCAAGGAGCTAGAAACGTTCTCTCTCCCCTTGGAAACTACTTTGTTTTACGACTCAACACCCACGTCTCGTATCTATGCGCGTACACGCACCTTCCTCGCGCTCTCGAGTGCTCGCGCGCTCACATTCGAAGCCTCCCCTACGAGAATCGTCTTACACAAAGCACGCGCGCCGTTCAATGTAAAGCGTTAAAGCGCTACGTGATCGAATTCGACAAGCGACCGGACACTGCGCCAGTCCGAGCCACCGAGCCACCATTTCGCGCACGCCAGCCGAATATCAAGGAGAGAGATCGTTAGAAACGTTTAGAATTAGTCGCGCTTTTTGCCAAACAATGACTTCGATTTTGCCGATCGATTTGAATCAGCCGTCGTCATGCCGAAATCGCATTGTTGCGCTGCTCAAACGCGTTCCATGGATAATGCCAATGCGATTCTTGGTGTGCGCTCAACTGAAATACGTTTCACCACATTGCTTGCCGTTCACAATATTCGTCTAATATCATAGGTGCTACGATTTATATAACATCCGAGGAGAATTATTTTCTACAAGGCTTTGGAAGCTGCTTTGCGTAATCGGTCGTGAAACGCAAGGATCACCTTGATCCACAAGACATTCTCTCGACGACTGTCTTCTTCCAACTCCGTCACGGCTATAAGCCGGTTCGTTATCTAGCTACACATAATTGGATCACGTATAACGTACATTGACTGATCGTGATTTATCGTTTCAAACTCTTTACGATATATTGAGATTTCAACATCTTATTCGGCGTATATTTACAATTATAAAAAATTACGCAAGACAATTAGAATCTATTCAAACGATGTAGATATCGATAATTCTTGCACGTGTAATTGTGCACGTCTGTCGTAAAAAGATTTATACTGGTCACGCGAGAAGTTACGAAGACAAAGTTCACTGTCACAATCTCGAGATCGATCGGAATGGGAGATGGAAATGTTGGCAATGTCTTGAAAAGGAATAAGTTTTTCCAATCTTTTTTAGCTATCTTATACTGCGAGGTTTTCACGGGATGAATCGATTTCACGGTACGTAGGATAGGTATCGCAAGGTATATAGGTAGACACAAGCATCTCCATGCGCGTCGACGCGATCGACAGCCGGGATCTCTGCGAATTATTCGTGACGTTTTCCGATTTCAACGCGCATGTTTGAATTTTGATCTGAGTAGGAACACGACGCGCAATATGTTCACGTAATATTATCCGGCGCGCGATTCGCTCGCCTACACCAGAAGAGCTGCCGCGCGAGATCGTGAGAAGTACTCTAGATCGGGCGAGCAGGATCTGCCAGGTATACATATCGTCTCTCGACTGGCTGTTAAACTCAGATCGCTAACAAAGTGAGGATCAAATAATAACACGTTATGATCGCACTGCTTCGAAGATAGATAGCGCTCGGTGTGAGTGAATAATTTGATAATGGCAGCGGCGGCGGCTGCGGCCGCGGCGGCGGCGAAGCGTCTTGTCGTACTCTCTTTTCGCCCTCCGCCTGAAAGATCGAGGACGAAGAGCTCGGCCGAAGAGGGAAGATGATCTCCGATCGTTGCCCGAGATCTAGCACTCGTCGCTCTCCCTTTCTCGCCCTCGCTTTTTTCCTCCTCCTTCCTGGTTTCTTCGTCCTTCCTCTCTCGCACACCGCTCTTCCTCTCTTCTCCGTTCTTCTTTCATACTTCTCGGTCCCTCGATTCTGTCTTATTTTCACGCTCCTGTCTCTCCCTCTTTCTCCCCACCGTCCGCCCACGAGATTCCCGACCTCTTTCCTGCCGATCTCAAAAGATCATGCCGCGAGATGCCAGGGCTGCTCGTGATATGCTCGGGCGGACGGGTTATACCACGAGATCGCCTTTGCCGTCTCGTGTAAAGGGATATTCCGGTGCTTCGGATATTTTTGCAGACGGCCTTAATGGTGGATGATTGTGTGCCAAAGGTAACTCCAGGTGAAAATGAACCATCCCTGAGCCTCGCCCTTCTCCCTAGGCTCTTTTACGCAACGTAATCGACTAAAAGAGCTCAACCACAGCCTGGGAGTTTTCGCTGTGCGCGTTCTCATACGTTATTTGTCTGCAATTCATGCCGAATATGCCAGGATGGACGACAAATATCAAATAAAGAAGCGATTTTCCGTGGCGAGATTTTCAATATATCAAATATAGTGGAATAATAATTAGAAAATGAGTAATACTTTTTATTTTAAACCTGGTTAGTTCTTGTTTTAAACATTCCGTAGTAATTCATCTGTATTTATCATGGGGAATTACTTATGATTTGTTTGACAAATTTCATAAAAAATATGTGCTCTTATAACGTATCGACAAACTTGTACAACTTATATTGCTTATGTAATTTGTGAAAAGCAATTTCGTCAATTTATTGAATTCTCCATTGTTTGAAATGTTGTAACATTTTTGAGGAGAAAAGAAATGAAACATTCTGATTTACTTCTACGATTACTCTTTCTTTTCATCCTTTACCCTGTTAGACCAAAGGATACACTTCCGCATTAAAGCATACTGTTACAAGCACTCTTTCTAATACTCGTTAATAACATAAAAAAAGATCTGAGAAAAAATAACGACGAGAAAGTTAACGGACATGGCAACAAGGGCAGGTAAAGGAATCAGCAACAACAGGGGTCTCGCAACGCGAGAAGGAAGAGCGGCACGGAAAGAAGGCACGGGGCGTCTCTGAAAGTAGAAAGAGAAGGAGAAGAGGAAGAAGAAGAGACGCTCGCGGCTCGTGAGGATCAGGCATAGGTAAGTGGCACTTATGTTTAATACGTGAGTGTGGATGAGTAGTCGGTCCTGCACGCGATCCTCGCGTCGGCACGGTCTTTCCTGACCTCGCGTTTGCTAGAACCAATTTCCGCGGATAATACGGGCGTTCCGTAAATTCAAGGCGTATCTCGAAGTGGAGCAGCGAATACGAGCAGATCGATCTATTATGCATTTCTTTGGCATTACATAGAAATTCGTATGATAGCTCTCGATTATGCAACTGAAAGCGGATCGTCTTGTTACTCTACCGAAAGTAATAACAATAATATGTACTTTTCGTAAAATTTTAGGAGCTGGCCCGCGCGAATATAAGAATTTGAAATTCTGATAATTCTGACAAATCTATGACAGATCCAACATTAAAAAGTGTGAAATCGCTAACAATTAGATTATACAAGTTCTATGCGAGTTGTAAATTATAAACTGTGAATATGTACCATCACCATCAAGGAATTTTAAATGCAAGATGTGGAGCTCTACATTTCACATTACATTTATCAAGCTCGTGGCAGCTAACGAGCTCGTTCACGGCTGAAGGCGATAGCACACGACGCCGATTTTTCTATCGAACGCCGTTTCGAAACTCGAAACGCAAGGTGCAGAATCCGCGATTGCACTTTTTCACATGCATTCCGCGCGATCTCTTTGCCGCCTTCTCCTTCGGCGTAGTAGTGGGAAAAGGCTCGTTTCTCACGTTGAAAGGACTTGCTGAGGGCGATCGAGAATCCCGCGCGGCAAACGAGAGCAATTCGATTTCTTCATATCGTTTCTCCTTTCCGCGAAACGTGAACGAGAACTTGAGAGAAATGTATCACTATTTTTATTTCAAGATTTTTGTCCAATCTGTATGATTCAGAAGTTCCAATAACGAATATCTTTACATTCGAAAAACACACACACACGCTTACATTCGAATAAATTTCAAGAGTAAAATATTTAATTCTGAATAAAAACGAATGCCCAAGCAGATGCTCAGACATTCGACTGAAAGCGGAGATTAAAAGCCAGTTGAAAAAACTAAGAACGGGTTAGGCCCATGCTCATGCATTACCCAAACCGCTAATTAGGTTCCGCCATCGAATAGCCCCGTTCCCGTTTTTATCAGACCACGAGGATTGTCCCGGCCCTCGTTCTAAACGCGGCATCTTAGGCCTCGGTGGTGTACTTAACTAGCGACGTCGGGAGCAAATGGCTGGCTTGATCGGCTCGAAACATACCGCGTTAATGACCAGCCGGGAGAAGTACGAGCTGCTGATCGGTGAACGTCCGTGGGAACGAAGGAGGTCACCGCGGATGACCTTTGCCGCGACTGGCGGTGACAAATCGAGCGAGCGATTAGCACGTTCGTGAATTTTATGGCGAGTGAGGTGAAAGAGAAAGTTGGGGAAGTTAGAATTTTTTATTTCTTTCTTCTTTCTTTCTTTGGTCTTTTTGAGGACCAATATATTCTTCATTCTGTTACGTTAAAATGCTCAGGTTAAAAAACAGAGGTTTTAGATGTTCACAGAATTCCAAAAGTCATCAGTTCAAAAAGGAAGAAAAGGGGAATCCTTAAAAAGTTTCGGTGAATGGGAAAACAATACAAGGGTTTAGTTTAAGGGTTTAATTTATAGGATCTAGAGGTTTTAGAGTCTGGTATAAAAAACTGAAGGGTACAAGGAAAAAACAATCAAAAAGTCCACTTTTTGTCGAAATTTATCTGATGCTAGCAATTGTGGCATTTTTAAAGAAATTTCATAATTCTTAACTGCTTTGATCAAGAACAGTTACAATTCATTGGAAGTAAGGCCGAAAGATGTACCGTGCTGGGAAAAAACGATCATTAGTCCACACGCTTGTGGAGAAGAGCCAATAGAATTCAACATACAATGTAAACACTAAGGCTGCGTTCCGATATTCACTATCAGTACTTTTTTCAATAGCTTCCTAAGTCTTGAAACTTAAAATTACGTTTTTTTTTTTTTAAATAACTCCGGACATTAATCGTTTTTCCTCTGTACCCTTCAACTGTATTTGCGACTATAAATAACTATAATATAAAGTAATATATGTATAAACGATAACTCTCTCTCTCTCTCTTCGATATTTCAACGCATCTTTATTTTCGTTTTATCGACTTGAATGTTGACTGTAGTGATATAAGCGTAAGATGCGGCAGATAAACATGATACATGTGACTCACGGAACGGACGTTGCAACTTCCATTGTCCTGAGACAATAAGACGAATATAATATGACATAATAAAACGGGAATATCTCTCCCTTTTTCATCGTGCATAAGCTGCGACATTGATAATTATAAATGTTATATGAGGTTCCTTCTTTCCTAATACTTATTTTTTTCTTTTGCGAATAACAATTAACAATTCCTTCACCTTGCTTATGCACATCCGAAGTTACAAGTGTTTAACGACTATCCACTAAGATTCATCGTCACGATCTACCGCAGCGTGAGCCGAACGGATTTCCAAATCTCGTCACCGCTCAAACGCGAAGACGTGGAGACTCGCTGCGGCTGGGAGACTCATTTGAATTTTCCCGGAAAGGATGCGCACCGCGTGCATTTCAATCCTTGGGGGACACCCCGACGAAATATGACCGAGAGACAGTCGCAGAGAGGGCGTCGACGAGGAGAGGAGCATGGGGAGGAGAAACGCTACGGTTGCACGTACGCGGATGGTGGTTTAAAAGCGAGCGCCCGGTATCCAGAGCACGTCCAAAGCGCGAACAACTTATTGCCATGTGCGGCGGCCGCCGGGGCATTTTAATATTTCCGCTGAATGCAATGCCGAGAACGGGAGTGCATTCTGGCTACAGAGAGGGCTACGAAAAAGGAGGCGAGGCGTGGAGTCGTTACACGACCGCGCCACCGGTCTTACCCGGAGGTTCTGGTCTTTTTTTACGAGCTTCCTGTGGCCGAGACGACACCGGCGACCTGGAACTGCCGGCGTGAAGAACATAAGCGAGACCGTATTTGAATATATTGTAATGTTCGACCGTTCTCTTCTGCGTCCATTATCTTAAGTCTTAAGACGTTCGTTAAGAGGCTTCAAACCATAGTGTGGGAGGCTGCTCCACACACGGTTGCATAATTGTAATCTATACATCTATTCTATGAGTCTCTATAAGCCTGACAGAGTCTAACAGGGTGTTCCAGACCAACGATGCCTGCCTCCAAGTCAAACTACGAACGCGATGTACATGGATCGCGATCGCCAGGAGCGATTAAATGCCGGTAAGAATAAAACAGCATCAACGACAAATATATTCCGCACGAATGCGCGTCTTCATGGCAAAACACGGGGTCTTATCGCCGGTAGCCCGAAACAGTTTGTCCATTCGCGCCGTTGTAAATGCACGACGGCGCTCACCTGACGTGCGGAGCACGTCTTAAGGAAAGCGCATATATCTCGCTTGGAGAGGTGAGAGATCTATCGCTCGAATTCGCCGGGTACGGCCGTGAATCGATTCCGAATATCGGACCGTGAACATGGTCGGTGATTCACGGTAGGTATCTCTCCGCCTGTCGCCAACCTTGATATAAATCGCGCTGTAACTCGCGTTACCGCGCGGTTTATCATCGATTCGTTATTTCGTACAAATTGCTACGACGCGTCGCGCCCACGTTTTATGCACGCACGGTAGCCGCGCCGCTTCGATAGCGGTGATAAACGATCGCGTTCCAGCGTACCCCGCGCCGAACGTGATTTTATAAAGAATTCACGTCCCGTCTTCGGAAAGGAAACGGTTTGAGGCGATTAAGAAAGCAGGAAAGAGACGAATCCTGCATTGCCGTCTTGAGTGGCAGCTGAACGGAAGAAAATGCGAAACTGAGAGATGGTTATCTGCGAGTCCGTCGTTTCATGTGGTGCAACTTAATCTAAAACTAAATCTAAAATGTGATCGAAAGACGAAAGTCGTGAAAAATTCGAAAATTTTATATCTCCATGACTATCTCTTAGCGAAAAAAAAAACAATATCTTCATATCTTCTATAGGTGTCGACTATTAATTGAAATTAATTAAATTCATCAAAATATATACGTCTTTATCTCACGCTTTCGCCTAAGTTAATAATATCAAAGACACGAAAAGATTTATTTTAATATAATTTCTTTCTACATCTTAAGCAGATTCATTGAAAGCGTTAATTGCGTCCTTCACCGAAATAAAGTACATAATCTCGTCTTCATTCAGCGCGAGTGAAAATTACCTTGTTAGACCGCTGCTTCTTGATGACGGATTATGATAATTAAAGTAATCGTCATTAGCTCTTGGCGATGTTAGAGAAATGTCAGAGAATAGCAAACGCGAAATCATTTGTGTGATTCGCACGTTTGGCGGGGCGCGCAACTTAGAATAGAAGCAGAATGAAATTTTGATAATAACCGAGCGAATTAATCGCCTCTCGCGCCGTCCGCGGGAGACATAAAGAAGATAGGCGGCGCGTGCACGCGTATCGGCAAAATTGCAACACGCGTCCACCGGTCGTTTAGCGCACTCGGCGCAATTGCTGTACACTGTAGCAATACGAGTGTTACATCGTTTCTCGTGGCACGCGATCGAAACGGTCTCCTCCTATTGGCAACCCTAATTGCGAGAATCATGGTATTTGCGCTGCGTCTTACGTAACAAAATCGCCAATAGCGCGGTGCCTGGTTTCACGGGACTTCCAGAAGAGCGTCTCGATGAAGAAGAGACAGATCAGGGGGAGGAGACAGATGTAGGAGTCATCCCTCTCACGCAAGAGCGATCAGCGCGTATATGCTCCGCGCGCTGCAACGAAATCTCTATTTCAATCCGAAGCGATCGTCCCGAGTCTTGAGTTACGAGGGAGAAAGAAAGAACGAAGGAGAAAAGTGATTATCCGGCGAGGTAGGTATAACACGCGACGCGAATGAACGGCTGATTCACTTTGATCGTTCGAGCACTTTCGAGTCCGAAGTCGGAGCGCGGGTAAACGGATCGCTCGTCCAAAGAATGTCGCTTGATGGAGGAGATAAACGGCGCTAATGCCATAGTGCTACATTGTCTCTCCCGAGAGCGGTACCTTAACGCGGCACCGCGGTAAAGAGTCAGTCGTTTTGGAGCGATTACTCGGGTAATAGCGGCGATTCCGAAGTGCGAGAGAGTGGCGATTCGCCGCTCGTGAAGTTCGTAGTTTGAAGGCTTGATAAATGACGCGCCGTGAATGATATAGACCTAAGCCACGAAGAGCGAAGAAAATTAGAGAAACCTATCTGATTCGCGTAAATAGCCTGCATCTGCGTTCTGACGCGAGTCACGAGTTACATAGATAAATGAATAAGTCATTTCCGTACGCATTTCAACCGTTCATCGCGCGCGGAGAGAACGAAGCGTTTATTTTATTTACAGACAAACGTACAAGTAAATATTTCGTTTGCTTTGTCACGACATCGACATTTACTCAAAAAGAATTGTATCTCTCTGAGACGTCTCGCATCACCGGATACGCGTGTGCCTCCCTCGCTTCCGGTCGTAAGGCCGCTTAGGTTCATTGCTATGCACCGCGTCTCGTCTACCCTCGGAATATGAAAACAAAATCATATTCTTCGTCCGTCGCTTACCGATGAGTCGTGCCTCTCTTTCTCTGTCCCCTCAATTACTTTCGTCACCTTTCCTTCCTCGCGTCGGAGTAGGTGGTTTCGTTCAAGCCGCGAACTTTGTCGCCATTCATACGAATGTAAAGATTCACCTGCCCTTTTACCGGCACCGACCCGGGAACCGACCGCGCTCGAGTTAGCGTCTTTCGTCAGGACAACGCAGTTTCTCAAGATCGCTCGTTAAGCGGCAAAACACACGGCACGGGTAATTGCGGCGATCGTACGTTAGTTAGGTTAATAACTTTGCATTATAAATGTATTAAGCTCGGATCCAATTACAAGCGCGCGAGGGATCGGAGCCGGCGAAATCTTGCAAAATGACGCCAAGTAAATGCGAGTCTGAGCGCGCATAATTCCAAGGCGATGAGGGAGTTGAAACGGCCGGTGAAGTAAGGCGAATCGTAAATCAGAATCGAAGTTATACTTCATTATACCCTAGTTATACGAGCCTAGCTTCGTCGAAACACGCGACGGCGAAGCAACCGAGCGAATTAATCCGATCTGGTGGAAAACACGCGAGATCGGACCGTTCGTTTCGCGGCGAATAATTGTGTTTGCGAGCGCGTCGACCATTGTGAAAGTACGCAAGGGAAGAATCACAACGATCATCGTACTGCGACAGCTCGTGATCGTGGCGTTTCGAATACTTCCCGCAATTTGCGATCGTGAACGCGAAGCGCATCTGGTGCGCCTCGGACGTCACGCTCTCGATCGATTTTAACACGGTTAAAGCAGCTGTCGCAGTGCACTTGCAATTCTGTCGATCTTCCGTCAGTGGAGCGGAACAGACTCGTAAATTGTTTAGAGTTTTGCTCGAGTTTACGTTGATTATAGCAAAATAAACCTGAATCGACATATTTCGGAAACCTGGACAGAATGATATTTGATAATCAGAAACTGCTTTATGAAATAAATAGATAATGAAGAAGTAAAATCATGAATTACGGTCAAAATGGATATTATTTTGTGAGAATAACAAATTTGCAAACAATAAAGCATATTAATCTGATATAAACTCGAACATAGTAAATTAAAATTACACTTACCTAATATTGTATATGTATAGATAAATGACAGCTTGGAAAATAATCCTACTATATAAGAGGGTTATAATAAGATACTACTGCAAGAAGTATAATATGAAGTGTACCGCGTATCGTCGTTATAGGTCAGGCACTATAAAATGTGAGAATTCGCCACTAGCGCGCGCAGATGAAGAGGATGCACGCTGAATGAGGGACTGTGTGAATCGTGACAGCGCAACGCGATGCGGTCGTGAACCCGCGTGCATGGCAAACCCGGAGATCGCGAGTGTCGCTCGCGGCAATTAGCCGCACCGCTGGAAAGATCCGAAAGTTGCGAAAAAAAGCGTGATCTCCGCTACCCCGTTGCAGACGCGGTCAAAGCGAAGGGAGCGAATGCGGATGGGTGGCCTCGCGGACGGAGGATGACGGGCGACGAAGAGCCCGTCACGGAAGGAGGGCGTTACGCACACGCGTAAGCGTGCGCGAGTGTGTCACGGATGTCATAATCTTACGTAATTGGGAGCCACCGACAGGCATTTGTAAGCCGCACGCATGCGAGAGCGGGCCGCTCGCTCGGCCGGTACGCACAGCAATTTGCTTTTGATTCGATACTACAAACTGTGTCGCGGGAAACCTATTGTCCGCCGTGCTGAAGGAAGGATGGCTTGTTTTCGTGCGAACATTGCGCGGTAAATCAGTTCGAAATTGACGAAGCGTGCTTTAAACTGTCATCAAGCATCGTTGTGAAAAAATATTTTCACGTATGTGTATGTTTAAAAATAAAAATACCCTCCTCGTGGTATATCGTAACAAATACTTGTAACAAATCTATGTTAACAATACTCAAGGTAATATATAGTATGCTGTTATTTTTAATCTTTAATATTTTTCTATGTGATGTGGTATATCTTCGTATTTTCTCCCTTCGATATATGTAGATTGTAGATATATATGATATATTTGATATCTATCTTATTCCTCGCGACTTTGTCGAAGCTAGCGACGAGTGGTCAAAATATTTGCTACTCGTGACACGAGGTCGAGCAATTTCTTTCGTAATTCGCCTCGATGATATTCGACGGACGCACCACCCGCGACCATTATGAAATAACGATATATATATTCCAAGCGAGACCGCGTGGAGCATGCCTGGATATTATGAAGGCATTACGGTATGTACTCGCGCGATGCGCGATTACCTCTGACTCTCGGGTAGTTTGCTCGCGTCAACGAGGACGCAATTTACACAGCGCGTACATGATACATTTTGTCATTTAAATCCATGCCTATCGTTAACGAGCAGATAAGTGCAATTTATGATAACTGCAAGTCACGCCAAAGAGCAAGCGGTATATTACGCAAATGTCAACGGCGCGCAGTGGACGATAAGCAGATCGAAAGAGCGAGGCTAAGTGCCTCGAATAACTTTGTATGTCAACAAGAAGAGTAAAAATACATCCAAAAAAAAATAACTATAAATACCGGTTGCCAATAATAATGTAAAAAATTAGGACATGATGTGTAAAAAACTAATTATTAAATAATTTGCCTTGATCAAAAGATAAATAAGGATTTCTTTTGCAAATCAATTAGTCTCAGCTTGAGTTCACGTTTGACAGTTGTGCATCGAGTTCCGTTTGACATTAATAAATTTGAGTATGCTCGTGTGCCGATGAAGAAAAAGTCGATATCGGAGTCGTAATATCGCAAATTGCTGAGAGAGAACCATCAGGAGCACAGGGGCACACACTCTCTCGCAATATCATTCTTTAATTTCACGTTAATGACCGCGCGCGACCTTACGGGCAGAAAATCAGGGTGGTCGACAGAAAAAGAATGCGGCAGAAGGCGTGTCGACGGGAAGAAGCGGCGGCAATCAATCGGTTAATCGATAGTTCGCTCGATCAAGATGGTAAAAACGGAGTAACGGAGAAGACGAAGCTTCCCGTGATGAGACACCCGATGGTGGCGTGGAATGCTCCCGAGTCGTTCGAGCGAGAGCGAATTTCATCAAAGAAAGGGGCAGGACAGGAAGATGGAAGAAGATAAAGGAAGAGAGACACGGAGAGGAGAAAGAAGAAAGCGGAAAGGGGGGGAGAAGGAAAACGAGAGAGAGGAAGAGCACTCTTCGTTGCTTAAACCGCCCCTAAGAAAAAGCGGTCTCGCTGGGCTGCACCGTCTCCCTAGGGCGAATTAGCAAATCTAACGTAATAATTAAATTATCGCCGTGCGAGCCGTTAAGGCAGTTAAAGGCGTGCATTCCCATACAGATCGTGCTAATGAAGCGTCCCGCGTATACGGCGACAGGAATAAATTTGAATTTCCATTACGCCGCGCCAGTGGTGCGACGTGCGAATTCATATATGCGAGCGCGAGGGGGGTAACGAACCCTGACGAACGAGTCGAGGAGGAAAAGGAACACGGACACAGACAGCCAGGAGGGCAGAGCGCAAAGGCGCGAAAAAAGCTCGAGCAAAGGGAAGGATATCTCTCTTGAGTCCGCCTACTTGTCTATCTTTTATCTCGGTAGCGTGTACCTATACGCGCGGAATATGTATTAACATTCTGCGGGTGTAGATCTCTCGTCTAACTGCGCGCTTATTGTTAGATTTTTGCATATTTATAATTCTCTTGCGTTTAGTGACAGTCGTCGTTTTTGTGGACTCGTGCGGGATTTTCTGCAACGGAACGTCGCGCATTTGCGTGAAAATTCTAAGATCCATTCTTAAAAATCACATCCTCGTCTTATAAAATTATATAAAGATATAATATTCTAAAAAATATAAAAAAATAAGAGTCTGAATTTTTCAAAGCAAGATAGAGGTGCGGATCAATCTTCCTTCCACCATCGCAATCATGAAACTCGATATTTTAGTATGCAAAAACGTAAATCGCAAATATATTACATAGATAAATGACTCCACGATATTTTTGCAACGTTAATCATCCACTTAAGTTATTGCTCATGGCAATGTAACAAGGATACATGTCCCTCCTGTCCTTCATCGGCTGTCCTGATAATCATCCGTCCAACTTGGAAGTATAACGTATATGTCCGTTATTAACGTCACAGCCGTGGTCATAAACGTAGTACAAATATCTGACATTTACATCGTTGCATATTTATTGGGATTACTTTGCATAAACGTTCCTGAATATACATGTGCATCATCGGGACGTCATGATTGCGAAATTCGTCTCGTTCAAAGACATCCTAAACGATCGAGCACACCGGACTGGGCGTAATACACATAGTATTTCCGATTCGATAAACGCGCTCGGAAGCTTGGCGTAGCCAGCATCATCATTTCAACCATCTGTTCACCATCATTCGACGATCACGGATGGACGAAACCGCGGTAACCGACGATTTAGACACCCGACCCGACAACCAGTTCGCTGGTCGTAAAGCATGGAAATAACACCTGCGATTATCGTGGTTATTACCGTCTAGATTCACGCAATTCGCGCGCGCGAATCGATGTTAACGATCCGATCAGATGGGCCACCTTGGAAATTGGCGTTGATTACGCCGTTGGGACACGCTTTTTGCGAGCAGCGATCACGTAATAGTATCGCAAGACGACCGCTGTGCCGCCTCGTCGTTCATCCGTTTTCATTTGCGCGACAAGCGAACGTCTCCGATGCGAAAGTTCAAGATGCCGATTGCGAAAACGAATGTACGTACGTCGAGCTGCGCACGACGAGTGCCAAGATCGACGCGAGGCCCGCTATCGTGAACCCGGCATCACTTCGTCCTAGCGCGATCGAGTCCTTAACCCATTTGCATAACGTATCGATTATTAAAAGGATATATATGTGTACATCGTCAAAAAAACATCTAATTTGCGGCATCGCATCGTTTATTTCAAAGCATTAATCGTTAAGATTGAGATATCAAATCATACACGTATACAATGTGCAATTTAAATTTTTTTCACAATTCTCATAAAGAAAATGCATTAAAATGTGATAAATTTATAATAAATTTCAATAGCAGATTATTTTGCACACACAAGTACGGTTATTAAGTTCAAATCTACAGATATGTTATTTGAAAAATATCTAGCATTTCAAAATTATATTGCAACCTGTCGTACATTTGCTGACAACGAATGCGGCTTGCAAAACTCGAAAAGACTGTCGATCGCTGCATTGCGGCGGCGCTTTCGCTATTACAAACGTCCTGCGATCGGTGCCACGAACGACGGCGTGCGAATTGGCGCAAAGACGATCAACGATCCGGAGGTAGATCGAGGCAATCTTAATTTACTTTTATATTCCGTGTCTGCCGGGATGGCGAAAGAGAGAACGGCCCACGCTTGCCCATGATTCAAGAGGTCTCGCGAGCAGCCGACGCGAATTACGAGAACACCTGTTTCAACAAACCGATCTAATTCGTTCTCGCTCATTACATTAAGATATAGTAAAGTGATCAAACGTGATTTCGAAAACACGTCGAATTTTCGGCCGGACAACGGCCGTCTCTCTTCATGTAAACTCGTTTCGTATTCCCGTGCCAACGTCAGGCACAATGCCACCGTACATTCTAAGAGACTGACTCAGCCACTGAGTCCAGTGCCTCCTCTTCATCGACACAGGACGCTCCGCGTCTGGTCACGTTCCGTGGTACGGAAAGGTGCATTACGCACCCTTCGTACGCGCCTGTATGCGCCAAAGTCGTAACCAGATGCGTACAACTCAGGCGTACGAGCGATGACACTTAGACGAGCTCCCTATACTAGTCGAGCGAAGAAAACAATAAGTCGTTCGCCACGTTTGGGTAACGTTGCGTCGAGAAGGATACATTTATATCTGCACCGCGAAAAAAATTTTATGAACGTGTCGCTCGCTGTCTGAAAATAAACCAGACACGTACGGCGTACGAATAGCCGCGATAATCGAACGGTGAGGTCTTCCGCGTTTGGATTGTAAATAATACGATCGCGCGAAGTGGTAAAAATATCTTCGACATCGAACTCTTATAACGCATGTGAGACTCCAGTAATAAACTCTTTACACGCGCAAAATGCATGTTTACGTCAGCGCGAAAACAGCCGCAGCGTACAACTCATGTGAGAGAGCTTGTCGATGCGTATCCGACTGTCCAGTGTCCACGTGCCGGGCGTTGCGTGCGACACGCCCAGTGCGTGGCTCGGGCACCGCACGCATATACGTGCCGCGCGGACCGAGATTTATGCCATTGGCTGCGAAGCGTGCATCGTCGCGTTTATCGGCGGTCGACCGTTCCACGCGTGCGGATTGAACGAACGCGCACCGTGTTCGTTGGGCTCGACACCATCTCCCGATCTATCGTTCGACGTACCGCGAACGAGATCAGCGATCTTTCACGCCCGTTGATCGCCGCCACCTTCGTCTCAACACATTCTCTTGATTGTCTACGAAAGCTACGAAACTCGACATCTCGAAAAGTATCATAATTATAGATTATCGAAATTTTATATGAATTAATATTTCAATATTATATGTGCATGTATAATAAATTTGAAAAGAATAAAAAGTTCTCGGTTATTTGCTGTCCATGGAATCGTTCAAAGCTAAGCAGAACTCATTGACAAATAATATTGAGAGTAGTTAAACGAGATAAAGCGATTGCTTCAAAGTAATAAAACATTAAAAACCATTATTTTCTAAAAATTAATAGTAAAAATAATTTTTATCATCGTACAATTTTAATTAATACAAAATGTGTATTTATTAACCGAGAACAAAATAGACAATTCTTGACAATTGTGGGTAGCAATGCGTTGTACAAGCGTTCACCGATTGCGTACCTCAATTGCACGCAACCGACGAAACGCGGACGATTGATTGACGTGAAATCCGGTGACATACATTAGAGCGAAATGAAAAAAAATGGGAGGGGAAGGAATGAAAGAAAAAGACGAGCACGTCAGTCTTGGAGCGACAACGACTCTCTTTGTCGTCGGCATCGTCCTGCACGGGCTTGCCGGATACGCGCCCGCTGCATCTGTAACGAGGGATGTGCACCTCCGATAGCCGCCACATCGCGCCACTACGCGCGCGCGTTGCATAAAACCACCGAGCGGTTGCATCGGCAGTCGCACCGGTTGTCGCGCTCGCGATCTCGCTCCTGCGCTCGCGCGCGCGTTACTTGTCCAGCCCCGGGCATTGAAATGCAATCCCTCGCGCGGATGATTTATACCTCGCCAATGCCCGCCCGCGGGGCAGGATGTCGCACGTCCCTTCTTTATGTCTTTATCGCCCGTCTCGAAAATATCCCGCAGCGCGCGAGAACGAGCGAGCGAGCAAGCGAGTGAGCGAAGTTCGACACGTACGTTTTCGCGAATCGCGTCAGAACGTCAACAAAGTCGACGATGATCATATACACTAAAACATGATAAGAGAATACCTGTAACATGGATCTTCAGTATATCTGATTTTTACCCAATTGTGAAAGTCTATTATAATTTATATAATTCGCTAAATAAAAAATTACGCGAAAAGTTACCTCGCTTATAAATTCTCTAGTAATAGATAAGTATATTAAACTGTTCTCTATACGTAAAATCAATTTGTCATGTTTTATTTCGAACTATATAACTTTTGACGTTCTACGCCAAACCATTAGTCCTAATTGCTAAAATCTCAGGTTATACTTATAATAGTCTGTCGCGAGAAATTGAAACGGGATCTACGTCGGAAGAGTTCGCCGAAGTGCTAATAGCTGCTGGAGAATTCGCCGATTAAACTCGGAGAGAAAGTGATGTAACGCATCATAGGAGGCGACGGTTCCTTTGTTTCTGGTTAATGTAAGATCACGCTGGCTAGCGGGCGGGATCGTGCTATATCGGATAAGCCGCGATGCGGAGAAACTTAGGGCGTCGTCCTAAAGCGAGTGGATTGCAAGCGCGATCCGACTAGGGAGCCCGTCGCTCTATATCCGAACGCACTGGAAACGCCCGTGCGCGTAATAAGCCGGGACTTAAAAATTAGCATCTGTCGGGCCCGGAGACAATGGTTGATTTGAATAACAATGTTCGCTACCGTGTGGGCTTCTAACTCGTAACCATAGGTTCTAGACGCGACGCGAGCCCGCGTATCGCGCTCTCTTATACTGTGCGCCGCGCCGGCGAGGAACATGACAATGCCTTTACCCCCACGATTTCCTCCCGCGGTCCTATGTCCCCCTCGAGAGGAAAGCAAAAAGACGTTGCGCGAATATGGGAAAATAGCAGGCTTTCCATCTCTTCTGCGACACACAAAGAAACGTAATAAATAATAATCAGTGTGCGTTTGTAACGGGATATACGCGGAACATAATAAAGACCACCGTCGCAAATCGACATTAATATAATATAATTATTGCTGATTCTGTGTATTTTATCTACTTATTTCTTATCCTCATAATTTTCAAATACAATTCTGTGAGACTGGTACCTACATGTTATTACGGCCAATTCGTTCGATAGAAATCGGATATCGATGGTATCTTAATCACGCCGCGGTACAAACAGTTATTCGTAACTCACGTGTGGTATGAACTTACGAGAGTTATACGAGGACCACATATCGATGCGCGAACGGCTGACCCTGAAGTGTCTTCACCCTCTTGCTGGCGAGTCTTCTTTATGCTCGGTTACGCGTTACATACGGCCGAACGTTCACGGTATACTCGTGAGACAAATATAGTTTGTGCGTGACCAGGGCGACAAGTATCGCATACCGCTGTTACTCAGCCAGCTAATCCAGCCAATTTCGCTATGAAATATGGCCTGTATTATCCTCATCAGATTTCCATTTGTAATATTTTCTCGCAAAATTAACTTTCACAAAAAATTCTCCACGTTTCTTCATTATATTGTTGTACTAAAAATATAGAAGAAAAGTGTTTGCTTTATATTTGCTCGTAATAAATTTTTCGGCACGTTCAGAGGACGAAATTCGCGGTGAGACAGACATAATGCATCGTTGAAGTCTTTCAGAACACAGGCGCCGACTCGAGCCGATACGCGAACGCACGCTTCCAAGCGCTAAAAACCGATCCTAAACACACTGCACAACAATGGTCCGTAATCATTTCTTCTCGACCGCCGCCACACTCACGAGCGGGCGGGCAGGTGCTCGCCAGCTTCCTCCTTGGGGCTATAAAATCCGGACGCTTCGACAGGTAAGAGCAGATAAGATAGAAGCGGACGACCTCCGCGTGTTTACGGCACCGACGAATCAATTTGAGCTTCAGCTCGTCAGGGGTTTATTGCGGGCGGGTAGATCGCGGGCAGATAAAGTTACGGATGTTTTTAACCAACGCCAAAAGAATGCCGCCGGATGCAATTTGGAGTAGAAATCATATTGACGCTACAGGTATTGACGCTGCAGGGGAAGGGTCGCGCCAACTGGACGCGACGTCGCTTTGGTGAAGTCGAAAGCTGGACATTGGATTCAGGATAAGTTGGCGTAATCGCAGCGATACGTCTTACCGACGTCGTAGACAACGTTGTGTTTAGCGAACCTGCTGGCGGATCGAACTTGCTCGCACGAGCGGGAGCGTATCACCTTACCTAGACCGTAGATCGTGCCGTTTGCCAGCTCCTGTTGAGAGCATTTTCTTCTTATTGGCCATGTACTGTCGATTTCTGGACTACCTAATCGTAAATCACGACCGAGAAGGCACACCACCGCGTGTATGTACATACCTGCATTCTTGAACGTACACGTTGTAACTCGACGATCAACGTGCAGTACAGCAAAGGGTTAAACGCGATAAGGACGATTTGGTGACATCGATAATAAGCTTATTGTTAAATGTAAGACTGTTCGATATATAACTTGGTAACAATTGTTTGTTCACCGATCTTTTTTTCAGCCGTGCGTTTTTTAATTGTGACTAAAGTTACATATACCCTACATATAACTAGAATTTTGAAAACTAATTAAGTCTTCATTGTTACAAATATTATATACTATATATAACTCATAACACCGTTATGTCAAACGACAAAGATCACCTAGCGTTCGTTGAGACTTTAATTCTCAACGATAAGCGCAACGAATGCAACCAGCGCGATGACCCCGCGGCTTCTCGAAGAATGGCGCGCATTTTCGCCTCGCTCTGCCGAGCAACGAGAGAGCGAGTGGCAGGTCTCTCAATCTCGATGACTGCAAAACGGTTTCAAGGTTTCCCCTAAGAGCTTTCCGCGCACGAGGTAACGAGGGCGCGATGCGCGTCTCCGCGGGGCACAGGTAGGTCAAAACACTTGCACAAGTCGGTATCCCCGTTCGCCGCCGCTACGACACGTCCGGACGAAAGGAAAAGTGTAAATCTCACAAAGACAGAGCGCATCGCTCGCCGGAGGTGGTGGAGGAGCTCACCGAGAGTGAAATCAGCGGGAGAGGAGAGAAGAGGAGAGTACCTATACACAACGTGGAGAAGAAGGATCGCCGGATTCGCCTCGTTGGCCGTCGCGTCGCCTGACGCAAGGACCCACGCCCGCATTGTGTTTCGCGTCCGACTCCAACTTGTCGCTCTCGCCCGTTTATTGTGCACAAGTCTCTTCTTCCTCGTGTTGCCATCTCTCACACTACCATCCTTCCCGTGCTCGCTCGCTCTTCCGTCCAAGCGGACGTGGCGATCGGGCGACGCGGCGACGGGCGAGCGGCGTACACCGGATTAGGTGGGTAGATGCGTATGAGTCACCTGGTGCCGCGCAAGCAAGCGAGTGAGATTTTCTCGCATGCTCGCGCTCGCGGAGAGTCGACGCCCTAACCCACATAAATCCGTGGTATTAGCCGTCCAGGAAAGGCCTTTTCTCGCGGCACTCGTGCGCGCCGGCTGAACGAACGCGGCCGGCCGGTGGGAGGCCCGTCCGTCGCCCCTTTGTTCGCCCGCGGCGGATGGAATCTCGTCTGGCGTAATCGAGATTCTTTTATTAAGTCATTCAGCACCGATGATGCACGAACGAGGAGGCGTTACATTATATGCGTTCAAGCGATCGAAGGCGTTGCGCTCGCTTTCGGTATCAGTGGGAGATATTATACCGCCAGTGAACGAGAGCGGTAGCGGGAAAATTGTTGCGACCGCGGATAGCGAATGTGAATCCCGGTATTCCTAGAAAGTACATTTTAATCGATACATTGAAAGCGATATTCAACCGGCGAAGCTCCCAACGGGAAAAAAAACGGGGATCCCTATAGGCTTTAAATGAGCGTGGGTGTCGGTGACCGGATTTTTTTTCTTCTCGTTCGATCTACACCGTATGGCAATGCTCGACTTTTCGACGAGCGTGGGCCGCATCGCTTATTGCAATATGATCGATCCATTAACATGATAGAACATGATAGAATACCACTGATCCTCGATCAAATCACGATATAAGATGCAAATTAACAACCTACCTAGCTATTTCCCTCAGGTAATATCGTATTACTTCTCATCCTAGTCTTCAATTAAACGTTTCAAAGATCCTAGTTTCTACAGAATGCCTGAAATTCCTTCCAAGGTAAAAAAAAGGTAACTGATCTCTTGCACGGTAATCTAATCGCGCTCCACAAGCGCGATCGCCTACACCGACGTAGCTATCTAGCGCAATCGAGCGATTCAGATCCGACCGATCGAAGTCGGAACGTAGGTCGGCAAAGGGAGAGAGAAAGAGAGAGGAGGATTGCCACAAGATGCGGGGTGATGCGGCGGGGGAGTACGTGGAACAATGGGAACCACTGTCCGGGCATTGCCTGGGCTGTGCCGCAACTCGCGCAGGAGATCCGATAAGATAGGGAGAGGGTCTCTGTATCGCTCGTAGCCACCATTCATCGGCGCCATCGTCGTGGGCACCTCTTTACCCTTTTCACGGCGCGGCGTATTAAAGCCATTGTGTTATCTGTCATGTCGAAGATATCCGAAGGGCCAACAGCCGGGACACGGTGCCCCGCCAAAGGAAACTAGTCGCGTCAGAGGCGTGAAAAGCATCTCGCGTGGGTGGCACGAGGCCCCGGTACCTCTTTCGAGACCGAGCGCCCGAAAATCGATGACTGCGCGGCCGATCGGGGCGCGATTGGTGAACCGGTAGAATAACACATCCGAACGATCCGACAGATAATTATGTTTGTCCTACAATCAAGCGACGCATCTTTCATAAAAATGATCCGGTTGAGTCACCATACCGTCCATCTCCCACGCCGATTACGTACGCGAGACTCGTCTAATGATCGATACTCTTTCATCATCGGGAAGCATTTGTTGTCCGCGAGTGAGTCGTTTCCCTAATCGCGCTCCAGTAAGAATTGATTCCTAGGCGGCACACGTGCGGCCGCTCTTATGAACAACGAGGACGAAGACACATTGGGAGGAGCGCCTGCCCACGTGCATGCAGAGTTATCTATTCATCCGTTCGTCCACCTACCTATTTGACACCTACCCGCCTATCCGTCCATCCTAACGTCTAATGCGCTCGCGCTGTTACTTTCGCGCGCGCCCCGAATTATTGTAAAAGGCCGCGTAACACTTGCAATGAAGCTCGCGCGACCGGGTCGCTCGCCCGAGCGGCTGCTGTCGTGCAACAATGGCAGTGCACGCTCTGACGTTTCTCATGACGATTAATTCGCGGACAATGCGCGATTGCGCCACGACAATTAGCGACAACACTTTTGCCGGCCGGCGAGAGCGAATTGTCGGACACGCGAGCGAGATAGAGAGCGTCGCGTGAGCGCCACACGCACTCGCGCACGCACGCAGCCACGCATGCACATATACATATACGGCATATACGCGCTCGAGCGCGGACGTACTCATGCACGCTACGCGACCGCTCGTGTGTGCGTTTGCTTACGCTTACCTACGCCTCGCCGCTCGCGCGTGCCTACCGCGCTTTGCGTATGTAGAGCATGGGACCGCCATTGTCTATTGTTGCTCGTTTTATTATCCCCGGGTCATGGTCGCTTGCGCTGTCTTGGCTTGGCCAATCGAAATCGCGCTACCATCTAATTCTATTATTTTAAATAAGCATGCACCTTCAAATGTCACGTAAACCTGCCGCTGTCATTTAGATCGCCAATCTCGTGGTAAAAAAAGACTTGACAAACATTTTCAGAGATTTCCTCTCGCTTTCATACTTTGGATTCTCTCATTTCTGTGATTTGTTAATAAAGTCAACAGTCAGCATTTTTGCTTTGAATCAAAGAAGCTGTTATGGGACTATTGAAAAAGATTTTCTATTGAAAAGATTACTTACTTTGTTTCATCTGTCAACCTCGACGAACGGAAATATCGAACAGGTCATCTGTCCTTTAGAAAAAAATCATCGTCCTCTAAAACTTGTCTTCCTGAAAAAGAATGAAGAAGATAAATTACTAAAAAGATGCTGTGTTGTGTTTAAGCTTTCAAAAACGCTACATTTTAATATGGTGATGACCACCAGAATTGTTTAGCTTGTGAACTCTATTCTTAATACCCATATCTTATTGTACTATAGATATATCCTTAATAATGGTAATGTATAAATATCGTTTAAAAAATAATGCATTAATAATTAAAATTGTCACTTGTTACATTTTTACAATTTGTAATTTCGAAGAACGGTTACCGTGGTAAATCACGTCGATTAGAAATGAAGTAGATGAATTCGCTCAAGATATGTTTATTCGCACGTACATCCGACTATTACTAAGCGATACAGCATCGCTCACAAATGGTTCCCGTGACAGGAGGAGGACGACGCGCGGCAAAGGAAAGCAAGATAGAGAGGTAGAAGAAAAAAAGAAGTGGAGATCCTTATAGGAAGAATAAAAGAAAAGGCGAGGGCGAAGAAGGCGTTGGAACGGTCGCCCGCAGTGCCGCTGACTATTTATCATAAGATCGATCGGTATCTCGAAACGATACCGGTCCGATCGGCGTCGTATCGATTCTTCTAAGGGCTTCAATTAACGTTATTAAAGCACCATTAATCTCCGAATCGACACGATGTACGGTATGCACGGCATGCCGCGTCCCGCTCCGACCTCCTGCGATCCTCTCCTCGCATCCGATCCCGCGGGAGGATGCACGGGTATACGGATCGATCCTCGAGCTCGATCCATTTATTCTACGATCCCCTATCGCGACCAGGTATGTGTCAAATAGCTGAGTATGCTCTCACATTTAAGTAGAATACGTGAACATGAGCTATCTAAACAATCTAAAGCATTCTTCTTCAACAGGCTATAAATCGCAATATAATCGTGTGATTAAAATTATACATAACAGATAAATTGAGTGAAGTAAGCTATATCCAAGAAGAGTTAATATTCATATTACTGGAATGGTATTAATATTTTCTCATTTTAAATTGTTTTGCGCGCGCGCATGTGTATGTGTGTGTGTATGCTGTCGTTATGAAAAGATCGCTAGATATGTCATGTGAGATTTCATTAAGAAATACTTTGCACGTAGGAAGATGCGAGATACCAAAGTCCAATATATTTGTCAGTGACACAATCGTCACGCATGGCTTTCTGTCAAATTGCATCCGTCAGAACCGATGGACATTAGGAATCTCCTTTTTTTAGGTAAGAACTGTCGTTGCTGCGCGAATGCCGTAATGCCATGCAAGTGCCTTGAATAATTGCTACATGTCCACGCTATATCCCAATTGCTATATCCCATTACCATTCGCTCAAGACCAGGTAATACGCGGGATCGTATGCGAGGGGAAAAAGTACAAAATCAGGCTTTTTTTTAAACAGGCGATGGCGCGCGGTGCGGTGCGTAAATCATACTGTGAAAGCTTTACGATAGGTCGCAGCTAAGTACGCGCGGGTACCCTTGTTAGCTGGCAAATTAAAAGCACGGCCGGCAATACGGAGGTCGTTTGCAAAATCGTGTTTCACCGCGATTAAAGTGCGAGCATCTGCCAAGTGCGTTTGCGCAAATGCAGTAAAAAATTAGACGATGGACATTATAGATTCTATACGAAGACCACATGATTTTGTAATACAAAGTAGCATAGCAAGTATTTTCTAGAACACATCTTTCTTTAATAAAAAAATTTATCGAAAGTAGAGTAAAAAAAATATTTGCAGAAGCTTTTTATCATTGATTTTAACACGGATTTGACAAATAACCTGATATTGTATTTGTATTTGAAAAATAATTTAGTCTCTCATATCTCTCATCATTCTATTACGTTATTTATAAGGTTTAAAAGTATATACTATATTATCTTCTATAAGCAACTACAAGAAAATGAAAATTCCATTCCTGCATATTCTATATGGATCTCGCAATGTAAAGGCAGATGATGTTTTTTCACTCAAAGCACAAATATGACACGCATAAAATCGTGCATGACTAGCTTTCGGTGTCTGTCCTGTTGTATGTAAAGTCGCGTTAAGCGCGTATACCTATTCGCTTGGTCCGCGCTAATGAAGTAGACCAGACGCTGGGGCAAGAAGCATCAAGCATGGTCCATACCGCACTACCGGGGCGTGGCCGCATACATGAATACGAAGAACGTGGTCCCCGAACGAATGAGTGCACAAGGCCCAAGCGCTCTGTCGCAAATAAGGGAGTATAACGTCCCTCAGAAGGCGTCATCACGATGCGTTCGGTGAAAGTAAATCGCGCCTACGATCTTGCAGAGCCGTACGATCGTACAAGAACCAGAAGGAGTAGCTCGAGAAAACGGCATTCGTTCGTATACCGAGTCTCATATATAGCCATAATAAATTACACGTGTATAATTTACGAGACGTATCGCGAAAATGCGGCATTCTTTGCTGCGCAGATTGCGCAATCGTTTTTTATGCACTATAAATATTTAATTATTTTATCATTAATAATACGTATTATATTTATTTTTGCTTTTATTTATCATCGTTAAAAGCGCAGCATCGACATTTAAAATGGATAATTACGTATCTCCCGAGGTATCTCCCTAATTGAATGAATAATTGAGTTCCTCAACCAGGCTCGAACTTATATCTATCTCCGTGTCCGCCTTTCTGTACATTACGAAAACACAGTCTAAGCATATTGTTAAGAGCGCATCGTCGCGACAAGTCGCACGGGGTATTTGTGTGCTGCGAGCCGCGAAGTTCCGTTTCCAGCGGTCCCAGCGCTAAAGAAGAAACCGCCAGCTTGTGCAGCGAAGGATGCATCTGGCGCGAGGTCCCGGCTCGTCCTTGTCGATTCCGTCGCCGGAAACGCAGCCTCTTGACCCCCCTCTCCTGGCCCCCATGTGTGCAATACTTCCGGCAAACAGGCAGATCACGTTTAGAAAGAGCTTGGATTCGTCTTGCTAAAGAAGATCGCGATGTCTAGATAAAATTGCAACTAGGCATGTAAAACCTAATTGTAAGTGCTGCGAGCAAAGCGATAGCAAATAACATTAAATAGTAATAATAAAACAGCATTATAAAGAAATTATAATTTCGTTGTAGAGTCTTTGCATTAATCTTACTTATGTACATACGTAAATTCTTTAAAAAAATGTTTTAATATAAAATAGATTAATTCGATATTATCTAATAAATTTTAAAAAATGATATATTAAAAGACTTTGGAAGATGATTCTACGGAAATGTTTTCAATTAATTTAATTACATCCTCAAATAAATGAAAATGATAAGTACATCTTAAAAATATCGCTTAATCCACATGCACTATTGTACTTGCAGCCGGATTTCGCTTTGTCTAATCGCAATTACATCGAGCATGTCCTTCGTCGGAACTTTCTTGCGATCGCGATCGCAGCACGCAGCACCTGCCGCGGAGTAGGGATCGATCGAGAACGAGACAGCAGGACGACGTGGAAAGGGAGACGAAGCGGGGAGCAGAGAAGCGCGAGGAGGAGAGGAACGCGAGGGAGGATGTCCAAACGGAATCAGGATCGGCATGGGCAGAGAACCGTGCACTAAGCAGCCTCGTCGACATCCTGCCTTTGCCAGGATTGCGACATTGGCTCCGTGGCTCGCGCACGGAAAACACACTGTGTCTCGGGAGCGGAAGCAGATCTTGCGTAATCGGGCCGCCCATTGTCTTGATCCTCCGCCGCGGGGTCGACTTTGGCTTCAACATCGACGTCTTTAACGCTGCGCCGTACCGACATGAACATCTCGTAGCTATCAGGTCACGCTCGACCTTACCATGAAGCGTATCGATCACATTTCGAACGAACGCGTTGCAATCACTCGGGTCTTACGTTGATTTCGTCTCGGTATTTCGTCATTAATTCCCTCGACCGAAATAGTCTTGGTGCATTACCTCTAAGGCAATCGTATAATTGCACTCGCTTGCATACGGCACCAATGCTTTTAGAACTCGCCATTGTTATTTCTCTAAAGGGTTCCTTTACTTCTTTTAATTATACACATGTTGCGCTAATGTCATCTTTAAGCATTACAAGTAACCGCAATTTACCGGTATCAATCAATCTCACAATTTCCGTGTAATAAAGTGCTCAGGTAATCGCAATCACGGGGAGCGAGATCGCGCGCTGCCGCGAGTCGAGTACGATTCTGCGTAAGTAGGTACGCAATTTTGCGAAGGACGCGTAGGCATAAGGTAATGCTCGCCAAGGTGTGCAGAACGATTGCTACATTATTTCCTCCTCGCGCAATTTTACACTTTGCGTGGTGCACATGCGGCTGTAGCCGCGATACACTGCGGCGCGGCCGCGGCGTGGGTCGGGCGCCAGAAAAGCCGCGCGTGTGAAATCTATGAATCACCATCGCACCGGTCGATACGTACATACACAAAGCCGGCGAGTAATCCTTAGACGCGTCTCCTCTCCGGATAATTCCGGCGAACCGGAACGCGTTTATCGCGCCGCGCCAATTACTCCGTCGCGTGGGAGGATTATGTAAAAGGCCGGCCTCGGGAATGCACGCGATACAGGTAAAATGGGTGAAAATGTTGCACGACTACGTGCGTAAAATGGCAAAATATTTTAACCGCTAACGAAGTATTAACGAAAGCGCCTAATGAGCGGTTAGTATTTTTGTCACGGTCTATTGCCTTTCTAACGGATAATTGTCTGTTTTTTTTTCTGCGATAGTTTCTATACGATCACACGATTGTTGTTCCCTATGCATTTCCTGGCGATGCACTTTGGTTTTTTTTTGCGACACTTTCTCCGGTCGAAATGTGGATTCGAGTTGGCCGGCGTCGTTCCTGGAACGCGGCCGTCGCGATTAATTAAACGCGAAGTAGAGTCGCACGAGCGCACTTATCACGAGTACAAATGGCAAGGCGGATTAAACCGACGTGCCATATTTTTTTTAGAGCCGCTCCAAGGCAGTCGGGTGGCACGATCATAATCGAGACGAGCTTCATCCGGCAGTGCAGGTTGCTGCAGATGCGCAAGGATAAAATATTACGCGAGTGCTAGATTTAGAATGCGATAAGGAGATTGTTAATCTCCGGGACGACGTTAGGAAGAGAAGACGCGTACGTTTGTATGGCATTACATCGTGTTTCTGAGTGAAATCGTGTTAAAAGTGAATGTCAAATCCCATTTGGATGGAAACTTATGCAAGTGGCTGACATTGAAGTCTTACAATTAGAAGATTCATAATGCAAACATCTATTTAAAAAAAATATATATAATAATTTTAACTCTCTTTTCTTTCTCTCGTCAGTTTCACGCATTGTATCCAGATTCCATTTCATATTAATATGTAAGCGGATCATTGTGACACCGTCACCCTTATTCATATATATGGATGAATGAGCATCGGATTCGCGTAAAGTATCACTGTTAACGCATGAGAGAGGAGAGGAGAATTGACCCTCTTCTTGTGCGCACACACGCATCTACATTAACCCCTTTGCCACGAGATCACATTGCGGCGCAAAGACGATTCTATTTATGCGCGTAACCGACTCGGACCTGGGGTTAATACGATGATATCACTCACGGGATATACTTACCTACTACGTAAGTCGATTAGCGCAGGAAAGCCGGAGACGAGTTTTGCGGTCGAAACCGAGCACCGTGGACCGAAGTGTATCTCCCGGCGTAAAGAGGGTTGGATGATGAAACGTGAGGGACAAAACGGGTGAAACTAGTTTCCTAGCTCTTTCACGAGATCTAGATATTTAAGCTTTTAATCCGCTGTGGAAAAAGTCCATTTCTGATACTATCTGCAACTTGTATGCATACCTATCGCGAATTAATCTGCGAATGAGATTCTTAGCATTTGTGTATTATGTGCGGTCGAGTGTGCGGTTTACATCTGGACCAAGCTTAATAAAAAAAGAAAGCAATCGTATAAATTTAAGACAACATTGATCATATGATATATCTAATAGACGAGATAGGTGAACAATATGACAAAGAAAAAAAGTTCTGCATTAATTTTTTGTGTTATTATAATTACAATTATTAATTTAATTATAAAACTGTACATAAGTCTAATAAAATAAATTGTAAACAGATTTTGGAATATTTTTTAATCTTTAATGTATAAATAGAAATATAAAAAGCAACTTCAAGTCTGGGTGCATGGTTTTGGATCCGCTCGCCACAAAAAACCAGGATCCCAAATAACTCTCAAGATAGGCAATAAAATATATCTCGCTACGTCATAATTATACCGGCGAGCCCTAAATATTTTCTCTCTCTCCGCGTCTTCCTTTCGATCTGTCGGAATGCGGCATGCGAGTCGCTCTTCTTCCTCCTCCTCTCCGTCTGAAAGGCAGTGCACGCTTCGCGCGATCACTCTGTCTTCCCGCTTGCCCTTAGCCTTTTTTTTTCCTTGCCTCCTCCCTTCCTCTCCGCACTGCCCGACTTGTGAATACATCTACGAGTTAACGAATTTCGAAGCGCGCGAACTGGCACCCTTCTAATCCTGTGACTAACGTCCATGTCGAGAACAGAGCCGGCGCGAGCACGCGAGGATGCGGAGCGACTAGAGGCTTAAGTCTTAGAGATCCGCAGGATCTCGACTCCAACCCTGTTTCAGAGATCCCTTCTGGGAAGGGCGCGGGATGCGCTGGACGACGTCTTTATCGTCTCGCATCCACCTCGTTTCGCTTCTCGCGCGTTAAGGTAACGACTCCAACATTTCATCGTGTAGCCATACGTTGCTTCCACGCGCAATTATTTTGCAAAAAAAATCTCTTTAGCACTCTAGCTGATACTCTTTAAATACTTTAGCTAATGTTATTAATATTAGTGAAGCTGTTCATGCAACATCAACATAAATCAGTCTTTGCAGAATTGTATTTTATTCCGAACTTTCCAAATCACGAGTTTCTATAATGAGACTTTTAATATTTCAATCGACTCATTACCGTTACTTTACTAGGCATAATATAACATCACCTGAAATATTTTTATTTCACAGTAATGAATAGAATTCATTCACGACTTTCTCTTACTACAGATCGCTTAACGAAAGATGAATAAAAAGCCTTTTCGACTCTTGATAGCTCGATAGCTCTTAATCTATTAATTTTTACAAAATTTTGTTTTGATATCTTCAATGTGCAACATCTTCTATATGTGCAAAGCACTTTAACCACAATTCAAGAAAATTGAGAAAGTAGACATCCTGTACTAAAAGAAAATACTGCTCCAAAATACTCTTAAGAATAAGTAGTTAAGTAGCATCCAGTTGAAAGACACGAGCTGAACGAAAAAGCTTAATGACGTGTGACTATTATTAGTCACACATTGACAAAGCGTCGCAAAGCAAGGAACGAGCCGAGGGCGTCGAGGGCGTCTCGTCGAAGCGGCGAGACGAGAGGCCGCGTTAGCGCGCGTTGCTCTCTTTATTTTTCATCCTTTCTCTCTGCTTTACATACGCTACATGGTTACGGTGGGGCCATCGTCCTCCGGTCGCTGCTGCAACATTGCAACGATTATTGTGCCCTGCTACCTTCACACGGTAGCAACGCGGTAGCAACAAGCGACTTCTTTTGTGTGAGGATGCTGCGAGGATGTCTCGCGGCGACACAATGGCTCGTTTCAGCAGCGACCGGATTTCGGAGTCCGGAGTCACTGAATGGACCGAAGGGCAGACACAGTTGCCAAAGCCAATGAGGTACATCACGGTAATAACGTGCATGGGCGTTAACGTATTAGGAGCGATTTCCGTTACATTGTTGACCGTTCTTGGACGACGTTTCCGAATGGAGCAAGCCGATCCTTCGGACTCGCGTCATTGCCCTTGCACCGCTAAAAAAACCGCAAATCGCGTACGTAGATCCCGAAACTCTCGCTAATCGTATAAGAACATAAAGCCGCGTTCTACGACGATTATCCAGCTCCTCTTCGATCTCCCGTAATCTTCAATGCGATTCATGTCTCACGGCCGAAAATACGGGCAAGTCACGAGGCCGACTTCCTCGTATATAGGAACGTCTACGCCAATTAAACGAGCCGATATATATACTTGGCACGCAGACGCTACGTAATGGCGATTGCATTGCGCAATCTTGATTTCACTCGTGCGTAAAACTATTGTCCGCGGACGATCAGCCCTGCCGCTTAGGCAAACGGGTCAGCTTCAGCGCTGGCACGCGGGTTCGCAAAACGAGTTAGTTCGTGGCGGCCGACTAAAAATTCAAGGTCCCAATTCTACTTCCGCGGTCAAATTTTGTCGGCAGGCGCATCCTCGGTTCTCGTTTATCCGAATTTTTTCAAGGTTACGGCCCCATGCGAGGACGATGTTAGTCGATTTGGGGAAACCCGTTCGCACGGTCGCTTCGCACGATAAATGCGAACATCTACGGTTAACGTGGGGCCGCATTCGTTTTAGTAATTCACAGACTAGTCTTGAGTAGCATTCGTGTTGCGATAAGCGATTACGCAAGGTAGTATACGTATGCTACGCGGCATTCATTGCCGGGGCCGCAACAAGGAATCATTACGTGCAGCCGGGCGTTACGGATATATGGAGCGGTATTTTACCGGCGCTTTAGCGGTAACAGAATTGTCTTACTTTTTCTATTAACTTCTTTATGATTTTAATAATAAAAATCGGTAAAAGAAATTAATATACGAGACAGTACGTTAGTCGTTTTTGAAGAAGTATAGAAATATCGCATTCAAAAGCACCAAAGAAGAAATCAATGTACTCAGGAAAGATATATTGTTTTAGAGAAATAACAATTTGCTAAATAGACAATTAGAAAATTATTTTTAATTTTGGCAAATCTTGTTTCTTAATATATAAATTTTTATAGAACTTGTCTGCTTTACCGAGTGGTGTATTGTAAATGTACTATTGTTGTAGTCAAAAAATACCCGGGAGGATTACGCAAACGAAATTGGATGATAATAATGCGTAGAGATAAAGAAACGGGAGAAGGGATAGGAACTGCAAGAGAAGCCGTAAGGGAGAACGAAGAAGGAAAAAAAGAGGAGCATAAAGAAAAGGCGCGCGCGAGATCGCGGTAGCAATCGGCGGACCCATCATTAAAAATCAGTTAACCTTGCAATTACCGTGCGAGTCCCAGCCTATTAAGTGCGCGTAATCGGAAGAGGCTTTTTTGGAATAATCGTTCGTGGTGAGCGCATGGAGAAACGAGCTCGCGCGAGCACCCGCCGATTATGCGACCGCTCGCCGGGAAGGAAGCGCTTTGTTTCGTAGGGAAGGCACGAAGGTAATAGCCGGAGACGAATGGCCAGTCTGTTTCGCACACATTTGCAAAATACTGATGACTTTGCGCAAGCAACGCCTGATAAACTCGCTAAAGTCACGGGAGAAACAGATGGTTTTCCTATGTCCGCAAAAAAATTTCCGATCAGCAGAAGATATATCTATTCTCCTTCTTTCTGTTATAAAATTTCTAAATTTTATCTTAGTGCAACTGATTTCCCGAGCAACGTTTTTCTTTTTTATCGATTGACATCACGATTAATTTTTCAATCCAGTATCGGAAGCTCGAACAGAACAGTTAAGCGAGGAAGCTTTCATTTAGCGGCATAAGTAGTCACTTACGAGTCTATAACCCTTTCTTTACGAACGTTATTGCTTCGTTAAAGCGTCATTTTCTCCTCTCCTGATTTCCACCGTTTGAGACGCTCGGCAAAAAGCTATTTAGTGGAGTTATGCCCAACCCCGTTGCCGTTCATGCACTTAACTCTGCACCATATAAGACTACCGGAAGAGCCGTTTGCTCTCGATATGTTCGGCCTACTACATCGAGAACTCGAACGAGGCAGAAAACAGAGCGACGGCCGATCGGCGATGAGTGGTTACGAGTTACAGACGAGCTTGTCGGCACTTAAGTGGCGCCGAATAGGGACGCGTAAGTATAACCTGGCCTCGGTATTGATGGTGTATATACGTATATGCGAGAACCGACCGTGCCAACAATTTCAAGGTACGAAAAGATGCGTTTAAAGTCTACTTACCCGTAACTTCGATTGGAGTGGAGAATCCGACACCTTAATCGATCCACTGACCCAACAGTCATCTCGATAACGAACCTGAAACATTAATCATAACGTATTAACTCTTGGCGTTAGATATACAACGGCATTTATGCGCGTATGTTATTCTAATAGTTAAATCATATAGTTTCATAAGAAGGTAATGCAGGCAAATTTTTTTTATAAAAAAATTGGATAAGAAAAATGAGATATTATTTAATATGCAATACTGTATCACATGGCCATTATTATATCGACCATTTAACTTAACTGTTTAAACATGTATTTATTAAACGTATGTATTTATTAAAAATGCTTTTAACAATTATTTTAATAAATTGTGTTTAATCTTTTTTATAACGCTCACACCTGCAAGGATATCAGGATAGTGCAAATATATTTTCGCCAAGGAGATATCAGTCTTGCATGTAATCTCGATAAGAGCGATCATATCATGTCACCCGCCTTTGTTGATGAGAAGACAGCCAAGCGAGTTGCACGGACCAACAAAGTCGGAGTCAGCTTGTGGGCCTCGGCTGTATATGATTAATGCGACCTACTGTGGCGAACGCAATATAGAACGACGTGCCTCATTTGCATTTGCGTTTCGAGGACCACCGTGTTTGACGTCGAAAACCTCTTAACGAGGAATTATTAAGGAACAATTAAACTCTTGACGAAACTCGCAGTGTACACTGCCAGCATCTCGCAAAACGAAAAACGCCCAAAGGGGAAATATTCAAGCGTCGTTCTTAATCGGTCTCGTGTTTTATCTGATGTTTCCTAATGAGGTGTCTTTGTTTTTCTTACGACAGTTTGACAATCGGGCAACGTGTATATCCATGTCCAATTAATCTAATTTTGTCAATCAATCCAATTATTTCCTGCGTAACGTATACCTAAGCGCGACGGAGAAATATATTTTATAATCTTTATCAAGAAATTTTATTTAAAATATTTTTTTTACGTTATTCTACATTATCTAACTAGCGACTTTTTTATCATCTCTATACTGATAATAAGTATATTTCGTAAACACTCTTCTGTTTAAACATCTGTTTAAGATTTAATAAAAAGAAGATACGAATTGTATCCCTTGTAAAGAATTCTTCAGAATTATTAAAATTGCTACTACCGATACGGGCTTTGCAACAACGTCGCACAAGAGTGTTCCCAAATTATTACTTTATAAGAATAAGAGGTCTCAAAGGAAACTACTATACGCGCAAGCAGCGACACGTATTCGCAACTGCGTGGGCGTTTATTGGCGACCTGTTTAACACAGGCGACAGTTAGTGGATTCAATGATCGTGTAATTGTCAGAGGGAAACCGGACTACCTCTCCTTCGCTCTGCCCGCAAGCTATTTTGCAAATCTTACGATTACACCAAGGCAAGATAAAGTATGAGAATTGATGGAATACCACTAAGTTCTTGTGCCAGTAATATCGTTTATTGTCAATTCAAATTTATGCAAAACTGTTTCATAAGCACGGCTTAGCGCGAGAGGCAAAAAGTAAAGACATGTCGCAATATTTCATTGAAGTTCGCATTTTTCTACGATTTTCATAAATTACAAAGAGGACCGTTCACCTAATGCGTTTCCTCAAATAATCCGAGTAATAAAACTGAGAAAAATATACTCGAATCGACCATCTCATGTGGTATGTGGACGAACACTAATAAAAATTTTATATCCTCGCGAGATCTCCCTGACTAGATTACTGACTATTTTCCTGCGATGTATATTGACGATTTTCGCGTCACTCAGTAATCTCGTCAAGCCATCATGAAGATGCTGCTTCTCTCAGCTGGAAACCGTTTCTCACACTTTCCTACGGCTTTCCGCGACGCGATAAGCCGCCAATGGATCCGCGAGTTGCGGATAAAAATACTCGGCACACTCGTGCGCTCAGAGATCTTCCGCGAGAAACGATCTTCCATAGAGATTCGCGCACACCCACGCGAAGGGACACGCGCTTCTATGCAGGTGCGTGCCTACGGGTTCGCGGGGGTTAATGCGTCGAGTAATAATTAAAACGCCATTTCGCGCGCACGGCGGAGAAAGGTGAGACGCAAGGCGCGCGATTATAAAGCCGCTGCCGCGCCTATCTCGTAACGGTTTGGTAAATGGACCTCTCTGTGGACGGTCATATTATACATATTGCGTCGTGTAGCGTCCGGTAAACGAATACGAAGAGGAAGATACGACGATGAGCGCGTAGATCCAGCGGAGTCGCGGCCAGCGGAACGCTTCAGAGGTCGTCCGCGACCTCTCAAGAGACCCCGAGGTTTCCGTTTTTTCGCAGATACTAGAAACCATCGACTTTCGGTCGAGTCGGCACTCGATCTTCCGTCGGTATCGCGCGCACGATCGGGGACGACGTTTTAATAAAAAAGACCGGCGGTTGTGTATGTATATATTCCGGTAATCTTAATAATGGCATCTCGACGAGATTCTCCGTAACGTCCGACACGACGCGCCGAGGAGGAAAATTTTTCAACTCGTATCGGATCATTTTGCATGCAGATGCGTATAGACACGGGGCTGGTCATACGCGAGTACACATTATAAGAATGATCTCGCGCCGTGCGGGCGAGCGAGCGTAAGCGCGTGTCGCAATTAACACTTACGTAAGAAGTAATTGAGAAACCGCACAGCTGCTATCTCGTGGACAAGATGTACCGTATCGAGGAGGTTTATAATAATTCGGTGCCGCTGCGATGATCCGCGCCTAGCAGTTACATAGCGTTCACATTTAGCGTCTACGTTTAATTTCCTGACAACTGCCGCGATCAGCGTCCTCGCTCAACAATCGATCCTGTCACGTTACATGTTAAAATTTCCATAACTCACATGTGCCTCGGTAACGTAATCGCGTAAAACGTTTATCTCATTCTAAGCGATTTATATCGATGCGCACGTCTTCTCGCAGATAGAAAAATTGCTTCTTTTTACCTTGTGCTTTTTCTCTTAACGGACATGATGCGTTTTATGCAAGTGCGTGTACATGATAATCTGACGTTCGTTTATTACGTTTATATGTGTATTAAAAGGATCTGAGATCATTAGGTTTGAAAAGATTAATTGATATAATATAAGAAATGTGAGATAATTTATCCTTTGGATCAAGTTTTTTTTTTAAACTATATATAAAATGAAATGTTAGTGAAGATTAGCAAAATGAAAGACACGTCGAGAATTAATGAATCAATTTTGTGTTTCATAAAATATCAGGATTATAACAAAATCTTTCTACCGATACGAAATAAGCGGAGTCTCGTAATTATGAAACGTATATTAAATTTAGTCACGATAGACGAGCGACAGCCGCGTCTCGGAGTCTTCGCCCTAATCATAGACGATTAGACGCGGTGAAGCGTTCACGAGGCATAACAAAGAACGAAGTGTCGATTCTTGCCCCTCGCCGGCAATTATTAATCGCACTTAGCGCTAATGACGACCGCGCGGCGTTCGTATATGTATGCTAATGAAGTGTTCCTCTATTTTCCATAGGGATAATATAACATTGGACGCCACAGTGATTAGCATCGCGATGCGGCGATGAGGCGATTCCTCAGGGCGGTCGAGTGGATAAGTGCAGAGGGGAATATTCTTCAATGTCGCACCGAACCGATGAAGACCTTACTTGGGTCTCACCTGGACTTCACCTCACGGGGGTGGTGGCCGCGGGAGCCTTGACCGCGTACCGCCAGCTTAATCCGGCGTTTTAACACGAGCGAAGGAAGGCTCGATCCCAGCCACTTAAATGAGCGGTCAAAGTGCGACATCCGGTTATACGTTAACCGGCGTCAAACCGGAGAAATATTACGCCGCACGCTCTTTCATATTTTCATGCATTCTCATTTATTTTCTTGCTTGTAAGAAATACATAGTCATCATTAGCAAAACGAGTTTTCTATTTAATAGCCCTTTGTAAGGAGACAGAAAATAGATATAAGAAGATAGCAATATGTAGCAAGTTACTATAGCTATATATATACAAATATATACTTTATTAGTAATTATATTTATTATAATTCGATATACGATCTTATATAATACGAGTAATATGATCTATCTTATACATATAATAATATGATTTATCAGTGCATTTTAATGTATTTCTTAAAACGATGCCAAGCGGTGACACGCACGTCCGGAGCATACCATACAAGTTACGTACGTAACAAGATGAATAATTAATGGAATTCTCAGTAAAACAAAACTGGAATAATTGTACACTTCAAATACCAATTAACTACGTAAATTTATCGTCCGTGAATTTATAACGTCGCGGCACGCACGACTCGCAATACGCGTGAAATTGATTTAAGATTAATTCACAGCGCGCGACTATAGCGATAAAAAGATCGAAGATTACGAGAGACGCACTACGTTGTAAGTATTTAACCCCGAATGGCGAAACATATTTTATCTGACATTACGTTTACGTTTATGTGAAAAGGCGTGGAAAACGGCAATGCGCACCTTGTAAATACAATAAATACTCATTATTCCACTTTTGTTATTAAAAGCTGAGATTTTCCTAGACTATCGCATAAAACTTACTGCGAAACGGTTAAAGAACGGCCGGAAGCTGCATTGCCAAATATCCGCGACGATGTATTATTCGCGAGGATAGTTATTAGCAGTGACACAAGACGCAATTAAACCGCCCGGACGAATCCCTGAGTACCGCGATGCACGCATCAGGCGGCGCGTCTCTCTGTGTCTCTCAGGTGTCTCGAGGGTGAATTAATATGCGGGTGAGACGCGACGTGTGCGTGTATTAAAGATAGAGAAAAATACGTAATTACGAATAAAAGTTTCAATTAACTCCCGACTTAACGTGAGCGTCTCCGCTCGTGATTCATAGGCCATATAACTGTGCGCATCGTAGAATGAACGTCGGCGCATACGGTGTATGCACCGTCGAAGGATGATGCTCCTTTCACTTTGTTTTCTCGGATGCCTGACTAGATATTAACCTCCCCGACGGAGACGATCGTTCTCCCTTTGACCGCGACATCATTGCTCCGTGATAACCATCGCCTAAACTTTCGCGACCTTCTACGTTGGATAATTTCAAAGAGATCAAGTAAAGATTGATAAGGCCGTAATCTAATTTAATTATCTAATTATAAAGTAGAACATAAAGTTAAAAAACCGGGGGTATTCTGTGTAATTACTAAAGATAAAAGCGCAAAAAGATTCGATTAAAATGCACTAAAAGATGGAATGAATCTTGGTTGTGAGTGGTTCTCGCATTCTTCTAGCAGCACCCTTTACTAGAATTTTATCGAGACGTTCATTACCCGCTTACAAGCGTAATTCGCGCGTCTTCCAGCACCGTGTCCAGCTCTGTGGAGCCGCGCGTATGACGTTAACGAGCGACGCGACCTGTAATGGGATTACTTTGCGTAAATCACGAAACTGGCCAGTTGGTCGCGCCGCGTGTCATATACACCTATTACGACATGCCTTCGACGACTCGCCCCCTTGACGCTTTGAGATACATCGGACGTTTAACCTCGAGGTCCGCGCCGTACTGAAAGCACCCGGAATCGATCGCTCGTCTACTACGCAACACCAAGTTCACCAGTGACAACTTATTAGCATACAAAATATCAGTTGCAATACAAAATCGTATATTAATCAAATAAAAAAATATCTTTAAATATACTAAATATTATGCAAGATCCTTTTCATTCTCACTCAACTTTAATGATAGGTAAATTTTAAAGCGCTATATATTTAAACTATTTATAACTATTATTTGCTGGCGATGTTTTCGTTTTCTCTCCTGGAAAACATCGCCAGACAATCATCAAAATGGACATTACAAGACAGAAGACGTAGAGATAGAGATCAGATATCTGGAGGAGCTGTTTCGAGTGAAATATTAATCGAAAAACGTGGAATCAAATAAAACATGTTGCCAAAGACAAAGTCAAGCGGAGTAATTTTTTAGAGACCTTATACTCCAGTTAGGAACGATAGAATTTATATTATTTACTGGACTTATTTGTAAAATCAATCTTTTAATTTATAATTTCCAAAATATATTCGATATTCACTATAATTTTACTGGAAATTACTTATTATAATTAATTCATTATCTGTAGATTTTTTCTTTCCTAATTTTTCTATATTTTAATAGCAATACGATTGAAATATAATACTTTTGCGTAAAAGATTATCCTCATTGTCGACATTGTTATTGCTCGCATTTCGCTGCTGTATGGGACAATAATTTCACGGACCGATCAAAAGCGTAGCCCACACGTAAAGAAAAATAAATTAACGACTTGGCCCTAATTGTACGTTCAGATTTTTACGGGCGACCCTGTCGTATACGCGCGATGCGTGCAATATTACAAACACATTCGAGTGAAGGAGTGCGAGAGAGGGGAGAGTATATGACATAGGGTTATAATTACTGCGCGAGCGTGCGGTAAAAAATCGGGACAAAACGGTGCCTCTATTAATTACCTATTACTTAATCGCGGTCTCTTTCTCCCACCCCCTTCGTCGAGCAAAAAGCGACAAAGAAGAAGAGTAGAGAATAGAAGCGCATTCAAGCACCTCGCATGTGCCTTTGGCTGTCGATGAAAAGACTTGTAGTTCAAAAGATCACATCTTTCTCCACGTGGGCACGATTGCGTGAACACATTTTTGCCGAAACGTTCGCTTTTATAAGCAATCGAGATGACTCCGTTTATATCGTGTGACCTCACGTTTATGCACAACTCGATTTTTTCTTTAATTTTTTTAAAATATATCCGAGACAGGCTGTCAAATGTCGAAACTTTTGCCCTGAATTAGCCACGATTGTGTAGCTCTATAGATCCATGAATCGTGCAAGATAGTGATGGCTTCGAGATATCCGAGAGGATAGATCTGTGTGCGAGAGAATATATACTCTCGAAATTGCAAAAAATATTGTAAATAAATAAGATACAAGCATAAACATTACAAAATAGAACAGATTTAATACAAAATTTGTATATGATTACAAGACATTATTTAACATATCTTAACATTATTTAACTTAAGGTTAATTATGCCGGCCTATACAGCAGTTGATTTGCGTTCAAGAATCCAATAAAGAAGTCACAAGGAAAAATAAAGAAGAACGATCGCGTAACAATATGTCAAAAAAACCCACGCATTATATCGCATACATATTCGTAACGAATAAAAAAAAAAGATATTAATGGTCCAGGCTCCATTTCCAACACGCCAGCGGATGTCGCTTCTCGCATAAATTGTCACGTTTCAAATATATTTTCCCCCACGAGCGGCTCACACGATTTCGGACGTGTCCAGGTATATACGTGCACGGTAGCGGAGCGGAGATTTAAATAACCGGAGTTTTTACGATCACGATGCGGCATGCGCCCCGATCTTGCGAAACCCCGCAAACGCGTATATTCGCCTGCGTATATATTATCGGGCAGAATTTATTGTCGCGATAAATCGCACCGAGGCTCGCCTCAATGTTGCAAAATTTCAATTCCACGCTAATTCAGTATTCCGACGTATAGGTCGATTTTTCATATTTATCGCTGTTGCCGAGAGAAACCGCCGCGAGATGACTGGGCCACGGATTGACATTTATAATCGTTCCGCGTGGCCTTCGTTTAATAAAGCGCCGCATCGAGAGCGAGCATCTTACCTGGCAGCCGATCAAACGACTTTCGGAAACGTGGTACGCTCGTTTCCGTCACTACGCGTCGGAGAAAGGAATAATTGTCGCCGCTCGCGCTATAGGTACTCGGGCGTTGATTATCCCGCAACCACGTCTGACATGCGATTAAGGCGAGCCAAGTGGCAACGGGCATTTCGATGAATTTAGAAGCCGCGTCATCGTTAACGGGCCGGCAATCGATCACGGCGCGGATCACATGCGTATCGTCGTCCTCCACACTCGCGATAATCTCTGCGAGGCAAGAGAATCCTTTTCCGTCAAGGTTCTTGAGTTCTTCAATATCGCGTGTCTTCACGCATTGCTTTCAACTGCGTGTGGAGCGGCATATTTAACGTTCACCAACTGTGGGATTTAGATTTAGTCAGCATAAATGAGTTCATCGTCGAAACTCGAATGCATTTTCGACGTTGCGTATTAAATTACGCGAAGATCCGAGCATAATAGCATTCATACTTTATAACGCTTGTAGTTTAACCCTGGAATGGCACACATGGGTCGTTTTCGTCCTCGGCATTTACGGTGCGTTGCCTCAATTGCTTTTTTCAAAGATTAAATTAACAATTTCAAAATTAAGATTATAATGTTTTTATTGTTTTAATTTATAGTTAAGACCTCAAACAACATCTGTGAATTTTTTCAGAATTTTTTGTAAAGTTTTAGATTGTTTAATATGTCGCGAGCGAAAACGACCCATGTGTGCCATTAGAAGGTACCGAAAAACAGTGTGCCATTCCAGGGTTAATGTAAGATCTAGTATAAAGACGGAAGATGTAATTTTAAAAATATTTTTTTTATTAAAAAATATAAAATAATAAATCTTATAATTTGTATTTTCCTATAACATATTTTGTAAATTTATCATAGAAGTTCTAATTCAATGGATTAAGACCATAAGCGAAGGATTTAGCACTATTTTATTGATGAATCTCTAAGAGAGCAATCAGGTCAGGTCCCGTTATCCGCCGAACAGAAACTCTGTCTTTAGAAACGCATCAGAACATCAAAGAGACCGATGTTCGAATTAGAGGGCACCGCGTGGTCCCGTCAATAAGGCGCGCTTATATCCTGATATAAACTCGACTCGTTAATGGGATATAATTCACGGATTACAAGCTCTCGTTGCGCGCGCTAAAAAAAAACGTTACCCCTCGAAACCGTACATTAATTGTCTACCTCGCATGAGGCGACTAACGCGCGTTTACGCAACACGACACGTATAAAGGATTTCGTTCTCGAGATATATCTCTTTTTATCTCGCGTGTCGCGCAGATAACGAATTAATTGACGTTGATGAGCAGCGTATAATTAACGACGTCACGGCGCGCGTAAATAGGAAATCGAAAGTGAAAGAGTGGCGGTTCGACATCTCGTTATAGACAGAGACCGACTGGCATGCGTTAAGCAAAAATATATGATTTAAAAATTGATGCCAAAAAAATTTGATAAAATACAACAGACGGCGATGACGCGTTCTCGTTACTTATTGAATTGAGAAGAAAAAAGCAAAAAAGAAAAAATAAATGCACCACGGGCTCGTCCGGGATTTGAACCCGGGACCTCTCGCACCCGAAGCGAGAATCATACCCCTAGACCAACGAGCCGCTTCGATAAGTTCCCTCGTATGAAAACACTAGTGCTACAGCTGTAATGTTATGCTAAACTAATTAGCGATCTTACAACACGATTGTATGAAATATATGTGATTAACGTTCCACCTGCCGCACAAGTCCAGTCACGCTCGTGTGCATTCGGATTTGCGCTTATCTCGCAAGAAACGGAAATAAACATTGTATGTACATCTTCGAATTGTGTCTACGAGACACACGTTTATGAAACTTAGCTTAGAAATTTGATTAAAGTATAGTCGAAGACAGTTTAACGAAAAGAGAACTCCATTTTTCCAAATATTTTCGATTATACTTACTCTCTGATAAAAAATTCGAATGTTCAATATTTTATGTCGCTGTTCGACTCATAGCACATACACTGAAACGCTTAAGATGTATATTCGATTTCTCGAATCACTTTCTTTAAAATCCTTTTCTTGCAAATCTCAAATTAGTAATGGTTATGTAATTCGATAACGCGATATCGTAAGATTCGTAAGAAATGAAAGTATTTCACAGCGTACTTACAAGCAACGTAGGTTATCGCCGCGCGCCGCTTTATATCGTTCATCATTGTCATCGTTTTCCTTATTCTTCGGTCTACATAGGCACACAAACGATGTAGTGGAGCAGCAACAAAGGAAAATGATTAAAGAAACTGTATCACTTACAACCCGTGGACGGACGTAAAACGCGCGCGATTGACCGGGATAACGAGAGGAGAGACAACGGTGATGGCGAAATGGCGGGAGAGGGATCGAAGAGTGAAGACGGCTCGGCGGCGCGACGCCGGGGCCCGTGGCTCCATCTGTAGCCGGGGAGGTTGATTCGCGTTGCGTGCTATCCGCCTTCGAGTCCTCCGCGCATCATTCCATCGTAGAATAACCGCGCGGCGTGTTTTAAGGAATGCATGTGGCCTACAACAAAGTTGAGGAAAGGTCACGAAGCGTGGGTTGCGCAATTACTTTTCATCGCGCGAGCGTAATTGCGGGATCCGCGTTCGCGTAAGGAAAAAAAAAAAAAAAGAAAGAGGAAGAAAGGAAAGAGGGAGGCGGGAAATATTCTTTATGTACCCGTTTCGTCCGAGTCTTATGTTAAACGCAAACGAGGGTTTCGTGAGAGGTAAATTTCCAGCCGGGGGCTAAGAAACAGACCCTTGGAGATAGGGGAGCGGGTAATGGGATAAGAAGGATAAGAAAGAATAATGAAATCCTTTGCTGAAATCCGCGCCGCTACTCTATATATAACGACCCAAAACAGCAAGTGACGTGCTACATTTACCTGGAAAAAAATCTTTTTTGTTCACAGGAAAAAAGAAAGGAAATCATCAAAAAAACCCTTTCTGGAAAGAGTTCACATCCATTTACTTCTATAATAGGATTTGTCCGAACGAATGCTAAACAAATACAAATTCCAGAATAGAAAAGACGTTTCTTTACGAGAGCGGTCCATTTTTGCAGCGGTACCATATGAATGGTAGGCGTACTTGGTAATTAATGCTCTTCAATCATAAAAGGCCGAAATATTGATTAATCGATTCGACTGACCCCACCGTTGCTTTATAATATTTCGGATTATTTCGATACAATAAAGTCCAACTATTATTTTTTATTATCTCTATTTCTGATCGAAGATTGCAGATTAAATCTAGATTCCACTAATAAAACAATACAAAAGAAATGCGCAATATTTGCAAAAAATAAATTCCGTGGTCTTAAGAAATTTATTTAATCTTTAAATGATATCGGTATTAATTAATAACGTACAAACTGTCGCAATTGTTCCATTTCCATCATTTTTTTACCCTGTCACCTACCTTCACATTTATCTTCCAAGTAACAATAATGAACACTCTTTTCTTAATTATTCGTTATTATAAATAGTTATTTGAGATTTGTGTCTAATAGATATATGATAAAATTATTAATTATTTGAAAATAGTATATGTCCTGTAGAATACCTATTTATAATGTCCTGCAGTGTCTATTTCTACGCAGAGAACGAAAGTAGTAAGTATATACATATATATTTTAAAAACTCAGCAGGTATCTTTAGGACATTCATCTCAAAGAAGCCGACTATCATAAAGTTCCACTGTCATTGAGAAAGGGTGACTTTACAATACCGTTTAAAATTCAGAGATTCTTCAAAAAAGCATGCAATCTTTTTAAGCCATATGCAGTCTGTTAGAGAACAGCCACGTTCTAATTATATCAAAATCTCAAAAGCCTATATTTTATAAAACATCTGTTATATCGATGTGACAAGAGAGTTCAATAATTTTATAATAAAAGGAAGCCGCACGCCATGTATGAAGAGTACTTATACTAATCTGATTTACTAATTACTGATCAAGTCCACAATATCGCTTCGATTGATGCAAATTTACTATCATTGTCACTTAGAGCTGATTAATTACCGTATAAAGCCACGGAGCGATGGAGATTCGATACGTCGTTCACGTCGCAGACGCGGTTAATTTATCGTTGGGCGATTTCGCATGTTTCTCCGGCGACGGTGAAATTTTCGTGTTAGCAAGAGCGAATTTTGGTTTCACGCGCTCGAAATGTCGCTCGGCACGCATGCCGAAGGAAAGCGGCGCGATTTAGGCATGCATGCACGAGGGAAAATCTCGGCGAGCGAACGAGCGTGATCGCCGGCTCGTTACAGGCACTGAATTTAATCGGCCATCAAGCACGAGCCGAGATCAACATGCCGTCACGGTCGTCCCTCCAAGGACGTGTCTTGAGAGTCATCTCGTTACACGCGTACGTACGTACAAATGCGTCATGTACCCGCTCTGGTCGAATCGTGGAACGGGGTAATGCCGCGCCGTGTGTAACGCAATCGTTTCGACGCACAACGCCGAGGATCGACGTCTCCCATTAAATGTCACATTCTAAATAGCGAACCATTACGTAAAGCGAACTGCCGTAAATCGTTCCCTTGATACAGAAGCGAAGCGTACGTATCGTTGTCGTCGCCGTCGCCGGAGCCATGGGACTTTCCCACGTTGCTTATTCGAAGAAAGTCACGAAAATGACCCTAATTCGCCGACATTAGGCCATCACAGGGGAAAAAAAAGCCTTAATCGCGACGAAAACGAAAGTAGATCTTTTTTTCCTTGAAGACTAATCACGGAACGTAATATAACGTATATCGAAAAATTAGGATAACTGGTTCCCCTTCTTTTGTGTAACATCGTAAGCTTCAGTTACTTTCGAAAAAAAAAAGATTATAGAGTTTAGGGTCTATCTTCCTACCATAGAAGGAACCAATTAACTCTAACAACGGTCAGAAAACACAAAACACATGGTTTTGATAAAGTAATTTGTAGCAATTATTCTCAATACTGTTATATTATTATTCACACAGAAACGGAATTTGTTTACACAACATTCTAAACTCGCTGTATGTATAACATTCTCTTGTATATTGTGCTTTTCATATCTTCTGATTTTAAGAGTCGGTTTTTCTCATTGACTGAAAGATTATATTAAAAAATCATAAAATGAATCTCCCACAAGGAAAAAAGAAAAAAGCGGGGCTTGTCGATATCGCAAACTTTAAAAGTCCACAAGTATCGTAGGTATACTGAAAAAGGATAGGAGGAGTGACGCGAAGAAAGAAGTAGGAAAAGACGAGAAGAGAGGGTAACGGAGTGAAGCCCCTCCCTCGTACCCCCACCGTACATTGAAGAAGGATTATCCGGTCCCCCAGCAGCATCCCCACCAGGGCAGTCTGACAGGACCCACAACCCACCTGTACCACTCGGTTAGACCGTGCACGCTTCTCCGCTGATCCGACGCACAGTATGCCCATAAGGCCCATTCGAGGTATACTTACGAGAGCGCACGAGCGACCCGAGCCGATCCGCGCGGCAAACGAGCGAGCGAGCGAGCGAGCGGAGAACCGATCAGGCAGTCGAAGTGGGACCGCGGAAAATAAACGTGCCGAAGTGGGGGCCGATTCAAGAATCGATGTGGACACCCTCGCCTACCAAAGTCATTCACCTAACGGTCATCGGCGCGTCAAGAGTCTTCATCTTCTTCCGTTATCCGGTCTCGCCAATCGCGGGGACTCGCGTTCGCCATCGGTCGGTTCGCGACCTGTTGCGCGAAAGAAGTCGCGGCGAGGTGTGAGTTGAAGATACAGACATTTCGGCTAATCCGGAGTTCATGACATTCTGGAACTGCCCGCGAAAAAGAAGAGTGATTATTTTTCGAAGAACTCAGTTTCGGCTATCGAATAGTGCATGACAGAGTCATCGAGTAATGTGACGAGAGACTTTTCTTAAAAAAACGCACACATTCTAGTGAAAATATTTTTTTAAGTGTGTGACTGACCGTGCGATTTTGTGCCATCTCCCTTCTACCCGCAGCCAGCTGGACAATGGACAAAATCTCGCAGTGTTTAACATCTTATAAGAGGGCGAGTAGTGTCTCGAGAGACATAGTCTCGGAAGATAGTTGTGATACAATGGTACGCTTCATCTAAAATTGTGTCGCTGCCGAATGCTGTTCATATCTGCACAACGTTAATTCATCGTAACAACAAAAGTACGTATAATATTTCGTGATAGTCTAGTCGTTAAATTAAGGATTTGTGCGCCGGAAATAATATTGAAACGCAACGTCTACCAAGGTTTTTAATGACATCTCATTATTTTTAAAATCGTTCTTCAGAAACATCAGTTTAATAATACGTCGGAAAATTGGAACGATCTAAAAAACAAAAGTTCATTTGAAGCCACAATCGTAACGAGACGGACGTTATCGCGATGTCATTGAGCTTAGCATAAGATATATCCAGTTAACTTTCCACGTTATGTGTTCAGTGCAATAACTAATTTACTAGATGCGCTTGTGCTCGGAAATCGTATTTGATGCAGTCTTAATGATATCGACCCGTGTAATTCTGCGTCATGCCTCGGAAACGACATCGTGCGATCGAACACGCGAGAGCGATGAGAATCTGCCACGGAATCGGTTCGTCGCGGATTAGGCACCGCGATGAGTTTTCGGTCGCGGCTCGTCAGGCCTGATGGACGCGAGTGCATTGCCGACCCGTTCGTCTTCGTAAACCGTAGAATTTATTCGCGGCATCACACGCCGCGACGAATCGGGTCCGCGCATTCGATCGAGGGCCGGTTACGACAATAGAATCGGAAATAGCGCCGTGGTGCGTTGCGTCGCGCGCAATGCGAAGGCCGATCGGCGGAACGCGCGCTGCGGAACGCCGGCTTCGTTTCGAAAGAACGGAAGTTGCTCTTCGCAAACTGGAGCCATATCGTTCGCAGAGATGAGGTTGCGCGATGCCGAGGTCGCTTCCCCGCGGGACGATCGATCGCCGCATTGATAGATGCGCTCAGTCGAGATCGTCGGTTAATTTGGACGAATAGATGCGCAAACGATCGATCTCTCAAACGGTAGTATCGAGCGATAGCGAGGAATCGCCGTCGGCCGCCGGACCGCTTAAAGCCACACAACGCGTTGATATCGACATGAATCTTTCCACAGTTTAATAAAAAGAAAAAGAGAAAGCAATATCTGTGTGTGGTTGACAAAAAAGCGCAACATATTTTTTTATTGCACTTTGACTTTAATTAAAAGTAAGCCGGAAAAAGTAGTAAAAAAATCCTTGCCATTCCCCTTTCTCATAAAATTTCTCTGTCTTCGGAAAGAATGCGAAACGGCAAAACTTTTTACTCATGAGAAAGAAAGGATAAAGCGCAAATATTTTTTTATGGAGAGAAAACACGCCCATATACCCTATCCCGCACGTTTTTTTTCCCTTTCAGGAAGAAGAACGGTTACTTTCTCTTAAAAAATAGGCTTAAGGTATAAGGACAGCTGTCTTACCGTAAGAGTTAAAGCCAATTAAAACCTTTAGCCATTGTGTGCACTCTTTCTTTAGAAAGAGTTTTATAATTTTTAGTTTTTTTTTAACCTTTCTGTTTTTTCACATGTGTCGTAGTTTCGATACAAAGAAAATTATGATTTCGTGCAAAAAATCGCATTTGATTATTCGCAATTTATTAACTTGATGGAAAAAATATTTTCTTTTTACATAGAAAAATATAGGTAATTAGATTTGTTAAATCTATTTTTGCACTTTAGTCAAATCAAGTGAACGAAATCTAAGTATTGATGATGAACATGAAAGCAGTTTTTTCCCCCTTTTTTCGATTATTCTTTTCGTCACTTTCGAGTAGTTGCCTCTGGAATTCCCTGAAATTGTGTAGTCTACTTCTGTTCTGTCTTCTTCCGTGATTCTGAAGTATCGACACCACTACCTTCACTGCGAGATGCAGAGCATATAGACTGGCTGATTACAGTTTTATTTCTTTTTTCGTTCACATTCTTGTGCGACTCTGTTGTCACATGCTCCGGAATTACAGTAATAATTATTGGGATCGTGAAATTCTGTTTGCTTAATTTATTAAAGTTCACCGCTTTTCAAAATTTAGCTCACAATTAGTGTGAAAATGTAGAATTATATTATGTAATAAATAAATAAGTAAGCGCTCGCTATGCGAGAAAACAAATAAGAAAAGTCAAAAGGCCAAATAGGAGCAAATAAAAGATGTTACAGTTAAATTAGCTAAACATTCACATTGCCTTTGTTTACTCTAGGACAGTAAACTATAGCTAATTTAACTGTAACATCTTTTATTTTTAAAGTAATTTAAATCGACCGTGACTGGCAATAAACGTCTTTCCGATATGAACATTGAAAAATTGTGAGCCGACTTGGTTTGTCGGATTCACACAGCACTTTTCCGGATCAATCGTCGAGACATTATTAATTTCGACCATGAGTTTTGGTCAGTTGATGTAATTTCTATATTAAAAAGTTTTGATTCTTTTATTTTTGCTCGTATTTGGCTTTTCTTAATTATATTATGTAATACTATTTCTGTGCTTAAGCAATTTTTTTCTCATTATTGCGTGTCTACCATTTTGCGACTCAATTAAATTACGATTTTGATTAAATTTACATTAAATTTGCAAATGATGTTGCACGCCTAAAGGAATCTCGTATCAAGGTTAAAAGTGAACTCTACTCTTCGACGGGAGAGTCCTTTTTTTCGTGATGAAAGATATAGCGGGTGGTTGAGAAGGTCAGCATGGGAAAGAAGAACCAACGCAGCGCGATTCGCAGAAATTACGACGATCGATCGCTTTGTAAGCATCACGACAAATGCTCACCTCGCAGCCATCATCAATGATCGCCGGGCAGAGACTTTGCGCGGGAGTACGTTACGATTCTCACGACGAGCCGGGGCCTGTTTGGCACAATTGCACGAAATCCACAAGGTCAGACCTCGTGGCGGTCCTCGATGATCTTGGCGATGATCGTCGCCGCCGAGATTCGCCCGTTGCGATAATACGCGTCGAGTCTTGTCGCCGTTCATGTCGAGAAACGAGTGCTTATTATAGAGCATCTTTATGCTTGCAAAAATGGACCGCCACCGTCGCTCGGCACGAACCGAAGATATCCGGATAGTTTATATTTGCCAAAGATCTGATTTGTATTCGGATGTTGTCGCGATAACGTCTCCTTAAGATTAGCGTAAAATGGACAGCAGTCAAGCTCTCTCTCATTGCCCTGAGGAAACGTAAAATCGTCCGGAAATTAAAAAGAAGGGGACACACGATAATAGCTTGCAATCTTTAATCCTGCGTGCGGAGTCGCGCGGGCTATTACGATTACCAAGCCGTGAATCAGCTATTTATATGCGCCGACCGCGGCGGCCAGAGATCGGCATAACAAGTGTGCGGCGACCACTTATCGTCGTCGGATGTAATTGTAAAATTCCCGATTACAACGAATAATTCTCGCGAAGCAAGATACAGCAAGATATAGATAGCTTTTATTAATCTCCTGGGTAAAACCAGAATATCGTCAACAGTATCGCAAATAGAAAGAATTCCTATATTATGATTTTCTTGCCTATTTTTGTTGATTTTTTAAATCTTCAAGTCTTTAAATATTTCTTAAAATTCATTTTAATGTTATATTTAGGAACATTATCAATAAATAACATAAAAAAGTAAATAATGTTATAAGGTATAAATATACCACACAAAAAAAGGAAAAAAACACGATAATCATCGATATAATTGATTAATTATAACTTATAATTTAATATTTTTAATTTTCATATTATATGTGATTATTTATATTTGATAATTTCTTCCATTTCTACGCGGAATCTAATCTGTTAACCTCGTTTGATTTTATCTGACGACATTGTGTTGTGCTCTGTTGCGACACCTCGGCACGACAACAATATCATTTAAACATCGCAATTGCATCGGCACGGAACGCACCGCCGTGCATAGGAATCACCAAGTGAGACTTGCCTGTTACCGGATGCACACCTCTAATCAACACAGGTTGCCATTGATCAGGCGCGGTTGGATCATATCTGTTCATCATCAGGCGAATATCATCCAGCTCTTATCTACGAAAAATTCGAGCAATTAGGCTTACAAAATGAGAAGCCTTGAGGCTGTCGCTAATAAGATCATACCGAATAATCCGACCACAGTTGAGAAATGCTCGGCGATGTCGTTGGGTTTTGTCGGCCGTCGAGCGTCACCGAGCAAGCCGCGACACGGATACCGCCGGTTTTTCGACGATGTTAGAAAAATATCGTAAACTGTGGCGACAGAACGATCACGTAAGAAGAGATATTTGCGCCCTGAATGCAACTCGAAATAATATAAGGAATAAATTATCAAGCGTGAAATAGATCTATACATCAAACAGATTTACCATCGCGAAACACTGGCGCGACGGAAGTGTACGAATGCAGGTGAGACAAAAAAAAAACACAAACACGGAATTGCATGCGCGAGCCGCGTAGGTATGCCGCGGCAGAAACGGCGTCATCCGCAAATGATAAGTGTCAACGACTGTTGGGTGTAGGTCAGGAGAGACTCCGTTGATCAAACAACATAGATGTCTTTTCCATTAGTTGAAATTTACTTTCCCATTTAGCGACAGTCTGTCACGTATGAAAGTCGCTGGAGGTAGGTACGGTTGTGCCCTCGGACCGCGGCAAACATCTAGGTCATCTCTATTGTCCCATATTCGTGATCGCCAGACACATTTTTGTAGAGAAAAATTTGGTAGAGGAATGTTGGAAACATGTTGGAAACGGTTTCTTTCTCAAGAAGAGAAAGAAACGCTATATAAATTAAAAAAGGAAGAGACACGCCGAGGAACGTTACGTACGGCAGGGGTCCATGGTCCATCCCGTCCGTTTCCGATCACGGTACCGTTCCGCTGGCCTACGCAAATGCACGTTGTGCAAGGGATCACGGCGTGAAATAAGTGCGACGAGGTGTGAAAACGAGACCGCGGAGCCACGGTCCGTTTTCTGGACGATCGGCCAAAGAAGGCGAAAGGAGTCGGCGAGGAACTTGAAAGGCACGGGCGAGAGAGAGAGACAGAGACAGCTGAGAGAGAAAAAAAAGCAAGCGCGCAAGAGTTTTCCGCTCGTTGAACGTAACACGCACCGCTTTGCCACGATCCAGCGATTCGCGCTCGCGCTGCACTGCAAAGCGGCGCATTATGCAACGCGCTTCTTCTCTTACTCAATCGTGCGCTCGATCGGTGTAGGCGCACGATAAAATAAAGATTGCATCGTCGACTTGTCAAAGATACCGCGCGTGTCCGATCTACTTTTCGTTTCCGTCGCCCGTCGCGTAGGAAGCGATTCGCTAGAAGAAGCGTCGCACGATCGTTTTCCGCTGTCGCAAATAATGTAATTTCGATATATCTAACAATCCGTTAATTTCTAATATTTTCCAACAACGTTTTCTCAGAACTCGTAAAATTATTCGTAAAATATTTGATATAAGAATGACGACGTAAGGTCAGGGACTAAGCGTAAAAATATTTAATGACTAAATAAATTGTTTAAGCGCGCGAGGTAAAGACACTTGAAAAAATTTCCGGCGTAAATCTTTTTGTTGTCACCTTAACACTGTCTTTTAATATCGCGAAGACAATACGTTTAGTAAGTAGAATTAATTCAATTATTATACAATTATCTCGCTTATGCAATTAATTGATAATTTTAGCTATCGCATACGCATCCGATATATTGGCAAGAATCATTTGGCATCTAAGGAGGTTGTAAGGAGAATACAAAATGTTAAGAATGAAAATGTTAAAAATGGTATGAAATTTATAATATAATTTTCTTTACAAATAACGGTTGCATGTGAATTTTTTTCAGATTTTTTCACCGACCCATTTTTGCGTAAATTAATATCAAAGTTCCACATTTTTAAATAATGGACTTATAAGAAATCCGATTTGCCAAGTTATTACTTGTAGCAATAATAAAATTTACTTTAAAAAATATAAATTTATATATGCGACTTTTACATAAATAAACATTTATATTTTTTGCATTTTAACTGCATTACATCCCATATTTCTTTAAAATTTTATATTAATATTACTTTTAATACCAATATTTTAGAATTTAGATTGACAGCACTCCATATTTCCTTTGTATGAAAGCGCTACCCCCTCACTGCCCACCTCAGCCTTACATCCTCCTTAAGAAAACTAACTTTTATATATGTTTTGAAAAAGTCTGAAAAGCAGAACGACACACATGTGTTAGGAAGGTCGCGGTTATAATTTGTGTCAATAACAATTAGATTTTGTAATATTATTTATGAATCAATGCTAAGGGAATAGATAAATTATTAGATGTTTAGAATAATATTATCTGAACGATGAAATTTCTCTGAATATCTTTAACACAGAACATCAAAATTTTTCTCTGATTTAATTACCAAAGTAAATATCCTTTCATTGTGAAATGCAAAGTAATTCATTTGTACACAGCCAATTTGCCAACGCATCCAGAAATCGATTGTCTTTTATTGCAGATGAACCAACAGTGCAAGGTGTGCGGCGAACCAGCGGCTGGCTTCCACTTCGGTGCATTCACCTGCGAGGGTTGCAAGGTGAGTCTTGTTTAATTTTAAATCTCTTTCTGTCTCTCTTTCTTTTCTTTCTTATGACACAATTGCGTTGCGCAAAAATGAATTGAAAACCGATTAACGGAACAATTATATTATATTACGCAAATTTTCTTAATCTTTACTTAAATTTAAACTCGTATCTCGCGTTATGACCCAGTAAACACCAAGTAACACATGTGTCACATTGCATTTACATTGTAACTTGCATGTAAGTTTACTGCTACTTGGTGTTTACTGGGGATTCTCGACTATTAAAAGCTTTCCACTATCTTGTTTAAAACTGCTGCATTCTACATACTTAATATCTACGTAATTATTACCGTACATCATCGAGATTGAAAAGTATATGCGAATTGGATGAAACAAAAGTGATGACATAAGATCAAATTCCGAACTTGTATCTTGTACCTCGCGTTGCACGCTCGAGATACCGCAAGGGGAGACTCGCGTTCCGAAGAATCGTTCTACCGAGAGGCAGCGGACGTGAAGGAAATCGGTCTCGCCTAAACCATCGAAAAAGTGCGTCCGCGATCGAGAGGAGAGGACCTCGCTCCTGATCCATCGCTCTAATAGCCGATTTTTCCTCGCCGCGCCGATTTGTTCGCGTTCTTTCTCGGCCGCTGCGACGAGCGGAGAGCCGCGCCGCCAGGGCGACGCTCTTTCTCGCGGTTTCGCAAAGACCCACGAGCCACAAGCGAGCGATCGCTTTCACGAGCCGCTCCGTGGCCGAGGTTAAACGTTCGGTCAGGCATGCGTGTCAACCTGGTCCGAAGTCAGAAGTGGTCCGAAAGCAGCGAATGCACGCGCCCGCGATTCAGTTAAAACGCAACAAATCGATCTCCGCGCCGCATCAGCGTTGAAAAAGCCGCTCGCTCGAAGCGTGAAGCACTCGAAGAGCGAGAAAAACGAGAACGGCGACGGCACGGCGGGGGTGGTCGCGGGATCGCGCGGAGGAAGGGGAGCTGACATGCTACGATGGGCCTGAAAACGAAAATAACGAAACGAAACAATGTCGTGCTGACGTAACCGTGAACTAGGGCGGAAACAATTGTGGCGGACAAGTGCGAAGACTGCGAAGCGCCGGAAGCGGCCGCGGCGTCTCGAGGCGGCCCGGCGATCGGAACGAAAAGGGGGGAATCTCTCGCGTGCGCCCGGGCCCTGCTCCCTTTTCCTGTTGAATAATAAGCTCTTAACATTTGTAATTAAACTCTTAAATGTGGAATTACAAACATCGTAGTCGAGCGCTCACTGGGAAAGGCAGAAGGGGCCAGAATGTAAAGGGAGAAATAAAAAAGACAAGTTTATTTCGAATAATAATGAACTTTCGCTCGTTAGCATGATAACCGTTGTTCTTCATCACCGTAGTAATAAAAACGTACCACTCTAATTTCCAAAATCCTTTGTTTTCTACGCTGCAAACATGTTAAACGAGTTTCCCGAAGACCTAATAATTGTCCAAACGTGGTGCTACGAAACGAGCATAGCGTGTGGCTTCCAAGTAGGGCCGTTTGCATAACTTCAACGTGCGCGACGGACGAAGGGGGCGTACGGCCGGGGCCCGGGGAAAGAGGGACCAGTAATAACGGTAGCATTTTCTCAATTGTGTCATCGCTTCTGAAGCGTCGCGCGTTCCTTTTCTTCCTCGCGTAAGCGCGCGTCGCGTCGGCGCGGCGTCGCCCCGGCAAGAAGGTGGAGGACAAACGCGACGACGACATCGACGGCGAAAATAAGTGGAACGCGATGCCGGCCCATAGGTCTCGGCAATGCGCGCATCGGGACCACCAGGCCGCAGGAAGAGCTCGTTTCCAGGACAAACGAACCAGAAACGATTAATAATATGGCGTGCGTACGGGCAGAAAAAGCGAAAGTGGACAACGCGGCCGCGTGCGTCCCTTTAAACGCTCACCGATTCGCGATGTGACAGTCTGCTGTGCGCCGAGCGACATATATAAACCGCGACGATTGGGAAATTCTAGCCATCAATCCAAGCGAGGCGAGCCGAAACTGTGTCTCGCAACGACCTGCCTATAAAAAGCAACAACTCGCAATGGCGATACGTTTAAAATCGTTTTATATACACTTTGCACAAAATTAAATATTAAAAATGTAATATATTCTATGGAATATTATTCTGTAAAATATATTTTCTTTACGTGAAAATTTAGTAATACACTGCCTTGTTGTCGGAGATTCCATCTTAAAATCACGCCATTGAAACCACGCGCGCCATTCATTACGACCGAGATATTTAGAGCGATAATTTTTTATGTATTTCCTTCTATGCAAAAAGAGAGAAACAAAGAGAAAGAAATCTTAACGACAGAGTGGGAGTCGTTGTTCCCCATCTCCGGTACGAAAGCAACGAGCGCAGTGTCGGAATCACGTAGAATTGCACCATTTGGGCAATTAGCACGAGAACAGCAGGCCGCACGCGCCTCCGACCATCGACCCCGTCACATCCCTTCTCCCCCGCTCGTGCACCATGAATGAGACAACGAGAGTGTACGGTTATACGTTAACGACTCCGGCGTTGTACTTGTTACAAGAATTACAATGCCGTTTGTTGCAGTGTCGCGCCGATATTTTCCACAAGGCTCGTCTCTTCTCGTCGTCTTTGTCGAGATGTGACTTGCATGATGATTTCAAGATACCGTCGATAACGAATCGATAGCACAACTGATATTATTTTTAAGAAGCATTACAAACTCATAGAAAACACATGAAAATTAATCCTTGATTTGCACAAACATGGATCTGTGAAAGGCAAAGAATATTTCAAGTTTTTAATATTCCATGGGAATTTTCAAAGTTTCCAGAATTAGCAATGCTGTAAAAAGATACGATGTACATATATACTTTTTCATTCTTTCTTATATAAAATGCCTAATTCCCTAATTGTAAGACTTGATATTTTATAATATACAATTAGATTTTTAATTTTCGTGTGTAACTAATTAAAATTCTTTACTGGAAAATAATTTATTCGCGCATCCTCCAACGTAATTCATATACTTTTTTATAGCATCGCATGCCGCGTCAACTCGGCTCTCGGTATATTAATTTTTAACGCACGTGAGCAAATGCATTTCGCATGCAGTACATTAGTACTAATTGGCTCGATCATGATTCTTGTTACAGTCTTTCTTCGGGCGCTCGTACAACAACTTGAGCAGCATCGCCGACTGCAAGAACGACGGCAAGTGCGTGATAAATAAGAAGAACCGCACCGCATGCAAATCTTGTCGTCTGAGAAAATGTCTGCATGTCGGGATGTCTAAGTCTGGCTCGCGATATGGTCGCAGGTCGAACTGGTTCAAAATTCATTGCCTATTACAACAGCAGCAGAACCAAGAGCAGCAGCAGCTAGAGCAACAGATGCAACAGCAACAGCAGCTGCAGCAGCGTCAGCAGCATCAGCAGCAACACTACCAGCCGGCTATTCTCATGTCGCATCAATTGTCGCAACAGCAACGTAATCCGGCGACTTCACCTATCCACGGCATTCACGGAAATCAATGCAGGGACGAAGCCTTGATGATGAGCGCGGACGACTACAAGAACTCCAACTCGCCCAACATAAGCTCGCCCGAGTCCCACAATAGCGACAGCTCGGTCGATGTCTCCGAGAGGAGAGCGGCCTTCGCCGGACATCATAGTATTCGATCGCTTCCGCACTTGCCAGTTGATTTGGCTACCCTGAGCCTGCCTACGTTAAACTTCCCTCTTAACAATATGTCGTTCCTCCCGTCAGCCTTCCTCCCACCACCTACTCTCACCATGTTTCCACCCTACATGTACCCGACACCACACAGCGCATCCCATCCTCTCATGGCGAGTCATCCATCCACCATACTGCAACGTTCGCCGGTAACTACGAGCGATGAAAACGATGAGTCCACGACCGCCACGACGTCGACCATGACAACGACCGCAGCTACGACGACCGCGTTGAGAATCTCAACGTCGTCAACCGACGACAAAGACTCTTACGAGAAAAATAACAATAACGACAGATTTTGCCTAGATAGGGTCCTAAAGAGTGAGCAAACGTCGGAGAGACCACGGAAGAGAATGCGACTTTCCGGAGATAACTCAACCGAGTGCAGTCCGGAACGGGAAGTCGCCTGTCTACCACCGCAGGATGACCCAATAGATCTCTCCATGAAAACCGTCGCGACAACACCCGTTAGTGATCATTTGCAGAACGAGACAGATGATGAGATAGATAACGTCAGCGATGCAGAAAATTCGGTTGCGAAGAAACCGATAGATTTAACGACAAGATCCTAAGATCTATAATTCAAAAAGACAAGAGCGATTAAGATGAAATGACGATGTTCTTCTTTCTTTCTTTTACTACACATATATCCCTATTAGGACAAAGTGTACGCGTGTTATTTAAATTTACTCACATACAGTTGTTTCTCAGTTTTATTTGATTTCAAACACGGGAATGTTTTATAATAATATCATTATTAACTTTACATGAAAAGTGGTAAAGGAGATTTTTAACTCACTATTCTCTGGTCACAAGGTTCCGTGTACACGAATAGCTTTTCACGTCGCGTAATTGTCTGTCGTTCATATGCACGAGATCAAGTTGCGGGATAATCTATGAATAATCTATATGGATTATCTTTTGAGAAAATCGGATTTGTGCCGTTTAAGACTGGCGAGTCGAATTTTAGATTTTTTTCACGCCCCATCTCTAGTTTTATACATATAATCGGACGCGATCGTAATTGTGCGCTAACAACGAAAATTACATTTCGATACATGCGATAGATGCGAAGTAGGAAAAGATTTGTCGATTAAATCTTTAAGTAATGAAATAGCTTATTACATTACTGAGGCATTTGCGTCGGTATTTATATTTGTGTTAGCGAGAGAGAGAATTTCATTTAATTTTACACGTACTGAAATTCAAAATGCGAATCAAGATAAACAGCTTTAAAGAATAACGCTATCTCTTCCAGTCTAATAGAAAAAAATTTAGTTATATCTTATAAAGAAAATATTAGTTCACAAATTTCTATACCTATACATATACATATATATTGTATATATACGTAATAAATAAATATATATATAAATATATTTATAATATATATATATTATTATTTAATATAATAATATATATAATATATTATTATATATATTTAGTTATATACAGTTTATATTAGTTATATATAGTTTATGTATTTATATAGAAATTTGTGGTTAATTGTGTATAATGAATACTGACTAAACTTTTTATTTCAAGGCACTTAAAGAGACAAAGCTACCATCTGATATTTTGATTTTCTCTCTCTCGCATGACTTTCTTCTTCTATATAAGAATTATATGGAAGAGCACGTTTTTTTTCTCAGTACGTGTAAAGTTCAATAGCGAATTTTAATGTACTTTGATATCATCATTCTATAATCTTTTTGTTAACTTTCTATAAGTTGATTCACTATTTCTAACATATACCCCGAACCTTGGAAATATAGTATTGAAAAATATAGTATTAAAAAAAGCGAAGTTAAAAGTAGTGAGAAAGTTTTAGTAAAAAAAAGGATCATTAAATGTTGTTCAGTTGGAAAGTAAGTTGACATACACAAATTGTTGTACATATTATACATCTATTACATGTGCAACGTACTAAGTATACGATTAGTTATAGGGATATCTCGTGATTTAGAAAAATTAATAAAATGTATCGATTATATTAGAATGTTTTCATAGACAAACAGATTTTCATCAAAAAAATGCACAACATAAAAGATCGAAAAAGCAGATTAATGACGAATAAATTTCATTACACTTCTGTTGGTTTTCGATTGCTTATGTATAATGAATCTTGGTTTGGTATACCCAAAGTAAGCAAACGGCGAAAAAAAATAAAAACATCGAAATACATAGATCAAAATCTTTGATCCCCAAGATCTGATATGTGAGAAAATAAAATTGTATTTTACTCGCGTAATTTAATAGACTTGGCAAAAAATAATTACATTTAATTAAAAAAGTATTAACAAATTATAAAAGAAATTATTTCAAAAAGTATAATTTCAAAAGTTTATTGTATTATTGTATTATTCTATGACAACTTTTCTAAATACAATAATAATTTTTTAAAATTCTCATATTGACGTCAACCCAAAATTATAATTAATTGTAGTATGAGATTATGTAAAACACTATGTAATTGCTTTTACTGTGTAATTGGATTTTTTTTTTCTAAACGTTGTATCAGGAAACATGTATATATATAGAATGTGCTAAAAATATTTTATACATTTTAATATTAAATCACTACGTTTGCGAGTGAAGCCATTGAAAAAGATGAGACCTGTTTGTCGATAACCAAAGTAAAAAGATAATTGTACGCAAATTTTAAAAAGAAAAAAAAAACTTGTACGCTTGTAACAATAAATATTGTTTCAAAAAAATGATTACTATTGTCGCAATATTTCTGTATAATGTAAATTAAATTGCGCTGATTGTGACAGTCAGCTATATTGAGAAATTGTTGATTTCATGAAGAGATCAAGCTAATAACAAGAATTTCTCAAGCACATTAAAATCAGATGTGTAGAGAGACTTTTTGCTCTTGAGTTTTTTACGATTATTAACAGAGAATTAGATGTAAAGTATGTTAGACGAAAACCTAAATCTTTTCTCTCTTTTACAAAAAAAATATTCAAAGAAAATAATTGTTTTTCAACAGGATATAAAAAATACGTTGAAAAAAATAAACAAATATTTTGAAGAAAATGATAAATTTTTATTTTCTTGGCTATTTCAAAGTTGAAATTTAACTCACGTAAAGCATTTGTAAGAGAAATTACAAATTGCCAAATATCGCAAAATCAGTGATATACAAAAATGTAGCTTATAGAAGTTTTTCTTACAATAAAAATAAAATGCAATAAACTCTAGTACACTAGCAAAACTAATAATTAGCAAGTTTAAATGTCTTTCAGATATAAAAGCTAAAGAATTCAAATTTGTATTAATTTATTTATTGTAAAATAAGATAATATATAACTTGTAATGTCAACTTATAATTTCCATTTCTTAATTTTTTGTTTCATTCTTTGCTTTTTATATTAATACGTCTACAACACGTTACAAAAATGTATATTTTTATGATTAAAAATCATTAATAAGTATATCTTTATCGTAGAAGAATTCTACGATATTAATATTACTATACTTTCGTTTATTTACAATAGCGTGCCAAATAAATACTGACGCAAGTTATGTAACCGTCTAATAGATTTAGAATTATTTTTGTATCTGGAAGCATATGGGAGAGAGAGAGATGCAGGACATATACATATATACAATATATAATGCATATATAATATAATATACATATTAGTAATACATATACGTTTACGCGGGCATGAGTGCGTATGTGTGTTTAATAATGTGTGAAATTGTATCGCATGAGATAGATGTTAGATCTTGCACATATGTTATATACATTTGAAAGGTACAAATTTAAGGTAGCTCACTTTTTACTCTATACTCATGGTCACGGGGTCACGTAAACATGAGTAATGAAAGAGCAGTATAAGAGGAAAAGTGTGATAAATAATAGAAAAGCGGAGTAAGATTCGACTGTAATCTGTAATAACAATGAGCACTGATGGTGGTGTTAGTCATTAGTATTAGATATAACGGCCATAATATTGTCACGGTTTTTCGCGCTACAAAGATCGATATGTAGCGAACTGATGTTTGGTGGAATTGATCCGCGCGAATGTTTGTATTATGAAAAATTAAGCAATTGGTCACGTATAACAATACTTTCAAATATTTCCAAGTCTTATTGCAAACAAACAAAACAGACAGGCAGACGAATAAATGAAGATAAATCTGACAAGAAAAGGGCGTTTCGTGTAGCTGCACATGCTACGTTTGCAGAATCCAGTTTAAAATAAAAAATGTACATATCAAATGTAAATATAATGTTATAGTTTTCTGTATTTCATATTTTATTATATTCTTACGTGGTATAAAAGCTCTTCAATCTCCAGGATGTCGGAAGATCCCTTAAATAGACTTCTCGCACTTTTAATTTTAGGAAATTTATTTTATAAGGGGAGCACGTAAAATTTTATTGTATTTAACTATATTTTAACCGCGTAGAAGAAATCGAAGCCTATTCATCGCTGTGCCCTTTTAGTGCGAACCTTCGCGAGTATGTGATCGGCACAAAAGAGCGATGCAACGATCTGAGATACGCACGTATTGATCAATGGCCGTGTGATTGGCGCGTTTTGCAGTATCCCCTAATTACCTTCTCGCTCGCGTACAATCGAAGTCCCGCGATCCTCCTTGCTTCGCACGAGCCTAAACGCGCGAGCACGCGCGCTCTGCTCGACAAGCGCGAGCGAGCGTCGTGGAGGAAGGAAAAAAAAAATTGCGACGGCCGACGTCTCAATTCCGAGGCGAGCGAACCGCCGATCGATGCTCACTTGCGCAACAGCCAATCGTCTTTAACGAGATTCCACCGTTTTAATTAACGAGCGCGCGAGGCCAGCATCGCTCCCTCGCTCGCAGTAATCACGCGAGACGAAGATGAACGACGGAGAACGCGAGCGTCGCGTCGTCTGATGAACACATTGCGGCGCACACGTGTACGCACCTAGTGTACAGGTATACGATGTCGGTAGCCGTTTCATCTTACAAACGCCTGCACGGCTGCCGATGTCGTTTCCGCCGCGGCGGCGTTCTCCGTGGCCCCCTCATCCTCTCGCGGTACATCTGGTAGCGAGGAAGAATTATCCACGAGACGAAATTTTAAAGAAATTACCAGTGTAGTTTTCTATTTTCATTCATTCATTCACTTTCTTTTTTTTTCTAATGACGGAACAGCTATACGGCGGGTTTTAATAAAATATATACGGTTCGGGTTAACGTACAAGACATAAATTAAAGAGACTTATGTAATTTATTTCGATTTCTCTATGAGAATTAGTCGAATATTTAAAAGACGAAATTCTTGCTGATAATCATCAGCAAATGTTTTAAAAGAAAGGCATTTAAAATAATTTAATTCAAATTTTTCTTTTAATTTTCTCTTAAGGTATATGGTTCATTCTTGTAAATTTTTTTTGTAGATTTATATTAAAATTTTTTAAAACATATATACAATATATACATATATATAATTTTTATAGTTTTTGCTTCAAACCTTGATTTCAACTTTAAATAAATTTTAACAGTACCTTTCTTTACGATTGCGATACTCGAGAATCCCTCAAAATCTATAATCTTTCACAAATAAATTCGCGAGGAGTCATCTCGAACGCGGTTGAGAATTTCGGGGAGGCGTTTTTCTCTCTGCGTTTCGGTTCTGGATTCTCACAGGTGTCACGATTTTCGCCGTCGTTTTGTGTAGCAACGTAACCGTCGAACACAACTTCGCTTTTAAGGGGGAGTTACAGTGCGATTTGTAGACTTGTTCACGACCAGTAGTGCCTTTCTGGAATTTAAGGCAAGCCGCACGAAGGACACACACAACCGCGATCCGGTAGACGAAGAAATCGTTCGATTCGTGTAGCTCGTACCGCCTACGTGTCGGGCAATCGATACTTTGAGATTTTCATCGGAGAAAATAGAGAGAGAAGTTAACGACGATTGTACGATATGGTTTTGTATAGTTATTTATAAGATTAATTTGAAGTTTTTTTTATATCCAATTAAACATAAAAATATATATATATTTAATTGGCTATAAGTTGGTTAACGTTGAAAATTAAAGATTTATTCGACACCGACGACCACCAGCAATGTGTTCTCCCAAAGAAGAAAAAAAACGATTTTAATTTTATTACAATATCTGCAGCTGGAATAACATTTGATATTGGAATATTCTATAAAAATAAAATTGTACCTTGTTACAATTGACATAAAATTCTCCTGTGTGCTTCCGAATATTCTCTAAATTTTTTTGTTTTTCGAAATACACTCACATGAGATGAAAAGATTATTATGAGTTTACATATCTATATGTATAAAAATTACATTTTTAAGGTGTATTATCATTTCTTTGTTTAATCGCAATTCTAGACTCGCATCTCATATTTCGATACAGTTGTGTAATTGTAAGATGTATATTTAACGAATTATTTAGTTATTGTTGATTACTGTTAATGTTACGTTTCTCATTAGGCACTCCTTGTAGATCGAATATAGTCAATAAAGGCCAGTATATTGTACCAACAGTTAAAACATATATATATATATATATATATATATAAGAAATCGTTTTATCCCGGACATTGTATTTATTTCATCATGTTAGTCAAACCTACATCTATTATGTAAAACATCTCGTATAAGTTGCTAGATAGTGATGTGAACAATCTGTAAATAAACGATTGGCATATTCTGTGAGAACGGGACCGGGGCCAGTAAGTACTTATTTTTGTGTATATTGATGTATAGATAATAGATATTACATAATAATAAAAGGATCTATTTTTTTTACCATTTGGGATATATCTATTTAAATAAAACACGTGACCATTCCCTTAATTTAAGCAATAAAGTTTTTTCTTGCAAAATTCGATATTTAAAATAGTAATTTTTTTCTACCGGATTTTTTCAATTCGGTTTTTACGAAACGTTAAATGAATTATCCTGAATATATCCTGCTGTACAATTTTTCTTCTAATTTTTATCATTTACATAAAAAATTTTAAAACAGTGCAATAATTTTATCTCTGACTACGTCCTATTATATAGTTAAAGGTATATGTATGTAACAGAAAAATCATGAAGAGTATAGTCCGATCTTTAAATAATGTGAAAATAAAAGTTTTTAATTACTATTTGCTAAATGTCTACCTATTTGTATGATAATTTTATTGCGATATTATGTTGCAGAACAAAATTATTGTATAAACAATTATTCAGTGTGGATAAATAAATGATAGGAAATAATAGAATCTCGATATTGTGTGATTATAGTATATAAAGAGATGTTTTTGAAATCAATATTAGTAATACTAAGTAAAAAAAGTGGTAAAATATCCTAAGTTTAGTTCCATAAAAAGAATGTGGTGTTATTTCGTTGAAATATTAAATACGGTCTTGTCCTGATGTCAATACGAAAAATTGAGTCGCATTTTGATGTTAATATATACGTGAATTCACGGCGAAAAACATGAGAATATATATGGTCGGCTACGCTGAATTTACAAACGTAACTGTTTTAAGGTGATAATGTCAGATGACAGATGGCCGCATCATTTAGTCGTAATACTTCCATATGAATATTCAAATAGTACATATGTGTATGTGTGCCAAGAATACTCGGACGGTCTCAAGAATACGTTCTCGTTCCTTATACTCACATATGCGTGCTTTTCGTAATGTCCTGTTTTGCGAACATACAAATCGTCTATTACGTGTAGTTCCGCGAGAGCACGTTTATACTTACTTTCGTCGACTATCGAGTGCCGAAGCCAAATGAGTATCGAAAAGGTGTGACATTTATTCAAGAAATTGTTACAAAAAGAATAGCATAAGTATGTATCTGTATGTATGGCGGTATAAGTAAAATATAATTATAAAAATACAAAGGGTAAAAAATAATCAGTCTTTGCTTACGCCGTGTTGCTTTGAAGTGATATGTATGAATATAAAAGTACGATTGGTGTGATGGGTGAATTTTATCATTACTTTTTGATAATATGAAATAATTCTCGCGGACGGTAAATCACTATAATGCAAATATTTATTAGGTACGAGAGAGAAAATCAATGTATATGCAAATATTGGTTTTATCACGGTAATTAATTTAGTGATTGGATTTAGGAGCAGGATGACTTGGAGTAAAAACCTCATAGTCGATTACCGAGAAATGATAGTCCCCCATGAGCAACTGATTAGATGCGTGGTCCCCGTCGTAACTATGCGGGAGATTGCTGTAGCTCTCCTTGTTGACATTGCAGTTGCTTGATATAAGCAGATCAGCTCCGGCACCGAAGATCGGCCCTATGCTGCAATAGATTACATTAAATCGAATTATCTTGAGAACGTGGTAGCTGAAATCTTCTGTAAAAATCGCTTTAAAAAGTCCTTACTCCGGATGGTAGCAGATCGCGAACGATTTTTTTACGATGTCGAACTTTGTTGGCGGTACATCTTGATTATTTGTCAACGTGAAAAGGAAACTCTTTTCCGAAGCGATGTATTGCGCCTTCGAGTTAGTTTTACCCCACGGAACGTCGCTGAATCCTCCACATATCTCGCCGCGCACTCCCTGAAGCATAATAGGACGCCCTTTGTATTATAGCTAGTATAAAAAAGACCTGGATGAAAATTCTGCACTCACCAGCACTATCACATACGTCGGACAAACGTTATCGCAGTGCCGATGAAAAGATGCCGCTGAGTAGCCATGAGTCGACGCTCTAGAAGCAATGGATTATGAATCACACGATGTGAGATGTATGTGTGATATATTATTGCATTTCCTACGTGTGATAAGATGTAATTTATTTTACTGTTTTCAATTATTATATTCTTTATAAGCATCAGTATTTTTTATAGTTTCTATAATTATCGATGTTCAAGATATTGTTCAGTAATTTGGTGCAAAGCTGTGTACAGAGCACTGAAATTCGAGAGATAGAAATGAATTACCCTGATAGAAATATTTTACTAAAAATATAAAATTTTGCTGAAATGTATTTGAAAATCTCTCCCAATTGATGCCATTTTATTATTATTCCATCAATATTTCAGTTTTCAGTTAAATTCAATAAACCTTCATATCTATTATTTTTAAAAATTTGTTATTACTTTTCAACAGTACATGTATAATTTAACTTTCCTTATATTTCACAGTATTACATTATATTTCATAAAGAAAATTATAATTTATTTTAAAGTACATTCAGCAATTTTCCAATAACTTTTATTTCATTTTTCATTGATTTCACAGTACTTTCAAAATATTTCCATCAGAGTTGTTATGTGATATTGTTACTGATCATGTTGTATCATCTTATGTTTCGCTTCTGAAACAGTTCCTGCATGATATACTTTTGAAACCTACCGATAGACCAATCGCCAGCCCTGTTTCGACACGCCGTACCACTGATTCAGAACCCGCTGGAACCCGACCTTGTCCCTGGAAAGGATCTGCGAGCCCGGGAAGAGAAACGGGCTCACTCGCGGCTGCAATCGCTTGTCGGAGCACACCTCCGAGTACTTGTTCGGCAGAGCTGCATACCTATACCTAAAGCGAAACGTCGAGATCGAAGGCGATACCGCCAAACGGTGAGTGCCGCCCAGTTAGATCGTACCTTAGAAATTTCGAGCCGCTCGATCGATCGGGATTGAAAAATTCGTACCTCTCCAACGACATCTCTATCGGCACCGCGCCCGTCGGCTCTACCTCCTCTGCAAACACCTGGCTGTCGATCAACAGCAACCGTACGTGATTTATCACACCGGATAGGTGCTGGCACACCCTCATGCGCTCTTCCTCGGTCCAGTGCTGCGTGGGCTGCGTAACTCCTGCCTAAAAGTATCATTTATTAATAAAGAATCCACAGTCAGTAAAAGTAAAAGTTTACTTAATTTCTAATAAATAAATTCAGAGTGGTTTGAGAGACAAAATAGGACTTTTAAAATAAGCGAACCTGATATTTCGCCCAATTCAGGACTGCTCGCCATACATCCTCTTCTTCCAAACCGAGATAATCCGACGATATCAATTTCACTAAAGCATCCTTTGGAAGATTGCAGAATGCTGTCGTCTTCACCGTATCCATGGCATTTTCCCCAATAAAAGCGAAACATTTCTCTATAAAAGATGAGCAAGCAGCTTTCCCTCCTGAAACACAATGAACAGCAATAGAAAAAAATGACAGAATAATTGTAATCTATGAGTTTATCCCAGAAACATTAAATAAGATTTAAACAATTATCTGTCTCTTTTTAAAAATTAATTATAAAAAAACAAATTAAATTTTTGCTTAATTTTATCGATTTTATTTATAAATTATGTAATATTATATATCTACATTAAAGCAAAAGCAGATTCATAATCTTTGAGCAAATCAAAAATAATTTTTAGGTCGCTTTAAATCTAATTAATAAATTCAAAAATTTTACTTTAACAATTTTACAAAGAATTTAAAACTGTTTATACATATACATGCCAATTTAAAAAGATTCAAGTGATAAATTAATATTCTTACATTTTATAGTTTCTTGCAAGATATCTTTTTGTAGAAAGTTTTTAAATGGCAGTCTTTAAATCACTTATGAATATGTACCTATCTAAACATTACCCTCGTAGATGTATACGTAATCACGTTATATCTGTATTTTTATTCTGTAATTATTTTTTATATAAGTATCTAGGTATTAAGATAGATAACAATAAAATGTTTTAGAATATAAAATTATTTAATAATTGTTTATATACATTTTACTGTTTATCCTGTTTACTACTCTTATACAATACACGCTCAGAGAATGGATTTCCACAAAAATTATATTCCAATTTGGCGTACAAAATAAATTGACATATCTGTGCCACTAGACAGCACTCACATAGCTATATATTACTAAAACTATATGTCCGTACGCGTAAGTTAAACTAGATATTGGGATGTGCGTTTATGTCAAACATTGAGTAATCCTTTTTTCACAACAAAATTTAATCGCATCTCGCATTCGCTGAGACTCGCAGAAACTTGTATCTAAGCAGCAAATACAAATTTTCATTGATATACATTTCATCAATCACGCAATACATTCCTTTTCGCACGGCTGAAGAGAGTTATCGACGTTCAACGATCACCCTGAGTGTTCTTCTCGTGTAATCCAAGAAGAGACCCCGCATTTGGAGCCAGTCTTATCCGGCGCGCCGCCAAAACGAACCAACGCCAACGCCGGGTTTGAGGTTAAGTTCCTCCTTAGTTCACCGTGGGATTGGTGTTCTGTATCAGCGTGATATTGTCGCCCTTCAGCATGATCCGGCCGAGCGGCTTTCGGTTCTTCGTCTTCTGATTGTACTCCTCGGCCTCGTCCAACACCAGGTTCATGTACTCGTCGAAGCCGACAATGTGCCCCTCGATCCGCAGGTTCACGTTCTCGAACAGCCAGACCTGCACGCGCGAGCGATTCTGCAGGTAGCGGAAGATCAGGTTGATGGGCTGGACCATCACCTTCTGGACTTTCTGCGGCCCCTTGTACGACATTTTCACGCCAGGTACTTCGAAAAATTAACTGACGAACAGCGAGCAATATATCTCGCGAGCGTGCCTTTGAAGCGTGAGACGCCGAAGGTTATGACGAGTTATGGCGCGATAATATGGCGTCCAGCCTCAACGAGTCAACTGTGATGTGATGCCAATGTAACAGCATTATCGACTGCAGATCTTTGATATCATTTTGTCGATAATCTGCTGCTGGCTGATTCTTATTGTTATATTGTTGTTGCACAGATATCATACATAGTAAATAAGCTGCGTAACGATAATATATATACGATAACGAAACTATCGTTGAGAGTTAGCTGATATCTTTCGTTATCTCGGTGTATCTAGACTCTAGAGATACGTTATTCAAGCACTAGTGACTTGCGTACTCGTCAGATGGCGCCATGTAATACCAAAATGATTTATACAGATATTCCGATATAAATTTAGCATAAATTTAATTTTAATTAAGTACATTTTGACGAAAGATTTACGAATGGTGTGTAACTCAAGTAGTGTAATCATTCTCATTCTACATTTTATTCGCACGATTATTCACGATTATTCAGATAAAATGCACTAGTTTAAGATTTTAATATGCATAACACACTTTTTCCATCTTTTTTATAGTCACTTTTGAAGTATTTACTTAAATCTTTATAAAGAACGTCGGTTAAACGTTGTCGAGCGTTGTAGCTTGCGAGAGAGAAGTATCTATTAATTTTTGTTGCAAATCCTATTTGTTTGCATTTCAGATTCGAATATTCAACACTGCGCACGTTTGTCCGCCGCGCCGGTCGCCATGACAGTCTCGTCGATGCGTTCGGTTCGGAAGACGAAGGTGACTGCTCCGCAATTAATCGCGAATTTAATCGTTGAAAGTGGATAACGAGCGCGAATTTCTATCGGGAGTGTCGATTAAAGTGACGGGCGGCCACCGGAGCGTATCGGTTGTTGTGGGTTTTCGCGATCAAAACGTCGTTTCACCGGTTGGCGGTTGTATACTCGGCAGTGCGTCGCGACTTGAAACCGCGATGTTACAGTACGTGAGTACAGATTCCGATACAATTTGCACACGAAGATGATTTTTACGTTCCTTGAAAAAAATTCGAATCAAAGCTCAATTAATTGATCGAGAAAATAACACAAAAATACTGACAAGATATAGCATCAAAGATTGATACGCTTTAAATGTTAGATGTGTTATATAAAAAATTATAATTATTATATTCATTTTGCATTTACTATGTTTAATTGAAAGTTTGTCACTATAATCGCGTCAATAGAAAACGCCAATAGGCGAAAGATCCATCAAGCAAACTTCATGCGACCGTAGTATTATTTACTTGTATAATAAATTTTCCATATATCATAAACTTTCCACACATTATACCTATATGCATAATTTTATTGAAATATTTAGTACATATAGCGATGGCAATGAAGGCAATCATTCTCTGCCTTAGCTTTTTAGATCACTGTCTAATTGTTTTCTTTAGATTAGAAATTTTTGAATTAGAAGTGTAGTATGATTAATTGCGTTATGATGTAATTGCGTTAAATACTGTAGTAATATCCTAGTCTCTGTAAGATGATAAGATCGTATACGTATACGAGTTAATTAAAATACGCGATAATTGGCAGTGATCATTTTTTGCATTATCCGCGATCAATTGTTTTATAAATCAAATAAGTTAATTGTATGTACTTACACATTTGCTATAATAATATCGCATTTCTCTTACATAATTATGCATAGATATCTTGAAATCCCGTCTTTTTATCTTTTTATACATTTAATAAATTTTATATATATATTTAATAAATTGTTTTGTACGTATTGAAATACATGGTAATAATTGCAATCATTTTTCGAGATTAATGATAAACATAAATGATATGGAGTGTACAGAAAAAAGAAATTTTCTTTTATTAAATAATATTTTATGATTATTTTAATTAATATAATGTGTTTTATGCATTTTAATTCATATTTCGTATTTCATATGATTAGAATGAATGCTGTGGATCTGCACCATGCTGCCAGAAATAGACAGCAAAACATAGCAGGTGGCAAGAAGGTATTCTTCGTTCGTTGACGTGAGTAAAATTATTCCATGCATATTCCATATGTACGTGCATTATGATAATAGAATTGGAAAGTCGAAAATGCATAACATGCGGTGTAAATGTTATTTTATCGCATGCAAAACGTAAATATACAGATCTTTAAATATACCTGGAACTCGTTCTTGGGCCTCCAAAGCGGCGGTTAAAAGTGCACACGCGTTTCCGGGACTTAAAGTAACAGACACGTGTTCCTCACAACTTCTCCAAAGTTCTTCTATACCAAGTTCTTGCGCCAGACCCAGCATTTCGAAAATTCCACTATCTTGTAGTATTATCTGCAGTCAGTTAAAAGAAAATTTATAATCACTATCTATTTTTATTTCATACAGTGTAGTAGACTTATAAAACTTTGTCACAAGGTATTATTATTTAAAATATGTAAGATTTGTAAATATCTATATACATATTCTTATGTACAATAATATGCACAATAATTAAAACGTAATATCGAATTTTGAAAGATAAAATTTCATTAGAAAAAGAGAAGGGATTAATTGTTTTACAAAACATATTAAAAATCGTAAAATTTTATTAATTTTTATATAATTTTATATAAAGATAAGAACCTGTGAGTGAACATTAACAAGACACTGTTACAAAAATTACAGTTATCTATATCTAATATATAGATAATTTTGCATCTTATATGTATATATCTAATTTTGCTGACTGAATACTATTAAATTGCACAACTGATTACCTACCATACCGGTGTAGATGTAACGAATAAACTGGCGGAATGTTTCCGGATGCGCGTGTGGCATTCGTACCGGTGTTGGATTTCCGGCTGTGCCAATTCTTTTGGCAACTGTGAAGTTCTTGCATCTGTGAAATAATTTTTGACAAGTTTGTCTGTCATAATAATGTATTGAGTTTCGAATAATCTACTCTAGCATGTTTTCTTAAAACGAGCACGTCTTTCCGCCATTGCTGTTTATGTTACTTATAATATTATTTATATAGGGTAAGGTTGCCTATATTGTACCGGCTCCTAAATTGTACCATCTCTATATTTCATATATCCGAAGGCGCTAAGCCTTCGGATTATATGAAATATAGAGATGGGTACAAAATAGGAAAGCGACAAATCGGCAAACCTTCCCTAATAATTCAGCTTATTGAATTCGTGAGATGATGAAGAATGTAAATTATTTATTACAGTGATTCCCGAGTGTGATTTACGAGCCCATCGAGGAGGACTGTGAAACGAGGAGGATCGAGGAACAAGAAAGATCGAGACCAAGGAATCGCCGATTCCTTGTTCGCGGTATCGTCACGATATGATCAAGTGCGCGGTCGTCTACGATTACTGCCGGGAGTTCCGTGAAAAGTGCCACGCGATCGACGTATCCCGTAATTAGTGCGCGCCGATCATAATTAGCCTCGTCTCGCGAGTGTGAGTGAGCCACAGAGAGCGACGTCGTCCAACTACGAAAGGAAAGAGAGGGAGGGGAGGAGGCCAGGGAGACATCAGGCAAAAGCGGAGCAACCTCGGGAGCAACCGTGGGTGAGTAATTTATATATTTATCTGTTATTTGTTGTTTACTGGACTAATTATTTATTCCCGAATATGCGAATTTCATGGCGAATTTTTTGTTCATATGCAATACGAATAAAACACTTGTTTTATATATTTTATCTTGTAATATTCAAAATGTTTAACATGTGAGAAATATTTATAATAATTTATGTGTATTTATAGTACTTTCTTAATCTGTCTGTGCCTTGATCGTTTTGGTTATTTGTATCAAGATTTAAATATTATTTATCAAATTTTATATTTGAGAAAGAACTTATTTGGAAGGCTATTAAATAATTCAATATGCACAATAATTGTTTTTTTGAAACATTGATTACTTTGAGCACTGTTATATCTAATTTAAATATATTTGTATGTTACAGATTAATATGCTACGGTTGTGCATCGTATCGGTGAGTGTTAAATATTTTTTATTATTATTTGAAATAATAGATTTAGTAACGCGACGCTTCATGTAACAAAAGAGCTTAATTGACTTCGTCATGAAACTGTCGAGACATACAAAACCGAGGTACAGCGCGGTAGAAGTGTGCTCTTCCCCTATCCTTAGAAATTAATGGCAACCTTCAGAAGCACCCTCACGCCTCGTGTCCCTCTGCGTTAGGATGGGAACAAGATAGTAGAGAATGCGTAGATCAAGAGAAACCCCATGTCGTCCATTAATTGTTCGATCTAGACCCTTCGAATGGTATGAGAAATTACACTATTGGTGTAATAAACGCGAAAATATGCGTGTGATGTGACTGAAATAGGCCGCCAAACTTTGCCAGCGTATTCTGCTCATTTTAAATAAAATCTATCTGAAGGATGCATTTCTATAAGGCGACTGCTTTGCTGATTTATGTTGTTATTTAAAACCAAGATAATTTTCCTCTAAATATGAATAGACTATTCGAATTTGACGCTGGTAAATATTGAGCTTCTATTTTATTATCATTTTCAATAATAAACTGTGCGAAATTGTGAGACGCACATAGACTCAATTTCAAATATTGATATCGCATTTGTATAAAATTCTGACACGATACATGAGTCGAACTTATTTCACATTTGTTATCCCAATCGAGAAGCATAATATTGCAAGATAAATCGAAACGAGGACCGGTATAATTAAATGAAACTCGAATAAACGTCGTGCCTAGAAAAATACAGTCCGACATCTTAATAGTATCCTACTCGATATGTCGAACTGAAATTGGATTTAAGAGGTGGAGGGTTTTCTAGTAACGAGAAAGAATGAGAAGTGAAGTTACAAGTGCCAGTCGACAGACGAGCGTAAATTGATTCGTTTTTCAATCGACTCAGACAGGCTTTGTTTTTATCCCGCGTAGTCTTAACAGCGTTAATTAGTTTTGCCAGACAGTTCTATAAAAGAAACCAATGATAATTTATGCTTTCAATAACAACGCTTGGAAGTTAAATCCATTAATAGTCCTTGTATTATTCTCCTTGCCTGCTATCCTGCGAGCACTCGTCGCAAGCATTTTCTTTATGAAAGTTACCTCCCTGTGCAGTAATTTTTTTCACAAAGAGAGCTTTATAAGATTATCTGACTAACATTGATTTCAGATTTATTTTTTTAACTTCTTATTTCTTTTTATTTTACGCGTATAAATTATATCGTCCAGTTTAATATTCTTTCGTGATAAAAGATAAACGCAAAACCTGATTATTGAGAAATACAATTACAGTCTAGCTGATATATGAGTACAAATTAATATGTTATAACATATCATACTCACTGCAATGTATTAGTATTATGTATATTGATATAATTTTTGTTTATTGATATTATCGCTAAAAATGATATCAATATACAAAATTGATATTATTTTTAGCGAAAGAAAAATTGTTCACCAAATGTGGGTTGCATCTTATGTGACAATCAGTGTAAAAAACATCTATAGCTTACTGTTATAATTCCGATACAATAAATATTTTCCTATCTAGAAATTTATCTGTAAATCTATAATAATTGGAGAGCTACTCTTAAAATAATCTAACATATCAGAATTCTAAAGCGCCGAGCGATAGGGTGAAGTACATCAGCACTTTCCATCGAATCAAAAGGAACTGTGTCAAAAGACACGTAGGCGGAACGCAGTCTTTGAAGTCTAGCGTGAACTGACGCTAGAGAAGCACGCAAAATATATGAAACGTCTAGGTCGCGTGAGAAAACCAGAAATAAAGTGGATGAAAAGCGCGAAAATATAGCCGAGCGTTCCGGTTAAGCTGAGCGTTTTCGACGGACGTGGAAAAAGTTTCCAGCTCTTGACGCGAAACACGAGAGTGTTGACGATGCGTACGAAATCAGGGAAGGGTGAAACGATGTTTACTCGAATAAGTTTTATAAACTATGGTTTCACATCAGAAAATATCACGTAGAAAATTATCCTTGTGCCAAGATTATAAAAAATTATTTTGTCATCTGGCAAACTCACTACTCGTATATCTAAATGAATTATGAAGTTTTGCAATTTACTTAACATTTTTATATACAGTCGTAAACAATTTTAAATAGCGTTCACTTTAGTATTTAGTCACAATTATTGAAATGATTGTAATGTAATTGTCGCTAAACGCGATTATAGTGCTGTAACAGTTTTATAAACCTCTATATTTAAACAGATTGAAAATAATTAATCGTCGTTTTGCAAGCCGTAATATATTGTAAGAATTCGCGCTTAAAATGTTGATACGGATTTCCCCCGACTATCCGAAAATGGAGCGTTCCTGCGAAACATTTCGTAAGACGAAATGGCGTAAAACGAAGAAGCAATTACCATTAATTTATATAGGATTCTCGTAAAAGCGAAAATTCTCTTCGGATTACTTTCGGGCAGCGAAAACAGGTATTAATGTAGGTATTAATGTAATCGCTTTCGTAAAAGCGAAGTGGCTTAAAGCACAATTTCGAAAAGCGGAGGATACCTGTATTTTATACATTTTTTTTATTTTGCCCATATTAGTGACTGTCATTCAGCACTTTAAATTGCTTATCCAGTCATTTTCCAAAACTCCGCGGTCGAAGTAAAGATTACCCGAGATTTACCGGGGAGAACAGGGAAGGGTAATACGCGTGCTCTTAGAAAATTTTATTTCCATCTTTTCAGATCCGCTACTCGTCGCGGACGGTCGAATTCTCAAGTACGCGTCTCTTTATCACGATTTTCAATGCGAAAGAGCGTCGTAAAGAGTTTGAGCGCGCAGTAGCACGCATTGTCCATTCGTTTCGACCGCAGACATCTGTCACTAGCACGCGTAACTTAATTTTCCCAGGTTCATGTTGGCGGGCAGCCGAATCGAGAGAGAGAAAGAGAGAGAGAGAGAGAGAGGGGTGGAAAGATGGAGAGGAAGAGAATAATACTAAAGGGTGGAGATGACGGTGGAGATGACAAAGGTCCCGCCGTTACTTTCCGCGCCTGATATTAAAGGGATTCGTGGAAATGTCATAATTGACTTTACAATTAGCGCCGCCTTGTCTCACAGTATGCCAACCCTTCGGACAAGTTCGCCTTCCCTCTAAATATCAACCGAATTGTCCTTACGAATCCGGACGAGAGAGTGAGAATTCGCCGAGGGATGAAAGTGCCGTAGGTTTAGGGAAAAAGAGTGCTCTTTCTCGCTATCTAACTAATTACAGCAGCCGATCGATCCGTTTCGCCGTAACTATCTTCATAAACTGTAATAGGCTTAATTAAAATTCATCGCTAGCACGAATCTCGGCGCCTCGAGCCATTCGCGCAGGTTTAATAAGTCGCTGTTTCTTTCAACAGTTGTTTCTTTTTTCGCTTCTCTTAATATATTCGTTTCTCTTATAATATTCCCCTTGTGAGTTACGAATGACAAGCTTTATTCGTTTTATTTTGCCGTGTTTTTCAATGGAAATAAAGTGGCTTTAATATCTTTACATTAATATTCCTATTTATAGTGATTGTTAACTAACGATTCTTCTCATTTACCGGAGATCGTGTTTCTTTAGAAAAATTATTTTATTTTATATTAAAAATTCCGTATAATACGTATATTCAAGTTGAATATTTTATAATGGATATTCGCAGTGGAAATATTTTCTTCACATCTGAAACGTACACAACTATCTCGTACTTTAAAAACGCGATTCTCCCATGACAATTAATCGCGTACTTTTACGGTATTTAAACTCTCCGAGGAAATCTCTCTCGTAGCAATTCGGTCGATATAATCGGTGGGATGTTACAATAAAAATTACTATTAACAATTAATCCAATACCCACGGGGTATTACACTTATATTTTCATCGAAATAACCAATGGCATCGTAGTTCGAATTCCTGACGGTATCGAGAAATATCGGAAATAACTGTGTTTGATACGTATAATTTTATCTCCACTTCTTGGGAGGTTCCACTTACTAAACGAGATTTATTTTCCAACAAGTCTCCTAAATTTATAAACTTATTCGAGTTTTCCCGCGGTATTAAAAATTCCATTCGTTAATTACGCAACATTGTAGGAATATCGCGAGATCATATTTTCTTCAAATTAAGGGTAAAATTAATGTTTTCATAAATAATGGCTCGTTAAGGCTAACCTGGCTTGAAGTATTATTCTGTGGGCATAAACAGGGGTCTCGTCCCTCCCTAGCAGGAACACGATATCAGCCGAGTCTTTATCCTCCGAGAGTCGCGCCAGATCCTCCAGCAGTCTTGGTACACCAGCCAATCCCGCCTCACCAGACATCCCGGCAGCACCTGCCGCCGCGGCAACGGCAACAGCTCTAGTTCCCATTGTTCTCGCGCTTGTCCCTGTACACAGACGATCGTTAATCAAAAGTGAATTAAGTAATCGGCTTGAATAATTAACAAAACAAATCCTACATAGCGCAAACTTGTCACCTGGTACCATAAATATCGTATTGTGCAGAGATCCAACTTAATTCCTATATTAAAAGCATGAGGAATAATTATAATTTATTAAAAATTAAAATTTATGTGTATCCTTCTATAGAACAAAGATTCAATTATGCTGTCTAAAGAATATTTCGCAACATGACAGGAAAATAAATGTATTTATAATTAATCTATGCTTTTTCTGAACCAATCCACTCGTAAAAACGTAAACGAGGGACGTATTTGTTAAAGGGAGCGCCCATTTATCATTTATTTCTTATTGCATCCCCGTTGTCGGGAAAATCTTGTAATGGAAGACAACGCCAGCAATTTGCGATAATCCGAAATTAATAGGACTGCGAGGGCAGCAAGAAGTTGACAGTTGCGCGCAACGGATGGCGACGCGTCCGGGCGAGTTTTTTTTATACGAGTCAGTTACGCCGCGTCACGGACGCGGAAATTCGCGAACGTTGGAGAAAAAGCGACAAAACCGATTAAGGTACAATCGGTGCTAATTGCGCCATTAATATTTGATTTGCGCGAGCGCGCGCGTTTGTTTTGGTTCATCCCGCCTATCGCGACTCGCAGCTAGGAGGTATTTCGTATTTTGCGTGTTACTGCGGTGTGTGGCGATGCCAATGGCGACCGGGTCTCCTGATTCCCTTTTAATTAGTTCGGGTTTTGTAGTTTTCGAATGCATCGGCCGTCGATTGTACCACGACATGAGAGCTCGCAATCAGCGGCGATCATTACCCTTCCAGCGCGTCTCCCCACCCGCGTGAGTCGTATCGTATTCCAGGCAATGTGATTCGATTAAAATGTCATTGCCAGGGATGCTCTAACATCCGTCTCTGATGATGCCATAAAGAACTAATTAGCGTTTAGATCGTCGCAGATAGGAGCTTGTGGTAATATGCGTGTGAAATTGATCATTACTGCTTTTCGTAATAGGCGCTCTTTATGTTTAATATGTATATGTTTCTCATCGATGTATTTCAAAACATTGATAACAATTGACACATCAATTTATAACAATTGAAACAGTACATCAGGTGTAATAATGAATCTTTACTCAAGATTATATTCTTCCATTTACACACATTAATATTAGTAACCATGAAAATTTTAGATTGTAGTCATTTAAATCTTCTGTTTATATTTGCACGTATAAATTATAAATTACTCATACGATTTACTGCATGATGCAGATACTTAAAATGAAGAAAGATTCAAGATACTTTATTTAATACTACACTCTTTTTTTGTATTTAATAAATTTCAATAACAAGTCTGTATCTATTATACATATATTTTAATACACGAATATAGCTTGTTTGAATTTTAAAATGATATGTAAGTATTTGGTCGATTTAATTAAATTGCTTACAATAAGCAGTTTAACAACAAATTGCTTATTTCTTCGCGGAAGAATCTGTCAGAACGATATCAGCTTTATAAATTAAACTTATCAATTCCCAGTTTTCTATATATTCAAAAAATGTTATTTCTTCTAAGAAAAATGTGTATGTGTACACATAAGTACAATACGTAATAAAACGACGTATATACAATTTCTCAAAAGTTGTTGCAAAATACGTCGATTACTGTCGGGCCTAAATATTCTAATATTGATTTACGCGTCAATCTTATGAACTGAACTGGAGCTTTATAAAAATCACACGCGGAATATCAAGATTGTTTCGCTTCACTTAACAAACCATGATTAACGATGAAATCTTTTCTGTAATTTGACGCGAATAACACCTGCAGTAAAGAGTTTTGAACACCAAGATGTTTTATTTTGGGTACGTTCGAAAAATATATATCACGCCCCTGGTGGAAACCCGATATTGACATGTGATCACATACACAAGTAGAACCCGGTTACGAATCGATGATTACTTGTCATATTACACACACGACACTGTTATACAATCCAATAACAATGTTATTGATAGGATCCAACAATTTCTTCGCCAAAATCGCTGGAAAATCCGACGGCCGCGGGCAAACAATCGATGAATCGATCGGGTAACTCTTACCTTTTCGCACGACCGGATCAGTGAGACGCTTGTCAAGAGCACGAGAGGAACTAATTCCTAGTAGATCACATGGACGAGGCAATAATCGAGTCCTGCATCGTATATCGTTTCTTCCGACTGTCGTTTTGAAACGCTTCTGCTTCCGGTCTTCGTGATTTTAGGAAAAATCGCCGCGACAAAAGAAAATCCTCGGACAAACTTTTATGCCTTTCAAGACAAACTCGTTTTATGAGCGCTGGATCTGGTCCTCGCACTCGACTATGCTGCCTCTCGGGGCAATCTCAGAGGCCGGTTGCTCTTTCTCTCTTTCTCTCTTCCCGCCTTCCGTCGTCTCTCTAGCCCAGTCGCACCGTGGTTGGTACCTACCTATGCGGCTCCTTTTTCCGCTCGTGTTCACCGTATCTCTATCTCACGGGAGACTTGTACTCCCGCAAGATCGCTGCTCCTTGGGCCCCGTTGTTGCCAGATCGTCCGTGAATCACACGGTCAAAAAGCGCTCGCAATGCTACATTCCCGTGAGCTACGCTCTTCCGTCTCTTCGGGTTCCATCGCGTTTTGGCAGTTCTTCGCGCACACGAGTTTAATAGACTCAATATTTTTAATTTACAAATGAATTAGAAGCCATATTTCTAGATGGGTTAAGATATTAGATTATTAGAAGAATAATTTACAGTACATACTAGATCGCACAGAATTCAATTCCATCAAAAGATTCGATTTGTATACCGCATTTCATATCTTCTTAAAAGAAATTCCGCCTATCTCTGAATTTGAGATTCGGTGACAGGAAATACAGTTACTAATACTATAGTAATACTATTTCGGAAATGGCTTCGCATACTTTGCGGTTTTGCGGTGAAGGGATGGAACTTGTGTGGTGCGGTTCCGATGCGGCTCAAACGAGAAAGATCGTCTTGTTCATTTTTACCATCATGGTCGTTCAACTTTCCTTCGATTTGGAACCAATTGCTCGAAACCACGGAACTAGTCCTGTTATATCATCATTGTGTTTTCGGAATTCTTACTCACTGAACAGTATAATTGAAATATTTTTTTCTTCAAAGGAATATAAAGGCTCTTAAAACAAATACGATAGTTTATATTTATAAAAATTGTTAAAAATTTGCGCGTTCCTTACACTTTAAAACAAATAATAACTAAAATAATATATAAAATAATAGATCATATATAAAAAAAAAGAATTTATGATATGATTACGTGCTATTTGTTCTTTTTCTGATCTCCTTGCGCTTTCATTACGTGAGTCGCTGCTTTCCTTTGCTGTAGCGAATCCGCAGGTACTGCAGGTGCAGATGCCGCTGTGACAGGTATAATACAACAAACGGAAAGTCCCTCGAAGGTATACTGAAGAATATAAAGAACCGATCTTACCAGATCGGAAGAAATCATCGGTCGACGGTAAAGCAGGCTTAAAATCTTCACGATCCTCAATAGATGTCCAACATTGATCATTGATCTCATTGAATAGATCTCGTGTAACAAGCATGGATCGTTTTGCGATTATTAACACTAATTGTAAGTGATTTACAATTGAGATGTCAGCTATTGAAACTGGTCGACGCCGATAATGAGCAACTTTAGCGATTGAATATTGTTGCAGAATTTACAAATTCTTATTTTTTAATCAGTTTTTAATTTATATAAATTTTATAGATATTTTAAAATTTACTACTTATATATCTTTTATTAATTTTTAAATATTTTATTACTAATTAACTAGATTAAATATGTACAAAATATTCCACAATCACTGTATAATAACTTATACAGGAGATTAATTGGAATCGAAAATATTGACATGTGAAAATATCGGAATCGAAAATATTGTACTATTTCGAGTTATAAACGATCAAAGTTGATCAAATAGTGTTGTCTGCAGTGTTTGGGTTTGCAATTGCGTTTACATGTGTATCGATTTGTCATTTATTATTGATCTTCCTAATAACTCAGATACGATATTTTCAGTTTGGTTAAAAAAATGATTAGGGCTGACTTTATTTTGTTTCCTATGTTCAATTATTATCTACTGTAACAATCAGTCGCGCGCGGTACGGTACTAACAAGTTATTAATAGCAAATTTTAATTGTTACATGCAAATTGTTTAATCCTTATATTAAATAAACATGTATGTGAACATTACATGAATCTCGATAACCTGCTACAATCGTATCACACTTTGGGCGCTTTAATGTGAACATTACATGAATCTCGATGACCTGCTACAATCGTATCACACTTTGGGCGCTTTAATATGAACATTAAAAAATGAATTTCTATGACCTCTGCTACAATCGTATCACACTTTTGGCGTTTTTAATGCGAGCATTTCATTTTAATGCGATCTTTCGTTAAGAATTTCCTGAGATATTTCAAATTTTTTCATAATATTTTTAATACAAAATATGAAATATTGGTATATGGCGTACGATATTTGTTTTTTCGTCGCACGGTGTATTAGGTTAATTAGGTATACACGTGATAACCTTGTTTACGTTCGCACGGTGAGAGTGGTGAGACTCGAGCCAGTCGACAACATAAGCGTGTCGTAGCATCATTGACCGCGATTACAAATACCGAAATGCGATTATTGCTCGCGAATGTGTTAGCAGTTATTAACCTACATGATAAGTGATTAATTCTTGCAATCAATAATTCGTAAGTGAATTGTGAATTGTGAGTGCTACAAAAATGTAAGGAGAAACGAAAAAAAAGGGAAAAGGAGTAGACTCAGGGAGGCATCGGACGATGGCGGAGTATAACCGTAGGGTAATTTATTTATTGTTTTGTTTGTTACATGCATAATTAAATAATCGTAATTATTTCACTCGTGCTACAATTATTTCTTGAAATATTAATTATTTTCGACATTTGCTGTAACTTGGATATATTTGTGTTTTGCAGTTGAACGTAGTTTATGTTACAACTCCGCATATTATAATGAGTGACAAATTATACTTTATTTTAATTTGAGGTAATAAATCTATAAAAATTTCATTAAATATACATAAAATGTATCATGTATGAATATATCAAATTAAGAATATGTGACGACATTACGGATAAATGTAACATTTATAGATTTATTGCTTTAAAATGGATGGGCTAAAAGAGATTAGAATCAATATTTAATCCTAAAATACATATAATACATACAAAGTTATAAACCACACATTTAGAAGTATTTATAGGTATAAATAAGAGAGTTTATAGGAAATATTTCACACACACACACACACACACACACACACACACACAGAGAGTAAGCTTATAATTAGTAAAAAGAGACAAACATAAATGATAGAATAGTTTTCGTGAAAAACTGTTTTCATATTTGATGAAGATATTATCATCTTTTTTACCAAACACTCTATTACAAATAAAATTGAGAAATGTAATTGAGAAAGAACACCATGATAATATGTATAATAACAATATGGTTTATTTACATGGTTTATTTTACTACTATTTGGTATCAAATACGTTATGATTAATTAAATTTTTGCAGATTTATTATTTAAACAAAAAGTGAAAAATATAAAAGAAAAAATATAACTATAGCCAATAAAATACTGGGACTTTAAAAATATAAAATTTTTAGTCGTTATTTCATTGTATTCATATGAACATAAAAAAATGGAGCAAGTTATGTATGTATTATATTTATGTGAAATAAAGAAATAAATTAATGTTCAAATTACAGTATGAAAAAAAGAATTAATATATATGTGTGTGTGTGTGTTACTTTATTTTCCTTTTTAAACATTTTTTAATTTAAGATCTACATTTAGCCTTTTAGAATTAGATAGTAAGCTGATGCAAGAGAAAGCAATGCTGTTAATTTTTCAATACACACATCCACATATAAATTAAAAACCGGTAATATTTTACGGTAGTATATTTCAATTAATGTATTTTACGAAATCTAATAATTATCATTTGCACTAATTTTTATAATGCGCCAATTTTGTTCTAATTTTTCATTGCTCATCCATATTTATTGATATTTTAACTTTATATCAGCTGATTGCTATAATGTATTTAGTATCTATACATAAAAAGTCGTATAATATAAAAATTAGCTAAGTAGTAAAAGTCTACATAAAATAAAATAATATTTAAATAAAATTAATGATGTCATCAATGATACACAATATATGTATATCATCAAGTCGCGCCAAATATACTCGCAGCGCGAGACCGACCCGTGTAGATATCTAGGTATGTGTGATATACGGTTGATATTTCCGTATCAAGATTTTCGATTTTAATTGATCGTTAAAAATACGAACTAAAATACATACTATTGAAATATGCAATGTGATTGTGGGATATATAATCTAACTTAAAAAATGATAATTATACAAATAATTAATATAATTTAAGATCATGAACATTAGACTGATTATTGCTAATGCAGCTCCGTTAGGTAAGGATTAGTCTCTACACTAAAATTCGCGCAAGAGTTCGCGCTACCTCGTTAGGGTTGCGATGCGCGATATCAGTAATGCTCAAGTGTTTTTCCTACCAAAGTCACGGCTGACACATAATATTACGTAATTATTGCGGACAGGATCTTAATGATCCTGTAGGACAAGAACCAATGATAATTGCTTGCAACTCTGTGAATTTATTCCCTTAATCGTTAACGCAGTGCCGCGTTTGCCACGATGGAAATTGCGAGGAATAGAGATAGAGAAAAGGGAGACGAGGTAGAGATGAAAGACCAGGAGAAAATGTCTCATATAGGATTTTCCCAGAACGGATCGGTCTAACAGAAGAGGCCTAGCAGACGTGGAGAATCGTTTTGCATAATAGATTCCGTGCCGCTTACAATTGCATGCTAGTGCAAATAGAAACGAATTCCTCGGCGCATTCGACGTAACAATCGAATCGGTAATCAAGCCGGCCTCGATAATCGAATCAGACCGGGTACACGTGTAATTGAAATTTCACAGTCGACCAGCGCAAATACCATGGCGCGCAGCCATTCTTCGAAATTACGCCACCAAATTTCGTTTTGCTTGTCGGCGACATCGATCAGCAGGATGAGTTACGCTCGCGGGAATTCCAATTGTAAACGTGTTCGATTTAAAGACTAATATATGGAATACATGGGTCAATAAATGGCAATGAAATACTAACCAAGGAAGCATTTGTCGGATATCCGAAAATGAGACCGGGGAATGATGATTTCCTATATAGGTAGCTTGATTAATTTTTGACATCAATCGCCTTAGTAATTAAACCTCAAATTAAATTTTTATTAAATTAAGCGTTATTTTAAATTAACAAAAACCAAAGCTCAATACATTTTTACACTTATTATATTTTTATAAAGAAAGTTTATCAGAAAATTTATTATTTTATTATTAGAAAAGATATTAATTAAACAGAGTTTGTAAAATTACAATAAATAATTTTAGGCTACCGACTTTGCAGAATTTTAAAGACGAGGCAAAAGTAATAGTATATAGTAAACCCGTCGTTTCTTTTTTTTTCTCAATCATTCTAGTGATCGAACCGAAATAATTGAAATATCGAGTAATTCAAGGAGCAACGAGTATTCTTGATTAAATGATTAATTACGATAGGGCAGGATGGATACTCAATTATCACAACACTCGCGATAGGGTGCTTTTATTCCCGGGAATGGAATCGGTATCGGTCCAATTCGGCGCAAAAATAAATAACCATCAACACGGCGGATTTTGACGTAAAAGAAGGAAAACAAAGCAACAGAAGAAAGCGGTGGCGAGTCGCTCTTCGACCTCGTTGTCGCCTTCTTCGTGCAAATTGACCCTAGCAGAAAAATCTTCTCTCGCCTTTCTTCTGCTTCCATGCGCCTCCGAGCGTCATCCACTCCCGGCATAGCTTTGTCCCGTGAATCCATAAAGGGTGCGCGTCCGGAAAATAAATGCAATATCTATTGCGACTCTCTCTAATTATAACAATCGTTATTAGCAAAGGATCTTATTGGCAACCAGTGCAGTGCTTCAAAGCTCGAATAAGTTTCTATAGCTCAGAATACTTTGTTCTTAGCGCGCTTGTGACGATTACGAGAATAACGGTAAGCAGATTCAATACATGCACACAACGACAGGTGTATTGACATTGGTTATCGCATAAATTACGCTAAATATCTCAATTATCTATATTCTATGTTATATAGAAAAGAAATATTAATGAAAATGTTGAGAAGTAACGTTATCTATATTTATAAAAATAAGAGAAAAAGATCTTATAAAACTGGTAAAATTTTTTTTTAACGCAATGATGGAGCGAATACATCCATTATTCGCTCCATTTTTTTTTTATTATGTTTTACATCTATCTAAAACTGTAACAATCATGACTATTATTAATGAAAATTATTTTATATTATATGTACATTTTACACGTCCCAAATTGCAGTTTTTTAAGCTGCATTTCAATCAGGTTGCATCACAAAGAATTTAATATTACTTGCATCAAAAAGTTTAATACAATTGCAGTATTATATAAAATAAAAACAGTTTTGTAAATCATAATATTGAAAGCACATATTTGCAAGATGGCCTTTTATGTCCGTCATTAGCGGCTATCACATCAATGACATTTGAATTTCGGGATTAAATCATAAGTTTTCTATCCGTGCCTTTTACTCATCATACGTTCGGCAGCATCCATCCTCCCTGTTTCTCTCCCTTTATTACGATATAAACACAAAACTTGCATCACGGAAAAGAGGCGAACGACACAGCGACAAAGTGTACATACCTTTACGAACGTGCGCGTTGAGGTTTTTTTTCAAAGACGGGACATAGGGAATGCGTAATACGCCGGACAATACTCGACACGCTTTCCAGCGACTTCACTTACATTCACGCATAGACCGCGCCATTATCTTTTCAAGAACGTCCACTTTGTACCGTTTGTGCAACCCGCCTCGACCGGAGTGACTCGCCCTTCATAGATATAAGTACGAAAGGCTTAATTCTTCATTGGACAACCGGCGTGCACGTGCGCGTGCAGTGCGAATTTCGTATCGACGATTAATCAAACGGGAAACTGGTTTTAATCCTCGCGCGCTTGTCGGATAATACATCATCCGTTTATGACTTTCAAGTGTCAAAACTGCGCGCGCAGTGAACACAATAATGTAATTTATGTGCGATGACAAAACTAGTCTTTTTCGCTGTTAAAAATAAAAAACCACGCGATGATTAATTCTATAAAAAATGATGACAGAGAGCAAATGTCTTCATAAAAATATGCCACGTCCATTTTTAATTTCGCAACGAGACGTTCGCGGAATGACACGGCGCGGGCGACGCAATCGACTAAATTTCGCGTGCACGCGCGAAAATTACGCGTGTTACGCGACACGAGAGAGGATCGTCCGTGACATATGAACAATGGTCCATAATGCAAAATAAACGCGGGCGCCGTCGGCGTCGGCTCGACAGCCGAGTGTGTCTCGAAAACGGACGAGGCGTTCCGCGCATATAATATTCGGCGGCACGCTATTGTGGCCGCTAATGGAGAGTTGAGCGGAAGGGGGGACGGCAGGGGAGGGGGCTAGAGGAGGAATATCGACGTGTATTTCCGCTTACGCGTCAACGCGACGGGCGTCGCCGGCGCCCCTCGCTCTGGAGCTGGTGCTAGAGCGCGTCAGAGAGCTCGGCTCTCATAGAGCTTGTGGAGAGCAGAGCGCTCGGTCCCACAGGATATAGGCGCTCACATGCGAATCCGCTTGTCATGACGAACACGCGCGCGCCGAGGTTCTATCTATCTCTCCCTCTCCGTGTCCCCTTCCGCGTTCTACCGCGGCCATTATGCCGACGTGAATGGAGTCCGCGTTCGAGTACGAGATTCGAATCGGCGCGGCGCGGCAGCACCCCGGGTCCACCGTCGACGGTCGACACTTCGCCTCTGTTCGAGTTGTCAATGGAAAGAGGGGCCCCACCGCACAACTGCATGGGGAGACGCGGGAACTGACGCCTCTCGACAATGGAGGCTCGCGATACGTCGAGGCTAAGCTTTTTTTCTTCCCGGTGCCTGCCGCTGTCACTCTCACGACTGACACTGACGTCGTACTCCAAAACGGAAAGAGGTATCGACGGATGGAGGCTGAAGATCGAAATAACGCGGGCCACGACGCATCGGAGACGCGATGCATCATCGCGCGATACAGACACGAACCCCGGATATTCACCATCACCAGTCGCAGTTCATAACTGCAACAACCGCCAGATCTCCATGAGATTTTTAGGAGAGATCTTTGAGCGCCCGCGGCAAAGCGGATTATGCTCGTCCGCGATGAAGGATCTTTCATAACCGCGTTTTTTACCTGTTGCTGAAACGAGTTCACTGTATTGAATTCCGTGACGCATTTTTTATTCTTACGCGGCAATGCTCGCAGGATTACTGGATATACCTCCTATACGATACTTTTCAATTTATCACAATATACAGTCGCGCCTGAAATTAAATTTCTGTCGAAGCAAGATTTAAAACGGAAAAACAAAATTTTATTATCTATTCTGTCTATCTAATTTGACAAGAAATCGCTTTCTTTTGTTCTATTATCAATCGTATCTTGAATGTCGATCGCGAAGAACCGAATTGCGCCGACAATCGGTTGGCGGAGAGCAACACAAATTTCATCCCAAGTTCGTGGATTAAATCGCTTGCGCTATTCCGCCCTTGTGTTAATCCGATTATTTTCTTTGATTCGCGATTGCTCGCAGGCACGCACACCAGATTACCCTCCGATCGTTCTGTCGAGAGCGATTCGTGTCGCTCGTGACGTCACGAGGGACGGACGTACGTATGTACGTACGGTACTTCGATCTCGAGAAGCAGATTCGAAACGTGATTGCGGGTTGCCGGCGGTTGCTTCGGTTCGTGCCCGTTCAACTACCGAAACGTACGAAACGATAACGGAGAGTGACTTCGACCCCCGCGGCGACCAATTACACGCGAGGGGTCCAAAGAAATGCCGGGGGTTAGCTAACGCGCGCCAGCGCTTTATAACGGAAAAATTGCTACCTCGTTTTGACCTTTCCGTTTTGAACAGCTCCCGTAGCCTATAAGTCGATTATGTGGACAATCGCATGCTCCGCTGGCAGTAGCAAGGAACATTTATCTTATGTCAACAGCTTCATCGTGCTGCTTTGCCGAAAATCATCTGTGTCTTTCCATAAAGATGCAACAAATTGAAAAACTATGCATATATATATATATATTATATGTATATACCAAATTGTGTCAGAAATGTCTGAAAATATTTCAACCCCCAATCAATTTACAATACTCTTTCGTTATATTACATTTTGCTCTTTCTCTCTCGTCAAAGTTAAAATTAAAATTAGGACGTAAATTAAATTTACAATGATGATTATTATCATAGATACAATTACATGAACCTTTTATAATTTATAACTTATAACACATATGATTTAGCTCATTCCAGGCTTTTATCATTCCATGAATAATCGTTCATTACATGCATGTTATTTGTCCTCTGTCCAGTATAATTATTATTATCGTTATCGCATCGCACGTTCATTCCCCAACATTCGTTTGATCAATAATTCGATCGTGTTTTTTCGCTCACGGCTAAAGGAAATTTTTTTATAAAGAGAGGAGGGTGGGAGGATAGTATCCACATGATTTCAAGGAAACGACGACATTCTCCGTCGTAATTCTCGTTTCGAAGCTGCCGGGTAAAACCACTAATGCCGCTTCCATTATAACGTCACATTCGATTTGGCATACCGCTTTGGTGGCGAGCACCCTCTCCCATGGGACGAGTCGAGGTTCGTAGAAGGAGAGGTAGAGAGAACTCTGTGTTATGTATATCGAGACTCAAATTTCCGTGGCATAATACCAAGACCACGCATACAATATCGGCTCTCATTTGCATTCATTAGATTAAAAGTAACGGCATCGCTACCCATGACTTATCTAACAATAAGTGAAGACGAAAGTACGAGTCCATGTTACAATTTAAACAATCAAATTTTTTAATAATATTAAAATGTTATTAAGACTTAAGATAAATAATATAATTTTATGAATAAGTCAAAGAAAATTTAATATAATTAGCATTATCATATTAAATATGCAATGTATATGAACATAAAGTGTATTTGTAAAAAGAATTTATCTTTAAATTTTAATGGAAAGATAAATGTTGCGTATAATTGTTATAAAATATAAAATCTGATTGATAAAGAGGTTTAAGCGACACTTTTTTTTTTTACCAGCGATTCAATTTTCTCTGATTTTCTTTCATCTTCCATTCTCGATTTTTCGTCTGTCAAACGGACCGCGCGCGGTGAAGTCATGTGATATTGCAGCGTACGCGAGTTCTTCGAAAAGGATGCAGCGATCCCATTTCACACGGATGACATTTAATGCTCATGCGAGCTGCAGAAGAGCGATTCGAAGAAAACAGCTTCAAAGGAGAATAAATGAAGCTTTGTGGATTATGTCCTGAAAAGGGGGAAAAAATATGAGCAAGGTACAAAAAGCGAGTACAAGAAGGTAGAAAAGAAATTGAGTGAGAGGAAAAACGAAGGTGTGAATGAGAAATATGAGGAAAAGAGGGATGCGATGAGGGAATGATCACATGATAGAAAAGAAGCACCTATTTGTGAAACGTTCCTCTTATCGCTAAATGTTAAGAAAGTAGCGCAAAGCGAGGACGTCGTCAGAGCGCACGTGTCCTTTAATCCTTTAATCCGACGTTGCCCTACGAAGACTCCCAGGACTCCCCTTTCTCGAACGTTGCAGCCGCAGCTGTGAACTTTCAAGACGGCGACATGTCGACATTAAAACGAATACGAATTGGAGAACAAGATGAACGAGATTTTTCACGCTACGTAGACTCTTAGTGTTTGCGTCGCGGAATTACTAACGCGGGATTTAAAACTGAAGAAGAAATAGCGCTACACATTTTATTTGCGGAATCAAAAGGTAATTTGCAAAATAATTTGATCTCAATGTTTAATTAATACGGTAAAGATGCATTACAACGTTTAATTTTGACGGAATATGTTAATGATATATTAAAAGTAATAACATCATTTAATAATAATTCCGTAATACATCTGACGATACGTTTCAATAATTGGGTTCTTCTAATATATAAATAAGGATATATTTATTTTTAATAAACTATATAACGTAACATCATGACATAATCTTGATATTAATCTAATTTATCTTTTGAAGTGTATTATTAAAAATCCTCATACCTATACACTTTAATTAAGTTCATGAAAGTTTTGCGAAAAGAATGAATCGTGAATATTGTTTCGAAACTGATTTATTGCGCGAATTGTATCTTGTATCCAAATATTCATACTTTATTACCATGCAAATAAATGGTAAGAAATGTGCACTTCGACAACGAAGAATCGCATATAAATCTGGAATCATGCACATACGCAAAGTATTTGCATACGTAATACAAGGACTCGATCGGTATCCGACTTAAATAGATGAAGACTGATTGTGAGAGAAAAGTCTAAGACGAGTAAAGCCGCAGTTTTTCTTTGTAATTAAAAATTACGCAGTCGTCGCCTTCATGTATCAATTGTCAAAGCGTGCGGCTTCGTTAAATACATTCAGCTGTGACTTTGGTCTGAGAAGGTACAAGTCTTATTTCTCCGTTTTTTTTTTCATTCACGCTATATATCCTTTTTGTCCGGCTCTCTCTTTAATCGCGCAAACCAGGAATCTTTTCTGATTCCTTCTCGTTAGGAAATGAATGATGCTTTCACGTAGAAATTATATTGCACAGTAACACTTTATACTTCTTAAATAAATCCTTTTAAAGTTTTCACTGGTAAACTTTTAAACGTCGTTCAAAGTTTCTCTGGTAAATTATGTACAATTATGTAAATTATGTACGATAGCGATTCTTAGGAAAATACATTTTCTTAGAAAATTATATTTTCTGTTTTGCCAAGAATTTTCTTAACAGCGCGAAAGAATAAAATAAATTGCAATTATTCTATAAATAATAACTTTAGTTTGTTATCTTTTTCACACTTACATTTGTAGCACTTATATGAAAGCGAAATTTTTTACATATTAATACAATGAAATAAGCTGATTTAAATCCACTATCGTCACCTTAATTAATTAAAGACCGTTGAGAATTCTGAAATAAAGCTGTATAGAAAAAAGTACCACCCGGATGTTGGAGTTGACGATTTAACGAGCCGTTTCCACAATCTAAAATCATGCTACGGGGGCAAGTCTCGCGTTTCTTTTTTCATAGCTTCTTTTTTCATTCTCCACGACAAGGCTGGAATAACAAACAGTCTGGAGACGACGATCCCGGATCATGGATTATTTTCCGACGTCGCTATAAAACTGTCTAGAACATCGTCTACCGATCATCACCCTCCAGCCAACACACGCTGCTCGATACGTAATACGCTATGTCGCTTGTCGTACGATGCTTACGAGAAAGAATAACAAATGGTCACTTTACGTATGTGTTTCCTTTTTCTACATGCGCGCAATAAAGATTTTTCTGAGAATGACAAAATCGTTTAACAACATAAAGAGGAATTTGCGATAATTACAGATTAATAAAAAGAAACTTAAAAAATTAAAACAAATGATTATAATATTTAGGAATTCTACAAATGCATGTAATATTAATTTTGTAATATTTTTTCAAGCTAATTGTTAGTAAAATTACATCGCAATAATTGCCGCTCATAATGACTCGATCGAGATAATCAATAAAGCGGTTTGCACTACCATTCATTATCATCTGTTACAATAGCGTTCCACATGCAACAGCATACTATGACTTACAACTTTGCGAGGTGATAGAATGTTTACACGCCTCGAGCGTATATTGAAGGTAAACGAGAAGCTCGATTAAGCCTGTTACCCGTGCAATCGATAAATTAACTTCCCGTTTCTAGAAAAGGAAGATAACGTCATAGCAACAAAAACGAAAAATAAAATATAATAGATTTTTCCGTGCAAATTTTATCGTTAATTTTGCCATACTGATAACATTGTAACAAAACTAGACTGTATGATACCTTATAACATGCCCTAATTGCTTGCTATCAGCGACTAGCGCAACGGACGACCTATATCGACGTTCGCTCTTGCAATTTTCCACTTTAATGAAATTTGCCACTTCGATAAGCCACTTCATACGATCCACATTTACAGCGGCTTAAATTTAGGTACCTGTTGAGGACACTCTTCCATTGTCGAAGTGCGTCGAGGAACGCACTTTGCGAAGTGAAATCAAGCGACAAAACAAAAATAGTCTAACGTGCGATGCAAAAATAGAAGAAAATATAGTGTATTTATTAAACAATATCTCGAATATCTACTAAACATAAGAAAACTTTACTTTATCACTGATTATAATATACTATGGCCGGTATTCATAGTCAGTTCTTATATTTAAGACCGTCTGAAGTTCAATCTTAAGATGTCACGAACCAATCACAGAGCCGTATTAGCGTCTTAAGACATTACTTAAGACGGTCTTGAAATAAGATCCGACTATGAATACCGGCCTATGATAACCTTACAAAACAAGAGCTTGTTATTGGAGTTTATGATTAAAATCGCATTTTCATAACATCACGCAGCAAAATCGATTTAACAGTAATGCAACTAATTGACTGTTTCTCTCACCGGGAGCAAATAATTAATTTTGACGGCTGTGTAAATTTGCAACATGTAATTCCGGGCGAGACGTAATTTGTATGCGCGAAATGTTATACGACTGTGTCGATTAATAACTATCGGTCGTGCCACGATTTCCGGACGGCGATTTCCGGACGCTAATTTCCGCGGTGAAGGAAAAACTCTCGTATTGCGCGAGAACTCGATACGCGCGACTCTCGACCCTTCTACGGCAATCGTTACATAATGTTTCGCCTTAATTGCGGATTCGAACCCCACAGCTATCCGCGCTGCAGGGCGGCCGCGTCGCCGCTGCCGGATGATACACTTTTAATTGCGTCCAGATTTACAATTCAGATTTGTCAGACTCAAATCGGTCGCCCGTCCCTCGCGCATACATCCTAAATTCGCTCGAGTGCGTGAGGGCGAAATATGACACATTACGTGCGACCGTAAGCGCGTAGCTTTCAATCGATGGGTTCACTGGGAAAAAGAATGGCTTGATGAAAGCGCGATACATTTGCGTGGATATTGTAACAAATATTGTTCCATTGGATATCCTCGCGCTCTCCGAAAACAAAAACACAATACGAAACCGATAGGAAAACCGTTTGATATAAACAAAAATGGAATGCTTGTAAAAGAATATATCTCTTCGTTATAAAGCAATAATATATCCTCGATAACTCCGTTTAAGCAATTGGTATCCTTGGATGATTTTAAAATCTTTCTCTTTATTGCGTGAATTTATTTCTGCTGTTATTGTGTAATGTAAAACCCACTTTATGACTTTATGTGTTTCTGTGTTCACACGTGTGACCAACGTCGATGTTTCCCTAGACAACACTGCCGGCTTTTCGACTTTGCGTCCAGAGAATATAACAGGAAAGTTCGCGGGACTATAAAAGAGAAAACGACCACGTTTATTACTTGAAACCTGAACTTTCTATAATCATTTTAGAGTTATCCAGTTATACTCGGCTCTCCCCGAAGATTTAGAAAAATCTGTTTGGGAGGATAAATCCAATTTGTTGGCTATAAATAAAACAAAAGAGAGCAGAATTTTTCTATTTTTCTTTAAATATAAATTTATAAATTATCGTAGAAATGACGCATCTTTGAACAAATCTACATTCATGCAAGATGCAATAAAAAATTGATATGTAACTAATAACTGTCTCAATGAAACTTTCTTACAAAACATCGCGAAATATGGCGGATGTTGAAACGACACTATTCTCGGCCGCCTTTCTTATCGCTTTCCCAATATGCTCAACATACGTTACCGTCCTCCCGATAAGATGGCAAGCAAGAGGCGCAAGCACCGCGCCGGATAGGAGCTCGATCGAGTGGCCGATTCTCCTTTTGAAGGAGCCACCGCCGACCGCGCTTCTTCATCATCGCGGTACATTCTCTCCTTTTCTTTCCAGTACGTTGGCAGTGTAACGGGGAGTCAAAGACGTTCTCGATGGGTGTTGCCATGACACCGTGAAACCTGCATCCCACGTCGAAATCTCTCTTCGAACTCCCGCACATTTTTCCCCTGCGGCATTTTCTCTTGAGAAACCTAGCTAGGGTTCCTTGGTTCGGATTCGATAGGCATCTAAACGTGCGAGGATAACGCATCGTCAAATTGTACACGTATGAATTGTACACATTCGTTGAATTATGTATCTACAGGGAATATGTTTCTGCATTGTAAATGTTCAAAACAATGTTGAATTATTCTCAAGAACTAGACAATGCAGCACTACAACTGCTGAATTACTTGCCAAGCTAGAGTGAACCGTTCCATTAGACGAAACCTGCCGCGATTATCATTCACGGTTTAAAGGATGCTGCTTAATTCTTTCTGGCACGAGCTCGCAAGAGAGCGAGCCTGGTACCCATTTGGAAATGCAACCTGGCCGCGTTCCAGCAATTCCCCCGATTCTCTTTTCTATCTCTCGACTTTTACTGCAGGACGACGTACTTCTCCTCGCCGTTTCCCTTTTCGTCGTGACGCCCGCAGTTCGATGCATTTTACAATTGCTTCCGCAGCAATCTGAATCTGTTTGATCGCTATGGAGCTTTAGCCACTATATTTACGCTTCGCCTATCGTGATTTATCGATGTCAACCTTATTTTTATCGCGGTTACGCAGTTTGAGTGGATCGATCGAGTCCGTCCAAGCCGCTACGGTCAAAGCAGCGTTGTTAAAACTATTCTTTAAGCTGGCGCAATCAACGCCTTTCACGCGGTATTCGTTGTACAAGTTTGCGAACAACTTCTGTTAATGGAAATTTCGCTGTTGCACTACAGTTAACGTCGATCAGCGTAATAAACTATCATCTAAAACTCAATTAAAGTAATAATAAAAAAATTAATACATTGTACATTGAAATATGAAATCTTTAATATAAACGATTCACGTTCTTAACTGTTTTTCACGCAACAAGTTTCTACCTATTTCCATTCGCAGAATTTAGAGAGCCATAAAACGTTTACATAATTTTCAACATGTTTCGAACCACGTTAGCGTATTTTATCGCGGTCGTGCCAATAAGTTTCAAGCCTATTCCAGCGGTCAAGCTTAACCGCGAGCTGTTTTGTACCTGAGAAAATTTATCTCTGCTCGACAAAACATATTTGTAAGAAACGCCGCTGAATGAATCTCTGGATTTTTCTCTATTATGAAAATTTGCCGAAGTGCGCGTTGAAATTTACGACTGCGGAAATTTACCGGAATGGGCAGCCTGTCGGCCACCCTTTCCGAACGATAAATTCCTTGGACTTTATCCAGCCACGTTTATCCGTGATTGTCTTACGCATAGTTTGTTCTACTTTAGTTTGCTCTTTCGCCGCTCCGTTGGTTCCTTACCGTTTCTCCCGGCATCGTGCGTCACCGGAGACGCAATATTTCGTCGCGCTAACCCTCGAGTGAAGTAGAACGACCTGAAACAAATTCCGCCATCTCAGGTCGCACCTCTAGTGAGCGCGCGAGGCCTGATAGAAAAACTCAATCTCCATTCTTTATCTATACTAAAAGCAAAGGTATAGTCTATAAAAGGGTAGTACATCGTAAATTTAGGTTTATTGACTCGTATTGCATTAAAGCAAAGTAAAAGATATATAGACTGCAAGTTTAAATAATATAGAAACTTTAGGTATATATAAAATATATCTCAAATAAAATGTAAGGCTATATGATAATTGATAATACATGAAAAAATTAATTTTTTTAAGTAGTACGATAACTCTCTTTATAGCGCCAATTTATTAGTGCAAGAATAGCTTTGTGTCACAGTAAACGCATTGATTGCAACATTATCCAATATTGAATGCCGAAACCCGATATTCGAGAGTTTTACTCCGGAATACGTGTATACGCGATTCGTTCCGAGCCGTGTACATCTACGCGCTCTCGCAAGAGTCACTAAAAAAATATCATCTCTAAAACGATGCGCTCTTCGCGCGAACGATTGTAATACACCTTCGAGAGGGATGCACGCTCCGCGATCCCCGTAAAGGGTCGAATAGAGAAACGAGAGAGGGCGAAACGCGGTCCCCGGAAAAAAGCTCGCCGACGTACACCGGCGAAGAAGAAGTACACACGGAGCCGGCAAACGCGCGAGAAAGAAATTCCCATTACTTTGGCCCCGGCGACGTCTACAACCCTGCCGCCTGCGTCTTCCTCTTCTTCCGTTTCCTGCCTCGGCACCCCGCTTGCCGCCCTGCACCCTCGCCTCCTCCGCCTCGTCGTCGTCATCCTTCTCGCCGGTTTCTCCCCTAGGTGAGAGGGGATGAGGAAGGACCGCGATGCACGCATGTGCCAGGGCCATTCTATCGATTTCTCTGTTTCTCGTGGTAGTCACCGGGAGGCGTCCCCGGTGTGTCGCACCATGTTCACCCGTTCTCCCGCCGTATTATACGCGCCACCCAAAACAGCCTAGCTACGTACGGTCGTCGCCACCAGATTCCCTTTTCAAGGTTAACCCGTTAACCGTCGCTCAACACCTACGCGCCGAGCAAACTCTGGTCGGCTGCTGGTTAGAGCCCAAGTTAGTCGCCCCTGCCCTTCGCACGACTTTCCTTCTCTCTCTCCCTCTCTCTTTCTATTTGTTACTCTCATTCTCTCTCTCTCTCATTCTCTTTTTGTTTCTCTCTCTCTCGTGCTCCGATTGTGCGCCGCGATTATGCGAGTGACGAAGACAGTTTCCTGAAGGAGTACTGAACCACGTAGACAACACGATCGAGAAGACACTTTGGTCGTCGTGTGAAAGAGTGCGGCAATTGCAAGTGTCCAGGCACGACCGTAACACGTACTTCTCTCCTCCGGTAAGTAGACGTTTCGATAAAACTCGGTGGAATAGGAATTGAGCTGATAATCTCTCGATGAGCTCAGACTTTGACAGCCAGAGCGACTAGCGCTAATAACTTTTTCGTGTACTCCTGAATAATGACACGCGCGGAAATCAATAAAATATTTTTTCCGTATCGATAATACTAATACCTCAATTATATCAGTTGGAAGATGAGAATAGAGAAATCCAGGATTATCGGTTTGTGGCTTTTAGATCTCAAAGTAGATCTCTTTGTACTATGTGACATTTCGTTCTGTGCGATTCTAGCTGTTTGAGGAAGACAACGTATTTTTTAGTTGCCACGCATTAGCACTAGTTAGCGGTTGAAGAATTCCTTTTCGCGTGTGACAATATAAATAAGACGGTAATACGCATAAGTATTCAGTCCTTGGAATTTGAGTTTGTCTAACGGGTAGCCTTGGTTGTTGCTGGTTGAGCAATTTTTATTTAATTACTAGTGAAAGCGCGTTGGTTCGTTCAACCTCGAGTTTATTTTTGTTATAACAAGGGAAATGTATATATTTTTCTCGTATTACTAAAAGTTTTTAGCAATATAAGTAGCAGTAAATTGGAATCCATATTTACGAATAATATCAGAAATAATATAATTTATTACTTTTACTTTACTTGCATTATATCGAAAAAATATCTTTATATTTATAACTATCTTCAGTACCTATTTGCAGATATTTCCGTTTGAAGATTTAAAAAGTATAACTTAATTAATTTGAATTTTAATATGTGTATATAATGTTGATATAAAAAAAGTATGGATATCAATTCTTGGTTTAGCATGTCCAATACATTATATTTTACGCTCACTAAATTTGTTCCGTACTTATTGTTAGTATATTATCCATTCACAGATTGGCATAAACACTTTTTTACATATGGGACTTCACAAACTGCCACCGCACCGAGTTCATTTACATTTTTACTGTGCAAGAGATAGAGAATGTCTTTTTAACCGACGCGACTTAACGGCGTCATTAATAACAAAGTTCTCGCCGTATTCAACCGCTGTACAATGGCACGCGACAATCTTTCTCGGCAAATCCCGTTATAAATGCGAGGCTGTAAACGCAGCCGTGAACGATGTTGGCCGACAATATCGCCATCGCTGGTTTTTTTCACGGCAATTTTCTTCTTCCTTCTCATCCGCGATAAGCGCCATTATCTTTCGCCGCGCGCGGATAATCCAAAGGACTATTTCAGTCTTTTAAGGATTGCGGGCGCGTGTTATCAGTGAGCGGGCAATGCATTCGAAAACGTGCAGCGAGTAATCCCCGAACTTGTTAAGTCCGTGAATCGCAAGTTCCGGAAGAAACTCTTTCTCTCTCTCTCTCTCTTTCTCTCGCTTTTACTCTCGTTTCCTCTTCCCGCTAGACCTGACTTCCCTCCTCCTCCCTGATCCGAGCTCTCCGCGCTTGCACCATCGTTCATTTATTCACTCTTTTAACACCCCCGCCTCTCTCGCACTCTCGTACGCACACATACGTGAAAAGCTCGCTCTCAGTGCTAGGTAATTCGAGAGCAATTTGAATTGACGTGCCGCGCCGCTAGAGGAAAGTAATTACAGAGTGACGAGCTACACTCGCGAGAGAACTGCGGACCTCTCCGCCGGGATTGTACGATACGTATACCAACCTGTCCGCTTGTATGCGTAATCTATGCGAAAAGCACACGTGTGCCCGTGTAGCTTGCGCATATATCGCAGTTTGCGGTAACGTTGATTAAAATTACTATGCAAATTAGACAGAACCAGGCGACGAGACGTGTGCGAGAGCCGGAACAGATAGTAGGAAGTAACGAAAGGCCAAGTCTCTCCTCGGGAAAGCGCAGAGAAGCTCGGCGCCGGTCGTTAACGTTTTTAGTGGCCCGTCTACAAATTTTGTCGGTGTACGATAAGCGGCCGCTCTTAAACAGCATCGCGGGAACAGATAAAAAGTCGTCTTTATCTTCTGCGTACCGTGCCGTAGCGTAATTTAATTATACCAATTTTCTTCGTTATTATTAGATGGATGTTTATCTCTCTTATCTCTCTTGATAATTTTTAAAAAATAGTACATGTCATTTATTATCAAGTATATATTAATAAATGTAGAGCTATATTTATTAGATATTATATCGTGTGAGAAAAATAGCTCTTTCTTATCAATGTTATGTATATATTTTAAATATCTAATTAAGTGAGATTATTATGCGCACAAAAAATTATAATTAAAATTACTGAAATCTTGCGAATACATAAATCATCTAGTAAAATAGATTTTTATAATTACAATATAGGAATAACAACAGGTGTATCTATGGAAAAGATCTTAACTTTATTATGTAATGACTACGATTAAATCTTGTCCTTGTAGGCAGGTGCGTTTCTATCTTCTCTGTATTGACTTTAGCTTTCTCGTTTGATTCTTATCCATCAGAATCCAAGAATGTAGGAATGTTATACTGATCCGGCGACTCGTGGTCGCCATCGATTTCGTGGAATGAAATGATCCCTCTCCGCCAATTTGAGTACTCGCGAGAGAGGAATGCACCTTCTCGCTAGATTGAGAGGAAGCATCGCGATTCCCGTAGCGAGCGACGCACGAGGCACGAGGGTAAGCTTCACCCTCGAGGCATGTGCGCGTGGGGTAGGCGAATTGATCGCGTTGGGGTAGAATCATCCATCACCGAGTGACAGTCCCGAGCTACCTACCATATCCCGCCGTCCCCCCTTATCCTCTCCTGTCCTGTCCTGCTTCTCCTTCGGTAAGAGGAATGGACAGAAGCAGGGTGGTGGCGTAGGAAGGGTGATTGTAACCGAGGTGGAAAGGGAGAGGATGGCAAACAGTGGCGGCCTCCAGCGACGAGCGACGAAGCAAGCAACCCTCGACAATGCTCAAGCTGATCCCACGGGACAACGCGTGTCCCTCTTCGTCTCTCTTCCAACGGGTGTTTCTTCTCCCAATTCAATGCCATCTACTACTCGCTTTTATTCCTGTCGACTCCTTCGCAACGAGCTGCTTACCTTAATCGCCGCACTCTCGCCCTTCGCATTCTTCGTGCTCCGTCTCGTGATACTTAATCCAGCGTTTTCGCGAGCTGCTACGGACGAGCTGAAACGAGTAGTTGCGCTGAGTACTGGTATCAACACTTTCCACATTTATTAACGGCTCTCAGCCGTTTATCGCTTGTATTATGAACGCTTCTCTATCCGCTCGTTTACATGCATTACCGGGTCATTAGCAACACGCTATAACGCATAGTACATTTTGCACGTTCAATATCACCTAATGAACTAATAATTATTTTACTGTCACGTATAATTTTGATATTACGAGCGTTTCAGTATGCCAAGTAAATTTTCTTGATAAATCCTATGTACGCATGTGTCGACCAGCGACATTTTGAAGGCACATCACCCTTTACTCATGAACAACGTGTTATCGTCGCGCATGTATCCGTAGCGTAATCATTACGAGCGTTGCGATGCTTTTTTAAAGAGATACAAATGCAAGGAATCAAAGCGCAGCCAAACGGTTTCGCCACAGATTATATACCACTTGACGCTCGGCGAATGATGAATATTCAACCGGCTTCCGCGACGAGTGATCTCGCGAAAGAACGATAATAACGTTACTGTATCGTCGGGCTCGCGGTGCATTACTCAGCGACGGGTAATCGCATCAACGATTCCGACTCGACCCCTCCGGCTACGCCTCCTTGCCCTGTACCGCCTCAATTTTCTCGATCACGCGACACAAAGGACGGAAATCAATAATACGGTGAAGTTTCTATTTCGGGCCGACGACCGTTTATTCCTGACCGGAAAATTTCCGATTTCCGTATTTCCTTACTTCCTTATTGCTCAAAAAAGCGATACGATTTAAATTTATGGGTAACTTGCTATCTGTTTGAGACTAAATTATCATTATTCAGACATATCTTTTTCAATTTTCCATCTTTAAATTTATCTTTTGATTCTTACATTAATTACCGAACTACATATACCTATAGCTATTTAAAAATATGAAATATAATATATTCTTTATTCCACGGATTGCACGATATCAAAAATTTTGCGTTTTTCGAATTGTCATGTAACGAGGACTGGCTGATCGCGCGCCCTTCTCCCGGAGATGACACTTCGGAAGAAGCCACGGATATTAGATACGTGCCGCCGTTGGTCCTGCGCTCCTGTAATCTTAAAGCAATATTTGCGCTGCGCGCACTCAAATCCGCCCAGGGGCAATATCATGCGTTCTGCCTCCATTATGTTGCCGCCTACTGTTCGCGAATACTGATGATTTTCACATATGTGGTTAGTGCGTAATTGAACCATGTACTATATAAAGCATCCCAGAATATTATCGCGGAAAGTACCTTAGGAGCTATCCTCTAAATTTAAAGCCATTCTTTTCTTTAAAAAAAAAAAAAAAAACTATCGGTACTAAATTAGCGCAGTATTAAATAACACTGGTCTACAAAATTGATCTCATTTTCTGCTTCGGAAACGAAATTAGCTAATCTTTACTAATTTGTGGTCGCTAAATCCGAATATGTTAGTGAAAAATTTTAATTAGCACTAGTTTTGATGATATAGTATAGGGGGTTGAAATCTCCAAAAACCGCTTTTTGGCTATTTTTGGTCGACTATAACTTTTTAACGAAAAATGATAAATGATTCGAAAACGTCTCAAAAGAAAACTTAGGTATATCTTCTATTTTGTCAAAAAAAATTCAAATTTTTCACAAATATAATATTTTTATTTCTGGGGTTTTTAATTTTATTTTAATATATCTAATAATAATATTATACAGTCGACCAAAAATAGGTTTAAAAAAGCGGTTTTTGGAATTTCAACCCCTTATATCATCAAAACTAGAGCTAATTAAATTTTTTCACTAACATATTCAGATTCAGCGACCCCAAATTAGTAAAAATTAGGCTGATTTTGTTTCCGAAGCATTTTTGTTGTAGACCAGTGTAATCAGTAAGGGCTAGTAAATGCTACAAACGTTTGTCCGTAATTTAAATTAAATGTTAAATTGAATATCATGATGAAGATATCAATTCAATAGCTAGCGCCATTAACACAGTCTTTAAGATCAAAGAATCGAAAAAGTATATTTTGAATTCAAGTCTTGCCACATGGTAGTACACGTGCTATAATCAATAAGAGCTTATCCGATTATTTTGCGTCAATAGCGCGCCACTAATTACATCCTTGGCGCTTGACTGTATAAAGTGAAGAGGAGGTGCAGTTTTTAGTACGTTGACAGCGGGAGACACGGAGGCGTTTATCACGTGGTGGGCGTGGGAGGCACATGTGCGTTTTACATATGCGTCTCAATTATGCTCCATTCGCTCTCCGATAATAAATTTAGGAACTGCTCGCATGGAAGAGCAGGGTCATTCGCGTGATATTTGCGACGTTTGATGTGAACCTCATCTGTTCATAAATCGTGAGTACGTTGCGACATTATTTATTTTCTCATGGATATTATTTCGATATGTAAAACACTCATATGATTATACAGGATATTAAATTGAAATATCAAATGAAATATTAAACATAAAAGTAAACAAATTCATAAATTGTTTTATTATTCGTAGCATTAATAATACTTGCGTTCATCATCTTCCTATAACGTTCATGCATATTAATTTTCTATCTACCTTATAAAATCAGTAAACAAAAGACTATTTAAATCCTTTATATTCTTACGTTGCGTCGACTCCACCGTGCACAGCATAAAAAAACAAGAGAGTAGATAAAAATAAGCAACATAAAAAATATACAATGTATATTTCTGTCTATTATTCTGATCTGTTTATCATTCTGTCTACCTGTCGCAAAGAAGTTTCATCGGGGATGTTCGCATTAGTACGGAATTTTCATAATAATCCTAAAAATAAATAATTATAGCAAATATCAACGTACTAGTTGTGAAAATAAATTATTATACAGCACTGCATTCCGATTTTCGCGAAAATAATTGATCTTTTATTAGTCTTTTATTAATTACAGTTACATCACTATGATAAAGCAAATGGCGCAACAGTTTCGACAAAAAATGCATTTTTTAGCTTGCGCTCTTATCCACTTTTACTGTTTACACGACATTATTACTTTTGTGTTCTGTTTTAATTTGCTTGATTCCACCGAGTTCATTCAGTTGAATTTGACATAATATCGCGTCGATAGCGCGTGCGAAGCGACCTGTTCAATCGCCCGATGAGAAGCTCTTTTGAGGTCAACGCTATGCGTGGTACACACGAGGTGAGAGAGCATTGTGATCTCGTAATGGACCAATATTTGCGATATGTACGCGGGAGGGTTACCGCGGCTTACACTCGCAACCCTTGCAGGTTATACACCATACCACTGGAATTTAATGAAATAATTACGAGCGAGACTTCTCTGCATGGAGGACTAAATGACTGATTTTTTAATATTTTACTCTCTACATGTAATATAAGAAAATCAAATTCTGTATATTAATTATAAAATTATATTTTAACCATGAGAATTTTTCATAATTATTAATATTACATATTTAAAGTTTATATAATATAATTCCACATAAGATTTCCGACATTTCCAAAGACTGTTTTAATTAAAAGAAAACGGCTTAATAATATTTTAATTTTTTCAAAATTTGTTTATATAATACTCAGCACTTATGTAATGCAAGATTAGGGTGTGTCAGGAAAAACAAACGTGTGAAAGTGCATGCCAGTGGTCGTATAATGAGCGATCGGGCCATTTTTGTCGGTTGTGCCGAACCTCGACTTATTGAGCATCGTTGCGCGTGGGACGATGGTTCTGTGAGTCGGCTATTCATATGAAGACGTAATTGGACCGGTTGACAGTTTCCGAGTCACTCATTTGACATGTGACATGATTCAGAAGCGTCGAGTCGTTGTCACATCTTCAATTGGCTCCTCCGTTCGAGCAATCAGCATCCCGCGATCAACAAGAATCGCATCGTCTCCGTCATCTTCGTCTACCACCGTTGTCTTTATCGCATAGCTCTTTGTTTGCCACTTCGAAGCTCGCCCAACGACTGCCCGCTTTCTTTCTGCGACGTACTTGAGCAATTCATCTCGCGACACACACATTCGCTTAACACATACATACATACTATATCTTCTTGATTAAAAGCGTTTGAACTCGCAAAATACGAAATATTTTAGACGAAATCAAAGATTCAGTTTTGTTTTGCATACAAAATATTTGTTTATAGTTTAAAAAGACGATGATTATTAACGCATCTAATATTTTCTTGGCTTTATCAGAAAATTGGAGAAATCAATCTATCTCTATTATAGATTTATATAGGTATCATTGCGTGAATCCGGTCGCGACTTTCAAAGAATGGGTATGCTATTGACATCTTCTTTAATGTCAGTTGGACCCAAGTAATATAAGAGCGATGAAATATTGTACAATCAGGGAGAAATCATGGTAGCCGAAAGGTTAATCGCATCGCATAGATTTTCTATAGATCGATATGCCAATCATGCCGCAAGTGACGTTCCGAGTATCGATAACGGTAAAATTTCGTCCGTAAAACGTATGTTATTATGCACTTTGGTTGACGTTGCACCTGTCTAACGCGACGGCAAATAGAAACCCTACGCGATAACGAGTGACGGCGATGAGCGTGAGGAACACGAGATTCGCCGGTGTTCGGTTCGGTATGAGCTCCTCGGAATTTGTTTATCAAAGCGTTTAGTCGGAAATGATAATTCCCGGCTGGTATTTAATCGTAATTATACCCGGCGCGCTAATTGTACGTTATTAGACGTCAAGTGCCTCGCAAACAATCGCGCGCGGTGTCGAGATCTGCATCCGGTGTTCTCGTCTCACCGACAGGACGCCGAACGCTGGTAGAGCAACCACAACCCGACGAGGTAATCTCTCACAATTCCCCGTAAGCTCGTTGCGAATGTAGCAAAACAGCCTGGATGAGACTACTAGGAAAGCGCGGGAGAGAAAGGGGGTGAGCGATTCACCGATCGAATCTGAATAATGATGAAGCATTCGAACTCGCAAACTTCATTTCGCGTTATCAAGCGAGATCTCGATCTCCGATGAGACAGGCGCATGGTTGAGCACCTCTACGTGGTTGGCAACAAATCAGCATGACAAAGAGTATAGGAAGGAGGTAGTGGTACTCGAACGCGTTCGGCTCGGTATACGCTGCCAGTTGAAGACCGAAGGGGTGTGTGGCCAGTGAAATCTGTCACCCGGATGTCAATCAATATTTCGTGGGGTTCGTACGCGCGCCCCCCAACCAACCTTCTGTTCAGCCTCTCTTATCGTCCCCCGTCTCTCTATCCCCGTACGTGTCCTCCTATTTCTTTCTCTCTCTCTTTCTCTCTCTCTCTCTCTTTTTCTCTTTCGCGTGCGTGATCGCGTCATGCGTGCGCGTCAACTGGCTAGGCCCGCTAGGCGGAATCTGCAGGACCGCGTATGCGATCACCACCAACGTAGGACTGACAACAACAAATCCCCCTTTCTCTCTCTCTGGAAGCGATTAATTTTCTACTGGAAATTAATCAAGAGGAAAAAAAATATGTGCCGAGCGTGCGCGGACGGACAATACAGTGATCTGATGGTAGATGGGAATGTAACAGCCGGTCGTAATCGTCCGACATATAGTCGCCCCTACGACACATAATGCCTAAGCGAAGCACTCTGTCCATTAATAAATCATAACAGGTTCTTCCGATTGCGTCGCGTTAATACGCCAGACGGACAACTTCTGTTGTTGCTTCGTGACATTCCAATTTCGCTGATGAGGCCGATAAAGGATCGCATTACCTTTTAGGTCTAGCCATTAACTTACTATAAACATTCATCAGTTTCTACTTATACGAAACATGTACCATGTGAAAAGTGAACGTATATCTATCCAAATTAATCACATGCGATCTTTTCGTACTAAAGTATTTTCATATCCCCGTAATGACGGGGACATGGAAATAGAAGTAATGACCTGTCAATATTCAAAATAGCTGCCCATCCACGATAGGCGTAATTAAGCCGACTTTAAGCGAGCTAGAACGGAGAGCCCTCGATGTCGAAGCGAGAGACGAGTATAGGGTGAACAGAGGGACGGAGGACTCATGATTTTCCCGTTATGCGAAGCGACCAGACGCACTTCACATTCGATTCCGCGTCGACGCCGACGTCGACGAACGTCATCATCGTCAAGCTAGCCGGCCAGGCTTTCGTAGTTATCTGCGCGCCGCGAAATATTACGAAAATCGAGGGCGCGCACAGGGTGCACGTTACCGTGCGCGTCCCTCAAAATAGAGTTACGAAACTGTAACTACGTTTCGATGCATTAATGCGACATAGGGCTTGGGGTTGGACCCCGGCAACTTTGTCGGAATTCATGGCGGCGTGGCGCGGCCGTTCGCTGTAACGAATCGATCGCGGTTACATCGCTTTTCGGTGCGCCAAGAGGGAAAGCCGTTTACAGAGGCCTGATCGCTTCGCTCGTTCGGGGATGTAACCGTCATAATCGTCGAACAAGGAGTAGATTGAGAGATGTGATGGTATTGTGGAACGGACTTAGAATTGTATTGATCTCAAGCCACTTATGAGAACGTTTCTTGCATCAGAATTACCGTGCTCCGATGAATAGAAAAAATAGAGAGAATAATAGTAAGATTATACAATAATATGCTTATAATAAGAATAGTATAGGTATGTACTTAAAAAATAATATATATCATATGATTATAATACTTGTAATTAACACATAGACATATATTTTATTTGCAATATGTAGAAATATAATATATGTATGATTTTTATACTCGTTATAGATCTATTTTTTACATACTTCAATATCGTATCGTCCTGGGCAAGCAAGACAAGATAGAGTAATCCGTAAAGCACATAACCATGTGATTGTTATTTCTCAAACAGCTTCCTCGTGTCGTCGTAGACCGTCATATATCTGATGTTTTACTTAACTATATTTTGTTTCGCACGAAGTTTAGTTGATATTCGTCTAAGAGGATTATTACGGTGTTCAGCGGTTAGCGTGTGTCAAAGAAACACAATTTACTTTGCGTATTTCTAAACATACTAAACAAAAGTTCAGTTCTTCTAATGATCAGATGTTTTAATGATTCTATAAGACTATAAGATATATACTATGTTTACGCGAGCGTTACTTCTGTAGTAACTTACGATAATTCACTCAGATTATCGTAACTTACGATAAGTGATCACTCCGCGTAAACGGGGGTCTCTAGCCGTTAACTACATTACGATAATTGAAGCAAGTTACTCAAATTAGCTAATACTTTCCGTGCTAATGTTTCGCGTAAACGGCAAATTTGATTCTCAAGGGTGCACAAGAGTTCAGCCATCAATATTTCTTGATGTTGTTTGGCGAAAACAGCAATAGTACTCACAATATTACTTGTCGAATCCATTTTGACTTATTATTTGAAGTTTGAACTGATAACCTCTAAATCGCATTTACGTCTTTTAAAAATACCGCGTATGTAGAGAGGAATCTCACGACGGACCGTAGGAACACTATTATACTTCGCGCCTGCGTAAACGGCTCTCAAAAAGTATCGCAGAATACTACGCACGCGTAAACGGTAGAAAATTATGTACCGCGTAAACGCAGAGCGCCGCCGCGTAAACATAGTAATAAACGGCAATAATAAAATTTGTTAACGTGAATGAGACATGTGTTATATCCTAGAAATAGTTTCAGGACGTTATAGAATGTCACACTGCAGAAAAATGCATACCATTCGTGAATCCTGATTTCACGGATAACAACAATGCGGGTCATTCGAAAGTGGACCGCGAGCTATGCGTACAAAACCAAAACTGATTTCGGAACTGATCTCTAGAAATTCGAATGGCGTTCGGATTATCTGCGCTCGGTTTCTACACGGATGCATTAAATTCCCGCTCTGAGACGCTTGAGCCTTCGTCGCAATCCACCGGCGTCACAGAATGTCTCGCATCGCGGCGACGACGAGAACGGTGACGATACTTTAAGGGCGCGGAGTGCCGCACTCAACAAGCGCCTCATAAGCGCCGAGCTTTGCCACTGGCGCGTATTACGCTCAAGAATATTATTTTTCCACGTTCTAAACTTCTCTTCTTCTATATTAAACACCTGTGAATTTTCCGAAGACTTGCAAATTTGCTCGGGCAGAAAAGCACGGTTGAAACCGCGAATAATTAATAATATTTGTTTTGAGTTTCATTAATAGCGTAATAATTAATGTACGTACAATATTATTATTGAGGACGCAAAATCAGATTTGTTATTATAGGTATTCAATACAGTAGACCCCCGTGTAACACGGGGAATGCATGTTATACGAGTCACATAGATTATACATGTAATGGATTATGTATGCATGTGGAAACACATATTTATAAAAGATGGGAGGGTTATTATAAAAAATGTAAAATAAATATTAAAGATATAACAGAAAAATATTTTTTATTTTGCCTTAAAACAAATAAATATAAAATTTTTTCCGTTACATTATATGAATCCGTGTTATATAGGGGTCTACTGCATGTCGAACATATTTAGCACTAGAACTACCAACGGGGTCAAAATAACCCATTTGACATTTTTTAATAATTTATTACTCATTTTTTAAATATCTTAATTTTTTAAATTTTCCCTGACTTTTATTGAAATTACAGAGATGATTGATTTTATTAATTTGTTTTCTCTTTTCTAAGATTTCTTCGGTAGAAATAAACATAGATTAATCTCCGGTAGATCTAGTGTTAATTCATAAATAACAGGTATTCATAAACCCAATTCTCTATATGTGGAAAGTCTATTCAGCAATGAAATACACAGCAATGCAGCATTCGTCTGCTATATTGTTTGCCATCATCAACGACGATGACGGTGTCGCAGAGGGCATGAAAAGGGGGTTGGGCACGAGGGATCCTTTCTTTTCGAAGTATTTCCTCAGTGCAACAGCCCTCGGCACGGGACACAGTCGGGCTACTTTGATCGCCACTAAAACATTTTTACTACCCTTCTTCCATGAGCCGTCGCGACCCCTTCATCGTACCTTGCCTTGCCGCTACCGATAGTAGCTGCTGCTATTTACGCCGCGACGACGACGGCGGACGGTTGCATTGCCCGTTACCAACTAATTACAGCGCGGATCAAAGAATTCATCGACGTCTCTCCGCGTCGCGCTGCGCCGCGTCGTGTATGAGAAAAGTATAAAAACGGAACCGAGCAAGAGGGAGCCGTGTCGAGCCCTTACGTGCTGCGTAAAAATCGAGTCTATATAGATGCTTTTGCCTCACACCAGAGAACACGTCGTCATGCGGTTCTATTACACTCGTAGCGCCCGCGCCCATTTCACTAACTCGACGACGGCTACAAAAAAGCTCGTTGTCAGATAAATTCGTTCCCACGAAATTTTGTATGTTATTTGCGAATGCTTAGATTTGCGAAACGAAATTATATAAACTTGCCAGTCAAAAACTGTAATATAAGCGAAGAATCATCATAGCGTTATCTACAGTTGTTTCTACTCAGTCAGGCTATTTTTTATTTATCTACATTTGTCTTCCAGACGGAAAGTCATGAGAAAGCAGCATCGTTGAGTCTCTTTGACGCTTGACAAGCCCACAAAAACCTTGAGAGAATATTTTTCTCCCTCCGCGCAGACTCAACTTCGATTCGTTTCAGTCATCATTACTGTCGACCTATTTTCCATCTTAGCTTTTCTTTTTATTTCTTTCTCTTCTGATCAAGCGTGGCAGATAAACAAATTCATATGTGAGAGTACATAAAGTTGGAACTCTTCTCTTTGTCGCGAATAGCTCTATTCGGTGCTGCAACGCGATTTACAGCGCGGAAACCACTGTTGCGACTCATCAACGCGATCTCTCCGGTCGCGGACTTTTCCTCGCAAGAAATCCACCAGGCAAACATAACGAGTGGAAACGATGCGGATAAAGAAGGGAAAGAGAGAAAGCTTTAGCGAAAGTTGAAGTCCCAACGCATCAAAGCAAGGATGCTCCTTCTGTCGGAAAATTAGGCCGCGTGATGTCTTTGAGGATTCTCTGCCGTCACCCATCCGCCGACTATCAGCTTCGACTACTCCGTTTCGACGTTAACGAGAACATTCCGCATTGATAAAAAAAAAACAAAATTATTTTTGCACGCTCATCGATGCGCAAACGAGAGTTGTGCGCGTCGTCTTTGAGGATCGGGTTTCTCCTCATGATGGTCTCGATGAGATCGAGGAACCTCCTTCTCTTACTGTCGCAATACGCGCTTGAAAATTACGAATTCATGAAAAAACAAGCGCACTCATTAAGGTCTCATCGTGATTTTTTCTTTTGTTCCTGCGTACACGCAGGCGAATGTACTTTATGCCGCGCACTCGACCATCATTCATCAACGACAAAGACTTTTTGGCCTAACGATCGTTGATTCCCGTTTTACTCATCCATCTGTATGAAAATTATCGTGCAAACGATGAGTAAATGAAAAAAGATGAAGAGGGGAAAGAAGTGGAGTGGATTGCGTTGAGCGTACACGCACGTGAGAGCTGTCATCAAGTGAATGAAGAGCGCGAGGCCAAATTCGTGATAGGATTCGAAAAAGGAGAAAGAAGCCGCGGGCGAGGGTAACATTGGGAGAAGGAGAAAGAAAAAGGCTTTCTTTCTCGCTCTCTGACCGGCCATTCTCTGCGATGTCACAAAGTATAATACGAACTAATTACCTTGTCGTCGTCAAAGCTGCACTCGACTGCCACTAGAGGGTACTGACAATAAGTGGGTACTTTCGTGAACTTTTCTGCATACGTGGCATCGGAAGCGAACTCGCCTTCTGACATAAGAGAACAAAGAGAAAAAAGACGAAAAACGAGAGAAATCGCGAATGAGAGCGAGGAATCTGAAGCAAGGAGAGAAAGAGACAGAGCAAAAGAACATTCAACAGTAGAGGATCATTGAGAACGAAAGAATCCGCAAAAGAACGATAGAGACGATCGAAAGGGCACGAACGGGAAGAGCTTTCTTTCGGTTGATTAGACCCGCGATACGAAAGAAACTAGAGATGAGCGAAAATAAGAATGAGAAGGCTCGCGCATATTGTCGCCTCAAAGCTTCGTCGCCCCTCGAGCCACTCTCTCTCTCTCTCTCTCTCTTTAGCGTGCAATGCCACGCGTATAGAGGGAAAAATCAAAGCAGGTACCATCATCCGGCTACGATGACCATCGTGCGAATCTCCAAGGGAAAAATACTGTAATTAGCCTCTTCAGGGTTCCACCCCCAACTGAATCCCGTTTTGTCGGAAGCACGTTCGACGAAATTATTGTTGTATCTCCCGAAGAAAGAGTAGGAGAACAAGTAGGCGGGAAAAGTGAGGGAGGACGGATGTGCGTACGTGAGTACAAGAGTGCCAGGACCTATCTCCCTTGTTGTCATCGGCGTCGTCGTTCTTTCTCGCTGCGAACGCATACGAACCTCCGGAGAGTCAGCAGGGTAGCGTGGCGGAAAACTTCAAAGCCACCGAAACGATTGTTCGGCAACGCTCCCGTACGTATGCGCCTCGAGAGGCAGGCGAAGGGGCGCAAGCACTCGCGAACGCGCGCGCTCATCCCTTTGATTACCTTCAAGCTACTCGTCCTCCTACTCCTTTCCTTTTTCTTCGTAATTCCCTCTCTTTTGGTAGAAGAGTTTTGGCGGGAGAGCCGATGAAGAAGGGCTAAAACACATCGGGAAGACGCGCTCGTATTCCTTGTGCGCGAAGCGCGAACGAAGGAAAAGAGAAAAGAGTCTGCATGATGAAGGAGTACCGCTCTGCGTTAAGGCAAAGGGTGTCGCGCAGTGCTCGGCGCCTCCTCTCGTTGGGACGGAGCGAGTTCATTGATTTTACGAGTATTCGCCTGACCTCGCCTTCAGTCGAGAAAGAGACGCCGATAATTAATACTCTATGGAATCTCATCCTCTTTATTCCTTGTAAACGACAAAAAGATTCAAACAGAAAATGTGTTTATTTAAGTAGACACAATTGGCAAATATAGTGTAACGTTCTCTTACGACGTTTCGACCCCAAAGATCGGGTCCCTATCAAGTGACCTATGAGTTGACCAAAAACATTACACATCTTTTGACTCGTGATTTTTTCGGCAAAAACGATCATAATCTTAGGATGTTATTGTAACGCGATGATTTTGGTCCTCATAGGTCACTTGATAAGGACCCGATATTTGAGGTCGAAACGTCGTAAGAGAACGTTGTATTTGCCAATTGTGTCGACTTAAATAAACACATTTTCTGTTTTAATAATATTGACGGATTAATCTTATTTTTGAAAAGATTCAAATTACCATTATCTACGTTACTAACTCGCTATAAATATTTTTTGATACTTTATTTCGTTTACATTAACCTTTTGATGCACTAAACTGACTCCTAAAGTTTATGCTAGTTTTTAGAAAAAGTATATAAATAATTATTTATATATTTTTATCTATTTATTACTATTTATACATATCTTACATGAATCTTGACAAGGATCTGAAAGATGTGTTGAATCTGTTACTTAAGTTAAAGCAGCCAAAAATTCCGTGTAAGATCCAAACATCTAGAGATCTTAGTCTCATAGTGACTTATTGTTAGTAACCTTAGTAACATTGTAACCTGACGGGTTACTACTAGTCGTTCATCCATCATCCATTATACTCGTAATCGTGTATTCTTGTGAAAAAACGACAGTGGTTAAGGTTTTCGAATAATCCAATTTAGATGAACTTTGTGCTATGTGCCTATTCAATTTTTGCTACCTGCCGAGCCGGTTTCAGCGAGTCAACTATTCGTTGATATCCGTTATAAGTAAGGCTAAATATCCGTGACGAAGATTGTAACTCGTGCAGTCTTGGTCTCGAGAAGCATCATTCGGCGACTGCGACCGCAACGACGACCAGTATTCGAGCACTATCGTTGAGAATTACGAGCGTCATTATCATCCGGAGTAATGTATCGGATCGAGTCCTCTCGCGTCTTGAGAGATACAGTCCGGTCGCTGAAGAACGATGTTGTCGTCGCGGTGTATCTCCAGCAAGTGGCAACGTTGATTACTTTCACAATAATTAAAGTTATGACATTCGAAAGATCCTGCGAAATAATTGGCAAAGCTGTAATTCGACATGGTTCGCGATTTCTTCGTGCTTACTTATCCACTCGATTATTTATTTTGTTTGATATACTCTGATTTTATTTTAATAAGATAATTTCTAGTAATCTTGGTTTATTTTTAAGTTTAAGTCCTTGATTCAAGATCTTTGATTGGAATTTTCAATGTATCATTCTGTACTTCAGGATTCCATGAACTGGTTCTTGATTATCGACATAAATAACAGTTGCGCTCGAAAGTTATTAATATCTTAATTACGGGTTCTCGTTTTTGCGAGGACGTCTGGTCGATCTTCAAAGCAGGACAAGAGTCTGCTTGCACGACTCCTGCTATCAACGGCGATTGTACGTAATCTTTATTAAATTCCTCTATCTTCTCGTCGTACAACTGGATTATGAATTACCATAATTATACTTTAAAAAAACTTTTAGAAGCGTTAATCCCAACCCATTGGATATTGGATAATATTGTTATATTAATCTTGTTATAACTATAATCTCTCTTATTCGCACATTCTTAACAAATCGCTCATTATTTTCAATATTTCTACTATGACATAAATTTTTTACGTTTATCTAAATCTATCTCTTTAGCAATTATATTATTCTCATCTCTAACCAGCGAAGTATGAAGTATAATTTTATTTTAATGCGCTGGTGTACTGGCAATGCGGGAACGTGACAAAGATCTATAGCAGGCGATCGCGGGTGGCGACATGAATTTGCGATATCCCCCCATCGCGAAGTCTCGCGTTGCCGCGCAATCACGGGCGGAGGCACGCACGCGCTCGCGATTGAACGCTGGTCGGTGGAAAATTCGCGATGATGAGCGAGAGAGGCGCGACGCCGCATCGAACGGGGGAGAAGAGTCAGAAAGAGCGACAGCACGCGGACGCGCGCAGCCGACGCGAGCATTGGATAAAAGCGAGCGTTACCGTGCGGCGTGTACATTTATCGCGCGTCTACGAAACCGTCAACTAGAACGACGATACGTGGGAAGACGCGTGCGGTGTGGCTCCGTAAACCGGTGCGGTGACTCTTAAATTACCGTACAATCGGCCTGCATTCCGTTTTCGACAACGATAAATTTCACGAAGTAATCGGTGTAAAACTTATCGAAAGTGACTTTGTGTCCGGACACGAATTTGAAAGAAGATAAACCGACTACTCCGGATGCTCCTTTTTTCCTTGTCTCCCGGACTTTGAGCGGAGATAAGGGCAGCTTTGTCGAAATGGTGTGATGATTTCAACAATACAGTAAATATAATCCGGGAGCAAGATTTTCTATCAAGCACGACTAAGACGAATAGAATGTGATGATCCAGGCCGGAACCAGGATTTACTTGAGAGGAAAATGGCATCGACGTTACACAGACCGTGATATCGACGAGGATACCACCGGCCGCCGACAAACGCGGCGGGATAGAGAGCCGATAGAGAGCGAAAATACGAAAAAAGCATTCATCCGTACAATTGTTCGACGCGTGACGTAAATGGACTGGATAGCGAGTCGATAATCGGTGCGATAACTGCACGCTACGTCGATACACTATCAGTAGGCAGTACGTACAAGGGGAACGACGAAGACAGACATTGCTGGAGAACCGCGCGTCCAAGGAGCCCGACCGCCAACGTTGCGCGACGTAATCTAATCGGGACCGACTGTCAGGTGAGAACCCAAGATAGCGAGATGTGGAATCCGTGGTGTATTTTACCGTTATACCGCGTTATCGGAATTAACCAGTTGCTATACGCGATCAAATTATCTTGTTGGATGATTCGTTAGATGCGCTTCGGTCGTTGCCTCGAAACAAGACTGTCTCTTGTAAGGAAGACAAATGTCTTCCATAGCAATTAAGGGCAGGAACGTAGATATTCATCTTGACAAAATTCTTGTTCTTGTTTTGACGTAAAGGGGAGACGAGGCGTCTGTTGTGCCTTATCTCCAACTTTGCATCGCAAACCAGAAAGTATCGAATAGCTGATACAAACGAAAGATGATTTTCCTCCGTGCTGCATATATTAGCGATATGCACTCGTTATAGGAAAATATACGTGCAATGGTAACGTGCGTGTAAATCATACCGATAACCCATCCATATCTAGTTGCTGTTAATTAAAATGATTACTGAGGAAAGCCCATTAACACGCGTGCAAATAGCAATCGCGCTCAATCAGATTAGCGAAATTTCAATCTCGATGTTGCACGCCTTCGCAGCTCTATTTACGATTTATTTAAAATCAACGTTGCATACAAACCATGAATATTTAATAGTATAGTAACAAATTGTCCGAGCAAATTATTCTTGTTTTTCAAATCGCAGTGATAAAAGGATATCCTGATTCCTTTCAATCTGTCTGCATTGCTGTACGTCACGCAATATCTGAAATCTCTCGTTGGTTTACCACTCGTATTTGTTCCGCATCCGATCATTCATTAACGTCATGTACCGGATAGTGCACTTCTGCTGATCGATCTTATCTTTACCTAGGGCAGTACTGCGCACGAACAAGCTCGCGCTCTCGCGGAAAACGAGATTGTCATATTTCTGTGAGTATCGAGATCGGAAAGTACACGTTACTTCGACGCGCGAGATAAACTTGGCGATTTTTCTCGGGATTTCGCATCGCGGAAGGGAGAGAATCTCGCTGGAAGGGAAGGAAGAGGACTGGATGTTCCTCGAATTACCGGCGGAATTACTAGACGGAATTAGCCGCGGCGCGGTACATCACAATTAATTCGTAATTAAATCCTTTAGGTGGGAGGGAGGAGGCGTGGCCCCCATTTCGTGTATGTGCCGTGGCTCTCGCGTGGGCGGCCAGGGCGCTCGAAAGCATGCTCCGACGAGCGAACGCGATGATGTCAAGGGGGGGCTGCATATCGCCGCGCCGGTGTGACAGCAGGAAATAAAGGGCAAGCCGTGCATTAACGTCGACGGTCAAAGGGTCGCTCGAATATCGACCGAGAGACGGTCGACAGTGTTAAATTGCCATTTGTCGGTCGGGGAATGTCCCCGCTTGCGCTTCGTACTCGCGCTGACTGCACTTGTCCGATATATGTATGTCGTCTGTCTTGTATACTTTGACTTCTATCAATGAAATCCTAACGCTCATCATGACACCGTGTTACTTTTAGTACATCCTAGAGTATTTCCCTTTATTTCAATTCATTCAGCATTTACGACCCGCTTTTACGACGCGTAAATAGACGCGATAAAATGTTTTGTTGGAGCGAAAATCGTGTTAATCGCAAGCAGAGCACGTTTTATCTTATTAAAAATAAGATCTTTCTCGACTTTCTTTGTGCAGGTGTATGTATCGTATGTATCTTTTACAGTTACCTGAAATGAAATAGATTAAATATACTTAAAATTTAAAATGAAAGAGAACAAAAAGAGACATATAAGAAAGAGAAATGTAAAAAGTATAATAAACAAGCATATTATTTATATTTTAACAAATAAATCCGTGCCATACAATTTAGTATTTCCTGCATGCCTCAAAGCTTGCTTTATTTTTTTAACATACATTGAACATAGTGTATATTATAAACTAACTCATTTTAAATTGGCTTTAATTCTGATTGTGAGTTTATTACATATTTTCATAAAGAATAAAATTGTTACTCGATACGAATAAAAATTAATATTTAATGTTTAAATTACCATTAAATATCAATAGTAACTTACGAGTTGAATTACATCAGACATGATCTGTTAATTAAAAAAGCCATTAAATATATATTAATCATATATATTGAATCGCAAACAGTTGTGAACATTAAATGGCAATTTATTTTGGAAAAGATTGATCAAAATGACTTGACAAAAATAAAATTCGGGGAGAGATCCAGTCTCGGAGAACCCTCACAAATATAGCTCCCAGATTGTTTACCATAGGATCGCACTCGATGTGGCCGAAGATTACTTTCGCCATCCCGATCGCGTTTCTGATCGAGTTTCCGGGCAACGCGGAAAACTCGATACGAATTACCGCCCGGGGGTATAATATCGGCCATCGAGCCTAGTCGCATCCTCTCCGACGCCAAGTGGAAATCCCGTCTGATCCCTTCTGTCGATTTCATGTGCGTCATGTTCATCCTCTCTTCAATCCACATTGCGTGGCTTTTATTACGCTGTTATTATTATTAAGACATGGATTATTGATAAAAACTGAAAATTCTACATGGTTCTACATATGTATAATTCTACAATAAGCACGACTTTTGATATTGAGCATCGTCATTTACATAGACTACGAGTGTGCTCTCCGATATGTAGGACAGGGACATTTAGATTTATATATCGATTATTTTATTGACTTAGAATCTCGGCTATTCAATTGTTGATATTATCGAATCTCGAATCTTTTCCCCCAAAATATCAATCATCTGTAGTGTCAATACCGCTCGCGCGATAATTGAAAAAGTTTCGATATATTATTTACAGAATCAATGTCTGCGAAATTATTACAGTTTTCTTTTAAAATTTGTTTTATTATATGTATATCTCATTTTTTATCAAATGTGTCAGTTGTCACTATAGCAGCCAATCGCAATGCATCAAGCGCATGCTGCACAAATTAATAAATTATGAATATAAGCCAATAAAGATCAATATTTTTCTTTTCCAAAAACTCGGTTCTTTTCTTTATTTCTCGCAACGCGATGAAAACTTTAAAGCTCTATGTAACGGGCAGATAACGTACCTGCGCGGCATACAAAATATAAGCGAAACGCGAGTTCCCATTCCCGCGTGTTTCTCATTTAACTTACAGGGTGTACCAGATCTCGCGTATCACCCGTTAATGGCAGATTTCTGAGATCATTTGGAGACAAAAATCTTAATGTCAAAGCTGCCAAATTGTCATCCCGATATTCGTCAGTCTTGCGAACAGTGTACAAAGAAATAAAGTGAATAATAATTTGAAATATTTCTATCGAGTTGAGTAAAGTGTGGAAGAGCTGTTTTGACATGCGACGTCCCTGAGTGCGTAAAATTTTGACAAGCACACCAGTAAACTTTGAACCTTACCCGTTTAAACACTGTAGCAGCCTCGATATTTTGGCATTAGGATTTTTGTCTTCAAATTATCTCAGCAATCTACCATTAACGGGTGATACGCGAGGTCTGATACACCCTGTATACACTTTCATAAAGTGTTTATCAGACAAGACTATATATGTATATATTTTCTATATATAGACATATACAATATACATATACAATATATACATATATGCGAGCCTCATTTCTTTCTTTTTTACATCTCCGCTTCTTCCGAGACTTATATATACTCATTCACATCGTGACCAGGCTTTAAGACAAGTAACTGAAAAGTTGACTAATTGTAAGAACATCGTAAGCCATATAAGATATCGCTTTAAAAAAATACTCAGAATATTTAAAATATATAATTTTAACAGAAAATACTGAAATAGATTTTGTGAGTATTATTATAATATGGAAATACGTTGCATGCGCTTAATATATTGATATAACAATCTCGAAGTGCTTATTTCACTAGTCATGCATTATTGTGGCGCAGAAATTTTACGTACAAAACATGTTCTACTTTACTTGATATTTTTATATTTTTGCAAAGAACAAAATTAGAATACTAGCTAAATAAGGACACGAAATCCTCCGTCTAGCGCAACAATAAGAATAAATCTGCTGATATTATATTATAGCTAGCTCTCGATTTATCTAGTCGATGTACAATCGTGCGATATGTAGTTAAATTGCACCTTGCGATCGAAGGTGCCGACAGAACAAGAAGAATGAAGTCGCATTACTGCTAGCGCCATTAGCGCTGCGTCAAAGGGGTAAACCGGTCACGCACACGTGCGTAAGTGCACTGTAGTAGCTCACGAGGCACGGCGAGGCATGCTCGTTAAAAAACGCGTTATATTATACACATATCGGAATTGCACGAACAAACGAGCGCGTTCTGAAAGAACATACGCGCCGTGATGCCTTTGTCGCGTCGCGTTGCCAGGAACACGTACGTCTACGTCAGAATTTCGGTAGCCCGCTCGGAAACGCCGAGGAAAAATTCCCGGAGAAATCATCGTCACCGAATTCCCGTATTTTTATGCAAATTCCCGCCGTTGCAGTCGCAGTCGCGTTCTCCTTCCTCTTCGTCCTCCGACGCGTTGCGTTGTTCTCTTTTGCCTTCGTGTTCTTAACTCGCGTCGCGTCGCACCGCGTCGTTCTTTCCCTCCGTCGCGTCGTCGTCGTGTCTTTTGTCTGTCTGCCTCTGCTGGTCCGTGCGAACGGTTAGGAATTAGTATTCGACGCCGCGTTTCCACGGCCTTTTTTCGTATGCCGTCGGGCAGGTCCGAGGCCAACGAAACATGCGGGAGCAACGGAATTTTTTCTACGACTTTTCCCACTTTTTTAACGCCGGGAGGGATACGCGTTTGTTGTTGGTACGTATGTTGAGAACCGGACGTACTGCGAATGCGAATCGTCGTTTACGACAACTGCAGCTGAAACGCACAATTCAGGTTCTTACACGACGAACATTATATAAGCGAAAGAGAAATATTGATATGACTATATTGTATCTCACAATAATGAGACACTCTGCAGTAAGAAGAAATAGAATCGGATTGGTATAAAACTATAAATAAACAGACAGAATTTTGTTATTTGATTAGCGAGTTTTCTTTAACGAGATTAAGATACATTTCATTTAAAATGTATGTCACTTTGCACGTGATGACTTAATTGCAAGTTAACAATTCTGAGAAAGAATATTTTACAAAGAAACCTTGGAAAGGTTTAGATTTCTAAGCTCTCACTTACCTACCAAAATGCACATCGGCTCTTTTATTTTCTGCTTTCTTTTAAGTCCCAAATGTAAAAACGTCATTCACATCGGAGTACCAAAGATTCGCTTATCTATCTACGTGCCCTTTCTCTGTTTTGGCTATGGTGAGCATCGATCGTCCTGTAGAAATATTGTTATATAGGATGAGGACGGAAGAAAGACGACGGTTCTACCCGGAAAGAGGCTTTCGAATAGACGAGATTAGGCCGCATCAAAAATGCGTAAATCCCCTGTCAAAACAGGATTTCAAACGTGCTGTCTGAAAAGTAGGCCTTATCGTTTCAGGTCTTTAGGCATACCAGATTGGTTTATGCGTTGACAGGTACGTCGGACGACACGAATCCGAGCGGTCGTGACGCATATTGATGAGGCCCGTTAAACCGCATCGGGATAAGAAATTGATTTTGTGCGATAAACAATTCCTCTGCAATATCCAATTTGTATAGCAATTATAATAATCATACAAAATAAAAATGCAATTATAGATACGAGTGTAATCTATCACATTAGTAAAATGTATATTTCTGTACCTTAGAAGTAAAGAATCATATTTCCATTATTATGAATTCAGAGAAAACAGGATTTAAAGTTTTAAATAGGGAAATGGTATTCTCTTTTAAGTTTTAAGATATAAAGTAATCAGCAACTTGATTTATTGAGTTTTTATTTAAGTAATTTAACTGACATGTTTAATAGCACAACTGTCAATAACAGTACCTAACCAAAATTAAGGCACTATGAAAGTTTTCAATATAACTTTTTCTAAAATTTGTATTTTAGGAACTGGTAATAATGGACACATAAGACCCTTTACCATTATATAATTTAAACTCCTGGTATATTGGGAAAAGTATTAACTCCAGTTTGACAAAAACTGTGGAGATACGATTTTTTACCTCTAAAGTACAGATTTTTTTTAAACATGCAATACGTATTTTGGTAAAGTCCTCAATTGTACTGCAAAAAGCATAAAATTGATTTCGCTCAGAAAAAAAGTGATTCCGTTGATAGATGCATTTATTGAAGTATGTCATGAATTATTATCTCAATCTTTGACTTTCTTAATTTTTTATTTTCTATCGTGAAGTTCTGGATTTTATTCTAATTGTAAAGTTATCTTGTTAGCGTTTAAACTCGCATTATTTTACATTTTATGTTTCTGCGTTTATTTTTATGCTTTTATAACAGAAATATCTCCTTATATTATACAAAGATCGTCCTTGTCCCAGTTTAGCGTTTCTGCTCGATGTTAATTCTCGCTAGAAGTTCGTAACCTGAAATTACTTTGTCTGTGCACTTGTCCCTCGTCGATCCTGCGATTAACTTGCAGCACTTTTGCTCGGCTAAACGAACGACAGGTATCTCGTAACCGAGGTTAAATTGCCATTATTTATACGCGCGGCACGCGTCTCATTGTCTCGTTGCTCACCGGATAGATCGTTTACCATGCAGCAATAAAATAATGAAACGTCCGCGCGCGCTTCCGTAGCACTGCTTCGTGCAAGATAATCGCGATGTCCGACAGCCGGTTACAAATTCAAATGCTGGATTACAACGAGAAGTATACTTACGTAGAATGATAAAATCTTTCTACTTGATAGAACAGGAAAAAACACGAGAAAATGTTGAGAACACAGTAAAAGTTGCAAGATTTAAAAAAATTCAAAACTCAACAAGATGTACAAAAGTATCTTGTATGTCAGTTATTTATCAAAAAATAAACATTTTAATAATATTAAAATTTTAATATAAAGGAAAAAGAAGACATGAAATAAGTAGTATCTCAAACGAAAATTTTATAATGAGATTGCCATCGTTACGATGCTACATCATTCGGACAAGAAAAAAATAATATTTTCATATTTTCTCATTTTCTTACTAAAAATATTTGCTAAAATGATATTTTTTCTAAAGAGAGAGATCTGATTTCTTTAATATTTCATCGGTCTAGTTTACTCCACTTATCTCCGTATCATTAAACACGGCCAGTGCCGTTTCTAAAGTAGCCTCGCGTCGACGATTTATCGGCAAAGAAGCAGGCCGCAGTGTCACATAAAGCGCGCTCAATGAAGAAGTAGATCGCGGAGGAGGAACGAATGGTGGACGAGATGCAGGAAAGGCGGCGGTCCAGGCGGGGGAAGATTGCAGATGGGTGAGAGAGAGGAAAAGGGGTGCAAGGTAGCGACAGGGAGCGCCCGTAACTAACGCACCGTGAAATCTACTAGGCACGCGCCATTTCACTTAGCCCACGGCGCGGCGGCTCCTTTTCCATGCAACCGCGAGCGGTCGGTGTGGCTCTTCCTCCCTTTGCTGCGCCGCGACCGCGCCCGTCTGTTTTCCGTCGACGACGACGGTCATCGATTCTCAAAAGTCAGGAACACGCAAATTCAGCCGTTCCGCGAATCCGCCACAAAGAGGAGGGAAAATACAATATCCGTCTACGTCTCTCCTCGTCATCGGCGGAGTGAAATAGCGGAGTAAAATAGCGGTCTTTCTGTTTTCCAGTCGCGTCCTATATAGGCAACGAAGAAGGCTTCGAATTTGCCATTCTCGAGCGAGGCGATCGAAACGCTGATGTAGTTACCGTCAATCGTCGACCGTCGAGAATTTTCGCTGTCGCGTATTCGCTTTTGCGAGAGCGGTCCGGACCGTAACAATGCATCGACCACTTTACCGCTATAGCTAACAACTTTCCTCGATAAGTCGCGCGGTAGGTCGTACAAAGCCGTCGAATATTCAAAAGAATTTCTAACTGTCTCTCCGCGTCGTTGCTGGCTGGCGAGCGGAGCAGCGGGGCTCGAGCTGAAACGCGAAGGGCAACGAACTTTCGTTGAAGTCACGACGGCAGACGCGGTAAACGCCACACTAGGGATTCATTCCGTAGTGGTACGTGTCGCTTAAATAAACTTCAGCGAGAATAGATCGTCGAAGTGGAACATTTGATTTCAGCTACGACTGTCAACCGAAGGTGAACGTGCGGTTTTTATCGCGGTGCAAAGAGTGATGCACTCTTGACTTTCACGGCGAGGATTTAACCGAGATTATCCCGCTGCACCTAATCAATTCTTCGTAGAGTAGTTTTTATCGACTAAGCGCCTTTCCCTGAATAGATCTCTTTTGTATTTTTTCTAAAACTTCCTTTTTTTCAAGTATTGGTGCTTTATATAGAATGAAGAATTACTATTATAAGAAAATATGTTTAATAGTTCTTCAATAAGAATGGTTAGAATCGGAAAATAGTTTTGGGAAATCATTGGTCGTTTGTCGTTTGGCTGGACATCTTGCAATTAGACGATTTGATCCGTAAGATTATATAACATTTATTCTCCTATTTTCTGCAATAAATAACGACGTGATAAAATGTTAGTTTCCGGTATTTAAGTAAAATTAAAAAGTCATGGTTGTTCGATACGTTAAAAATGTCGCGTTCACGAAGCGGAGGATGTGTTCGATCAGCGTGACACGTACAATTAAGACCGGATGGAAGACATAAGATAAATATCGCCGAGCATCCAGATTATCGGGCTATTTAAAAAGATCAAATAGAAATATTGAAAAAATAATTGTGCACAACATACATTTGATACGCTCCCGAAATACTCACATTTATCATTTCTCCGCATTTCTTTGGAACGCCATGCGACTCGTGTAAAACGCGACGAATCCCAACGCTGACTCTACGTGCAATTTATTCACTTCCTGATCCACCCCCGTGGCGCAATCGTTTCTTCTTACCCTTCACCTTCTGTGCAATGTCGCATGACCGTTTCCCGAACCACCACGTACTTATGTTCGTGCTCGCGTCTTCGGGAGTCCTTTTACAGCGCGGTTAGCGGAGGGCGGAGGGACGAGGTGTGAACGAAGAACCACAAGTGGCCCGGAAAGGGCGTCCCTTCTCGCCCCCGGTGGTAACTCAATCCGCTGGCCGGCCGATCCGGCTGGCCAACCCTGCCATCGCCCGCGACTTTCACGGAGTTACGCGTTTTCCTGCCGACATTACATTCGGTATATACGGGGCATCGGTGGAGGTCCGATCAACCACGGTCGATTGGAGCTACGCCCTTACACTACGAGAATAAGCCGTGTACATGGGAGAGACAGAGAGAAAGAGAGAAAGAGAGAGGGTGAGAGGAAGCAGGGCCTAGAGGGTTGGCGGACCGCCAGGATCCCCCCCCGAAAAGCCGAAGCGGAGATATCACGGCGCGGTGGGTGATTCACGTGCGCGCGAGCGAGCAGTTACCGAGCGACGATGCAACAAATTAACCGGCAGTAATTGGTTGTCGTATAACGTTACCTCGCAATTCGCGGAATTCTCTAGGGAGGCCCGCGGGCGTATATACGTCAAACAGCAACGTCCGCCGTGTTATTTCAATAGCAGACCAACCGTTCGGTGAATGTGTACTATCTATATCACGTTGCTTAAATCACTTAATCTCGAAGCAGGACGTGAAGATTACGGAATTCTTTTCTAAATGTTAGGTTCTGCGCAGTTTCAGATGGAGGGTATTTATATTTATGTTAAGAACATGCCGTAGAGTGAGTTAGCATTTTTTTTCGAGAGGCACGAACAATAGCATACATTAGCATAGCTGAGAGATGGGTTGGAAAAATAACCACTGACTTTTTTTACATATGCATTATTTATTTTATGTACTTTCGTTTTATAGATTATACATATATGTATCATATATGAATATCTTACACAACTATACACTATACAGACAGTCTATTTCTAGCAGGACATTAATCTTCATATAACTTGTCGCCCATTTATCTTCAGAAGCTTAATATGCGATTTAATTACCAAGCCAGTCAATGCCGCAAAGAATCGCGCAAAAAGTTTATATTAATTTAGCGCTTAAAATACGCATGTAATTATTAACATACACGCAAATAATTCAATCTTTATAAATTTATAGAAGAAAAAGAGAGGGAAAAAGAAAAAAGTCAGCATTATTAATTTTTGATACACAATCTTTGTATAAATGTTATATTTCGCCAGTTAGTAAATTTACCGAGACTTCGAAGACGGCCGTGTGACAGCTATGGAGTTAAAGCGTAATGAGTATCACGGATTAAAGAGCCGCCTCCCAAAATTAATTGGCGTGCGACGGCCTCCGCGGCGGCCGACAACCGGCCGACGTAGTAATTGGGAAGAGAAACGAGAGGGCCAATTGTGACCACCTGTTCTGTTATAGGTGCGTAAACGAAAGGGGCGCCTTAAAACACTTCGCGTACGCGTTTCACAATTCCCAGCCATTACCTCGCTTCAAAGCGTCCCGTCGAGTATAAGTACTCGAATAATCCCCAGGCAGGACCTTGGGCACGAATGCGAATACCTGCTGAAGTTTTCAGTACGGAGTATACGAATGTCCGTCAACAATAATTAAATATCGAATGTTATCAATGATATTAACAGCATTAGTATCAAGGTATTGTATAAAGGTTGCTCTCTTAGTACTTCATAGTATTGTTCAGTTTATGGCAAACATTAAATTTCTTCTTGTCTGTTTTTTTCTCTGCAGATTAAGCTTACTTTGTATAATTAGTATAATCAGGTATAATGTTTTATGCCAAGCAAAAGAATAAAAGAATTACATGTTAAGTTCAGCTTATTTGAACAAAGACCTCGCTTTAAAACTGAAAAGGAAGGAGAGAAAGTACAGTCATTATAGGTCATTAGCCGCCTACGTAGCTACGCGTGAAATGAAAATTTACATAATATACGCAGACCATTGTTGCTCGCAGGTAGACGACAGGTTGAAGGTTCCTTCACGCCACTCATCGGCCGAACCGGCAGTAGCCGGTCATTTATTTTATTCGTAGAATCTCGAGATATATAAACGTTTATGACGACGCATCATGCACACCGTGAGACGCGCAACTTTCACGAGTTCCCCTTTATATTAGAGAAATTAGGACTCGATCGTCTCTATCGGACGGCCCGTTAGTAGATTTTTTGTCTCGCGCGCGTCTCGAGGGGATAACGGCTCTCTCGAAAACTTAATAGCGAACGAGCCTTGTGAGGCCGTCAACTGTTTCCGAGGTGCCAACAAGCGACGGCTTATTCCTTCTCTGAGTCTCTCGTTAAGCGATGCTTACTACGAGATACAAGAGGCGTAGGTAGAAACATCTTGCCGTTTCCCAGGGTGCATGAAGCACACAAGATAAACATCGAAATTGGGACTGTGTTGAGGTGTTTTTCAAAGAGGACCAGGTAGAAATTCTCCAGACAATTTTTAAACGACGACCACTACCGTCACCTACCGTCAAAATGCACCTAGCTAGCTGTTCTTGAGATGACGGTGCTTCTTCTCCTGGCTTCTCAAGTATCGCTCCTTGTTCCGACATTCGCTGCCTACCTGTGATCATATTTTTTCGGTTTTACAATAACGATGTTGCGGTCAGCACCCTCTTATAATCAAAGATTCGAGATATGCTATTCAAATTCAACAATTGTTGCGAAAAATGTAAAGAAAGCTAGTCATTATAAGCCCATATCGTACGATGAATCGAGGTAATGGTAGGTATTTCTGTAATCCCAGAAATCGGAGGCTAGTTAACTGTTTTGTATAATATTAATTTATCATAAATCTTTCTCTGTCTGAGATTAATTGGTAGATAAAGATTAAGTCGTGAATCTCCTTCCAAGGAGGAAGAGAATGTTAATAACGTCGATGAATTCAAGCATATCCTCGCTTGAAAAATGTCACTGCCAGCAGCGAGAGATGATTACACGGTCAGAGGTTCCGTGGGAAGTTATAGAGCGAGATTACATCTTAATGCCTCCACGACGGGGGAACAAAGTTTATTTATCGCCGTTGATGCGCTCCGCCGTCTGTTTTGTCATTACGAGTAATGCAGTTTTAATAACTCTCAAAGTTTCTATTCTTCGTTAACAATTTCGCTTCAACAGTTTTGTCCGCCATTGTCATAACACGACGCGATGCTCGCTTTCTAGCGGATGCGAAGTGCAAAGTTATCAGCGTGGATGCGCGCGGTCAGGCAACGACCGTTGTATCTGTCAATTCTTTCAGACCAGCGGCCGACATATCATATGTCGCGTCCGTTTTTCGCTCGCATATATCTTCCGCGACGCTTACAACCTTCTTGCTTGAATATCCAGCCCGTGGCGAGTGTCCCGTTTCACGAAACTGACCGGCAACCAAAATGGTAATAGGATCTACCACGGCAAGTAGTCGGAAATCTCTCGCAGATGGAACGGCAAGGGAATATTCGAACGTTGCGCTCTTATCCCTATAAAACCATCCGCACTAATGACACCAATAAATCCCGCGGCTATATACTGACGTCTTCGGGGGCATCGCTGGACGTGGCACCGTGTTTGCGGCGAGAAAGTAACGGCGAGGAGATTCGCAATGAGAACCACTGCGATATCGCTTGTCATAAGTCACTCAGCGTGTGGCGTACAGCGAACACGGGCCCGTAGGATCTCTACAGGCCCGTTCTCGACTCCTTCTCTTTCATTCTATTTTCCTTAGTCCCTCTTCTCGCGTTCCCTCCATCGGCCTCCGATTCTTTTTTTTATCGGCCGTCCTCCTCCGATCCGCCTCCCTCTCCTTCTTCGTCGCACTCACACCCGTTCCTCCTCGTTATACATTCAACCAGTTGATCCTACGAGCGTTGTTACGGACAACTCCCAGCAGACCACGTCCAGGACATTGCGCGTTCTCTGCCCCGCTGGGCACCCCATCACCGTCGCGCGAGTTGCTCATCCCGCACGCTAATCCAGTCGCGCCATCGAATTCGGCGCCACGGTGTGATTTGGTTTAGTCGTTAAGCGAGTCAAGTAAAGAAAACGCCGATAATTCATTTTATGATCAGATAAATTCCACGCAAGAGAGGTAGGGAGAGGAAGATGATTCAAGACATTATTTATTACGCGCCTCGACACAAATCTCATGACGCGAGTCACGACTACATACATAAAATTTTCGATATAAAAACATTACTACAAACTTTCAATTAAAATACAGCCAACTCATTGCCTATAATGGAATTAAAATAGTTGTAGTCCCAAATAAGGTAGATTGATTAAAGCAACAATTGTAATAGTAACTAAAAGAAACTTTTTTTGGATACGATCCTTTGTGTAGAAAGAAGAAAGCTATTTATCTTGCATATGTTTCTATTTCACTTTTAAACATTATATAAATGATTACTTGTAATCTCTAAAATATAACGTTTCAATATTTCATATTGAACCAGAAAAAAATATTAATTACCTTATATATTATCAATAGTCACAAATAACAGATGAAATATTGTCGACGTGGATCATATGCAACAAATAACAAAAAATATGAAGATTTATAGCAATCATAAAACCAAGCGAAGAGAACTCCAGGAGGTACTCTTAGGTACGTCCCGGGTTTCCGATTTCGAGATTTTTTTCTCCATGCGAGATCCAACGCTACCTGGAGGAGGAGAGGAAATTTCTCGCGCTGCGAGTTCGATGTGTGACAGCGCGGTGTCGTGTAACAGTTTATTCCGAGTCTCGAATTTCCCGGTGATACTTAATCGATGCCCCAACGCGAATAAGAAAAATTCGTGCGGACACCTGGAAGTTAATCTAAGTTTCGAATTTCGAGGATATTTTCCCGCGATCCGATCGGAGTAACGCGCTCCGCGCGTCGATATCTTCGACACGAGAAGATACTCGCACAATCGCTCTCGCGCGAGTATCGTTCAGAAATAGCATTCAGGCATCTGGCGCGTTGCTTTGAGATAGCCGTGGAATTGATTCGCGCGGGCCACTAGCAAAATATACACGAAAAAGAAGGTCGTGAATTATGAAATCCGCGCATAGTCGAAAACGCTAAATTACCTATGCAATTCATCTTTTCGAGATTGTATGTATCTTCGGGAATTTACAGGCGGCGTGACTTGTTCCAGACGATGTAAATCCATATCTTCCGATCGAATTTTCTTTTTCTTTAACGTCCAATTTATATGTGGCACGACGCGCTCTTACTTACACGATTGTTTTTACGCCTCTTGAATATGAAACGTTCCATCGTACACATTTCTTCTTCGTGCGTTCTCTCTTTCTTCCTCTGTTTCTGCGATTCTCTCGTTCTCTCCGCCAGGCACTACTCGCTTCCGCTTGCCACCCGAAGTCAGGATGACGATCATCCACGAGGCGAGAAACGAAAGAAAGAAGCAGGGGAACGGGGACAGGGATAGTTTAGAGAGAAGGAAAGAGAAAACACGCATAATGTCTATATTCATCACCGATCGAAGATGAACGTTCTTTCCAAGGGCCTGCTAGCGTAGCACGCATTTGAATATGAAAATATGCCACGAATTAAAATAACACTGAGCTACGGAGCGCAATCTTAAATAATTCATGGGATTTTTCACTTCACCGCAATATATGCCCAACGTAACGATGATCCCGATGCCGAAGCGATCCTACATTCCTACCGAACAGTATCATGGGAGTCAGCTGTTTTTGGTCTGCACAAAGAAAGTTTTGAGTTTACAGAGAAAGAAAACTTTTTTCAATTACACTATATCCTCTCGAAGAATATCTAAGTTTTAAACTTCAATTTCTTCGACGCAATATTCTTTAGCGTATTACGACTCAAAAGTACAAAGTTGATATATGCATTATCATTCGCGAAAGTTCAAAACGTTATCAACAAAAAGTGCTCTCGCATGATTATTGTTCCATATTGCGGTCACCAGGCATCGAAAGCTATTAATATAACCGGCACAAAAAGGCGTTATGTAATATTAACTACTGAATCGGGTCACGTACAAACGATCCGTACACATCAAAGAGGTTTTTCAATTTAACTTGTACAATACAAAGCGCGATTTTCCGTTTTCAAACCTAATTGAATGAGATATTTTCTATTACTTTTGTATTTATAACTGCATTATTATCGTCAAAGCGTTATTCAACACTTTGATATAAACACTTAATTATAAGCTCAATAAAATTTTTTAGTTAAGGTGGTACCTCCGCGACAACCTCGACCAAAAGTTTCGTTCCATGCAAAGCTTCTTTTGTTAACTGTTTTTGTCACGCCGATGGGAGTAAACTTTTTTCTAAAACTGTCCGCGCTGTGCACCAACACACGGAACAGGTTACGTATACCGACCATACATGCTGTCAGATATGCGATATATCGATATATTGACATCTTATGTATCTAATAATACCAAAAATGTCATGCTTCTCAAGGCGATATCTTCAAAACTAGATGGTAAATCACTCTCTATATTTTTTTTCAGAATATTCGTATAATCCCTCTCTAGCGTTCTCTCGTTTTTTATTCAATTCCTATATGTAGTTTTGACGGTAGAATTACGGTAGAAAACGTGTCGTTGATTCATGTTTTGTACATGGATTACATGTAAATCATGCCAATTTCAAATATAAATATCTCGGCTTAGGGATGGTAAATCTCATTTAACTTGCACAGATGTTTAGATAACATATCTAATAATGTGTACGCCAAGTTTTAATAAATTCTTGAAAAAACGATTCCGTGGAGGTACCACCTTAAATATAAAAGATTAAAATTTGTAAGGTAAAATATGAAGTAGGTATATAGATAAAAAAATACAATGATTATAAAAACGATTACAAAAATACAAATGTGTTTTAATATAAAGGTGAAACTTTAAATGAATACAATTAGACAAAATACTGTATACAGAAAATCATTTAACGTCATTTTAGCTTACAATTAGAGGCGGTATATCAAAAAGATCTGTAAAATCTAGATCAGTGCGACAAAGCGTCAGCGATAATTTATTTTATGTCCATTGTCTGTTCTATTCGCAGTCCTTGCTATTAATTTTATATACTATATTAACACGTTATTATACATTATATTCTCAGAAGTGTTCTTGGAACTGGAATAAGAGATTTAAAGTTTTAAAAGTTAATGTACTTTTTTATGAAAAGGCTATAAATTTCTGAGAAAATTTTTTACTCAGTATCGATGAAGCGTATTGTGTTTGCGTACCTCTTTGGGTTCGAAATTTATGGTTTATAGGTGTTTAAAGTTCATCGGGGAATATCCTGCAAGCCATAAATAAAGGATTCAGTTTGCGGGCAGGGGTACAAGGGCACCGCGCAGCAGTGCAATTAAGGCAACTTACTGAGACGGCAAATGCGATTTGGACTGACTTACAAACTTTTCCACGCTGAAAAGAAAACTTTCGACTGTAATCTCGGGATTTATGAACGCTCGCGCGCGAATGCTGTAGATGCAGGTAGTTTTCACCCTAATCTATAGTCGAGCATACATTATCTCGCCCGCCATTATTTCGCAATTTCGAGATCAGACGTTGCTATAAATCCAGTGGTAATCAATTATCTTACATACCTCTATACATGCTTATTAAAGTCACAATATTACATTAGTTCTTTGAACGAGACTTTCCTTACGGTAGGCCGTGGATTGTGTCACGTATCTTCTCGTCTTATCGTTATTTATCTGACAATGAGTTCAACCAATGTTCAGGTAAATAGGACCACCATGCAGTCTATACACAATGACACAGAGATTTCTTTATGTTCGATTGTCGAGAGGGGCTCTCTCGGAGATAGTCGTATAGCGGTTCGAATCTTTTTCCGAGACTACTGTAGTTACGCGACGATAGATAAGGCGGTTTATCTTCGTCGTGGAATATCATACCGGATAATGTTGCAATCTTATCCACCATGCTCGTGCAAACAGTCTTTTTGCGATTATTTTTTGCGTGTTATTTCGATAATTTACGGCCATATTTTTTGTCCATAAAACAACTACAGTAGAAGTTAGTTTTCTGTGCCTTTTCGAACCCTTTCTTTTCACCCTAAGATTCTAAGATTTCTTTACCCACTCACGTAGCAACTGTGACGAGCAGTTAAAAAAAAACCTGATGATATATTATAGTTAATATAATGTCGCCAGTAAAAATATAATAATTTCAATTTTACCACTGAAATAAATATTGTATTATATATAATAAAAAGTATTATATGGAGCTCAATGTGAAAGTTCTTAAGTTAAGTTAAAATGTGATTATTTTATACTACTGGGGCATCATATTTTACTTATAAGAGGTTTTAAGCGCTTAGGCGCGCGATATAAAATGTAAGATTATATCTAAGATGTAAGATTATATCTTACATCTTATATATAACTTTTCAATATATAAGCCTCTAATTTATGTCAAGTGTAGATACTTTGTAGATACGAATAGGAGAACTTGATTTAGAATTAAATTATCGGAATACCTTCGCTAAAGAAAGCAGGAGCCCGAATAGATGGAGAAAGCTGTATAGATACCGCGCGGGTGCGGCCACCCAGCACTCAAAAACGTACACGTCATGTAACAGAATTTTCGTTTTACGCGCTACATTTTCCACACGTTCGCGCTTTTAATGGTCCGTTTTGAAGCGTATAAAAAAATGCAGCGGCATAAAAACGGCTGTCGGTGAGCGGACGAAAATTAATTGCGAGAGGGGCAGGCCCGCGGCCGCGCGCGCGGCGGGAGAGACGTCCCGAAAGATTACACTGTATCCGTCCCTGGTGTCTGATGCGGATACCATGTAGCGGTGGTGTGTAGTTACCAGCGAATCGACGCGTTTCTCTGATAAATATATATACGCGCGTTTACACGCCGAAGGCGGAGAGGCATGTACGCGCGCGGTTATACGATGAGAGCCGACACGTCGGTAAATTTCAGCGTGATCACACTGGTCACAGGTCTTACGACAAACGAAAGGGGCTTGGCTGCATACCGTAATATTCTGTCGAATTTACGGGGCGCCGTCCTTTACGGCTTTATTACAGAACTCACGGCGCGAGTAAGCCACGAGTATGTACATATGTATTGTACGTACCTCCGATGTGGGAATGCGAATTTCCTCTCTTACTTCGATTCGTCTCGTCGATTATCGAGAAACCGGGCGCACTGTCGCGCGCGAAACGGCATACGAAGGATCTGTTCGTCGTGCAACTCTACGACGCGTTCGGGTCGTTCCCTCGGTCGTATAAAGTCGATATCGTTAACTTTTACTGCATTGTGTGTGTCACACGCGGCATGTGGTAATTTTTTTTACAGATTTTGTTAAGGATTTTACTGGCCCATTGTTTAACAAATGTAACGGTACGCGATCCGAGAGGTTGACATAAATATTACATTGCAATCCATGTAGATTCAAGTTTCTCTCTCTCTCTCTCTACTGTCTTTACTAAAAATATAACGCGATTAAATTGTATGCACAGGAAAAACGTATTTTTCCTAAACATTTAAAAATCTAGCGCTCTATGCAATTTATTATAAAATTGTTCATAATTTTAAAGCAGAGCTATTAAGTTACCGGAATATTAATTAAATTTGAATATGCATTCACCGACGTCATTAGACGTCATGCAATTATGTTAAATAAATGTACTTACGCTTGATATAAACTTTGATTTATGAGTCATAATGGGTCCTCGTTATCCATCGCTGATGGCTCGTTATCGCGAGAGGCAGCTAGGCCATGTAAAGAAACTATCGGCATGATACAATTTTCCCCCATAAGAAATTATAGGTAGAATGTAATATTAATTTCGCTCGCGACTGTTATCGTTAAATTCTTTAATTAACTGGCGACATGCGGCCAAAACGACACGCATGATAGTCGCGTATAACCGCTGCATACTAATGAAAACACCTCGTCATTTGATGAACCTCAAGTCACGTATACGATTGGTACGTCGTCGATTTGATTGACAAATCAAGTTTATATTACGCGTTCCCCGTGTAAGATAGAAATTTACATTCTTTTTCGCGCACCGATGAGAGAGAACTGCCGTCGTCACACACGGATATTGTTTGTTGAAAGAGACTGAACGACTAGGTGCGCGTTACGAACCGGTGCGGTGTAACGAGTACTCGCTGTCACGTCACTCGGGGTTCGGGGGAAATAAATTTAACTTTACTTACATGAAAATAGAGGGCGAATTAAGGGCCTCATCCGAGCGTCTATAATCTTACGACGTATATATAGGAAGACCCACCACCGCGCCGGTACGATCTTGAGAGTCGCATCCATTGAAGCTGATGGAGAGTGGCCGTGCCACTAGAGTGTTGTTGAAATATATTTTAAATGTCGAAAGGAAGTTTGGCCATGTGCCTCGGTTCCCAAGGAACCGAAGAGATACTAAAAACACTTTAATCTTCGCAAAACAGAAAAAACTTCTTGTTTTACATCTTTGGAAACCGGAGATCAGAGGTTTGTATTTCCTTGCCAGATAACGAGTTGCACTTTTTTCAGACGCCCGAAAAAGTTTGCTGTCTTATTTGTAGCATGTGAAAAATACACCGAGAAAAGAAACATCGCGAATAAAATGCAATTTAAAATGCAAACTCCAAGTAAGTTACGAAGATGGTACATGCAAATATAAATAATGAAGTAGGAATATTGAAAAAATAGATAAAAGGAAAAAGTATTTATAGCATGAATATAAAGAAATTAAATACAATCTACTTATTGTTAGTCAATTTCATTGCGTAGAGCCGTAGAAAATAATGAAATTGATTCATACATTTTCCGTAGTCGTACAATTTTTTCTTCATAAGATATTTATTATTTACGCCTATGCGTGCCTTATCCTCTACGACCAAATCGTCGCCACAAGAATTGTTAATTAGGACCTTTGTCCTCGAATCGATACAAGCCCAAGGTGGGAAGGGATTCGAGCGCAGCCTAGTAACACAGATGATAGAATCCGATAGCGCCGTAATGGATCACGGAGATACAATCGAGATCCTGTATTTTCGCGACCACTGGCACAGTGGTCTGCTCCTCGGTCGAACTGTTACGTTTCGGTAAGATACATCGATCGGCGCGGCGCGGCGGGCGGATTCACATCCCACGAGGCTCGTTAGGAGGACACGATCACGCGCACCACCGTGCCCGGTGCGCGACGAGGACAGAATTATCGGGGAACGGCAAGAAATCCGACTCTCCGTAGGCGGCTTTATAATGCTAAGACGTCGCCTACCTGTGCTGTGGCACTTATTAAATCTCGCTCTAGCATCTTTGCCGTACCTTTCATCTCGGGTTACTGCTCGGCGGTATTCGCTCGCACACTAACCGCGCTGCCTACGCCTTCAATGTCAGACTTCGTCGCGAGATTTGTAGGAATCAACGTCTTTTATTCTCGGGTCGCGCGCGCCCGCGCCGTTTCCGAACGTTTCATCGTCGAATATTCACCGAGATCGTTTTAGCCTTATATCTCCGTCGACAGCTGCGAATGCTTACGTTTGTCCTCTTTTATCGCGCGTGCAACATACACGATAACGCAGCTGTATATGTATACGCGAGCAAACGCATAAATCAAACGAAGAGTGTACTCTTCACGTCAGAAAAATCGGAAAAGCGGAAGGGTATACTAGCTCGTCAAGAAATGCGTTATTAAAGATTTTTCATTGAAAACTTTGCTTGACAGTCTTCTCGTAGGTGCGCTTTGTGCAACACAGTGTAGTGTTTAAATTTGCACGCTACGTATAAAACGTAAAAGCAAACGCGCATGAAATATTCAAAATGTGCGGATGGAAAAGAGTTTGAGACACATTATTTAAAATTATTAAAAATAGAGAAAAATAATTTATTTTCTATATATGAAATTGAATTAATGATAGCTTCAAATTCTTTCATACGTGAATAAATACACATAATCTCCTATAAAAGAATATTTTTAATTACATTTAAATTCTAATAAAAATAAAGTAACAATTAAAAAAATATATAGAACGAAGAAAACATTTTGTGTTATTTATTTATTTAACTTAATCTTTTAATAACGATTTGTAACTGGAGCGATATAAAACCACAATGCCGGCTCCGATTGTTCGGAAAGTTGTGAGAGTCCGATCGACTAGGGCGGGCCGGTCTTTTTATGTTGTTTGCAAACTTCTGCCGAGCATACTGCACGCATGGGCGATTGCACGCTTTCCAGAAGTGTATAATAGGACGGAAGTTGTCTGGACCCAAAGCCGAAAAAGTCATGGCTACATCTTCGAGTGAAGGACTATGTGAGAGACTGTGCCTTAAAAACGGCCTACAGACCCCCGGAGAGCTCGTGTAGTGTATCGCTCGGGTAGTATCCTTCATCGTCCTTCCATTTCCAACGCAGCCGACCTGCAGGCAAGGAACGAACGTCACTTGACTCCCTAATATTAATCTGTGAGCGATGGCACTCAAAAAAGAAACGTCTCTACCTAACATACATATGATGAGGGTTCCTCAATGAGGGAGTCTCGTCTCTTGTTTGGGGGGAAGCACTTAATTTATATTAATTTTATTCTCTGCGCTCAAAACAGAGGACGTAGATTTAACAAGGCTATATTTTTTGTTTTATTGCAGACGCGTATTTAGGTCTTATGCATTTTGATTTACATGCTAGTGTAAAAAAAATGGCTCTACGATCTTTTTATACCGATTATATTATACTAATATTTATAAATAGCTGCATGAACAATTATTACAAAAATCTAAATGACTGTAGAGAGGAAATGTCTCAGAAATTGCTCGCGAGATTCACTTAAGCGTATTAATCAATTTCTCTTGGACATGTTTACAAGCAAGGACGAAGCAAGACTAAATCATACGGTCAACGCGTGACGCATTATTATGAGAACCTCAAAAGCGCGAGAGTGCACCTGGAATTGGTGCAGTGTTCGCGTTGATACGACGGCGTTATCTACGGGCTGTGACCACCCGACCCTACCGGTAAGCGCGACGCATTATGTAGCGCATACCACATGTGATGATAGGTGACAGGAAGTCGTAATCTACCCCCTCGCTATCTCCCGACAAAACCGACGATTGTTTACATCGTGAGATTTTTAAACAAGCTCCTAAGTAATTTATTCACGCCCCTTCGTTATGTGCTCCGGCCTCCGAACGATTCACACGATAAACAGTAACGCAGCAGCATGCATCGCGTGTCGACTCGCGCGATCGACCCGTGAGACAATACTTGGTCGGTCGTGGAGGAAAATTCGGGTTTGATTCGTGCTCCCTTCCCACCTAAAGAAAGAGAGACTCTTCGAGACGATTCACTCGAGCGGCCGGGTGCGAAAGCCGCGCCCCGCATCTGTAAGCTAATTTTACGTTGAATAAAAACGCGTAATGCCTCTGAAAGGGAAATCCATTTAACGTTCGCTCCGGCTTCTCAAGATAAATTGCTTTTCGAGGGGGCGGGGGATGCCTTTCTAAAGCGACATTGCTTCCAAGTTCGGGGGGGGGGGGGGGGGGTGACAGAGTTCCTTTGCGAAAGACCCGACGAGACCTCCCTCGAGAATCCCCTGTTTTGGCTTCGCTGGCTGGTGGACGCCGAGCGTAACTGTCAACCGTGACCTAACAATGAGCGCGGGCGGGGGCCCGGGCGCGGGCACGGACGCGGTATACGTAGCCGAAAATCCACAGGGGGCGAATATCTCAACATAGACTTCAATATGTGTCGGGAACCGTTTTCCGCGTCTCTATATGTCTCCCTCGTCTCTATGCGTCTCGGCGGTATTGAGTATCTGCACTCCTCCGGAAAACTTCGTCTCGCCAAACATTGTACAACACTGTCTCTATTGCGTCTAGGAAACATTCGCCAGATTTAGTGAAACGGCAGTATCGATACTTTCCTTATCGGATTTCTTTATCAAACTTTTGGAGGTAGTAATATCGAGTAGGTATCTGTTGTATTATATGAAAGGGAGAAATTTATGAAATTAGATACTTTACCTAGAGTATGTTTTGTTATTGAGGAGAATATATAATAAAGATGAAATATGATGGCAATACTGCTCCTCTCTATTTATAATTTTCCTTATAACAATAGAAAGATTAAAGCATGTATGACAGATATAAAGGCAATAAATTGAGAAGCAAATATAGATTCACATAAATGTTATCGTTCGGACTGCGCGACTCTGCTTATCATCTTATTGTTAAAGAAATTACCTCTCCGCTTGTAAATCACTCTCGCAAATAGCGTGTTCTGATAAATCACGTCAGCAAAACAGTCTATTATTTATTGGGTTGCAGCTTTCTGATAAATCGCGTTAGGAAAACAGTCTATTATATTCGTTAGGTTGCAGCGGTTCTCATAACGCGGTTAGCGATTTAAAAGGATTTTTAATCGTACACGTTAGATCATCATCGGATATATTAGAAATAAATCCGTCGCATCTCATGCCGTTCGTTGAATTTTGCGGACGGTCGTGCACTAATGCAACCCGTTGTGAAATTAGATCTAAGCTGCTGCGACCGCAAACTCGCGAAAAGGAATTCGCGCAGCCTCGAATCGCCATTCCTCTTTTGACCTTTAAACTCCCGTCGAGCCATCTCCCCTCCCTCATTCTTACCCTTTCGATCCGATTACCGGCCGAGAGATTGCAACGGACCACCTGGCTCGTACGGGGAATTACATTCGCCGTCCGGTCGAGAGTAGCGTCTAGACTCTCCACGTCTGAAGCCTCGCGAAATGGTAATCGGAACCTGTCCCGAACCGATCGTCGCCGTTCCTTTGCGACGCGGACGTCGAGATGCAGACGCGCGGACGTCAACGGCGAACGCTGAGGAGAAATCGCCGACCCAAAATCTTCCCCCTTGTCATTTCCTCATCCACCCAACGGGAAAAAGCCCAGTGGCCCTGAGGGCCTGGTGTTCCCTCGCAGTCCGTCGCGGATATCGGCCACTACGAGAATATTACTGTCGCCCGAAAGAAAACCGACGACGTATGTACTCGCGAGGAGCATATCCATAGTGACGTCTGTGCGCGAGCGAAGAAAGGTTTCCCGAGAGATTGACGTCGGATCGCGATATGATACGGAATTCGTTTGACATTGAGAGCGTCGGAACGAATGTTTAGCATGAATGAATCCATGAGAGACTATTGCTATTGGCATATGCAAGATATGCTATCGTCAATATGCGCAGCTTAGTTCTTTGACGTGTTTGATGGAACTGATTTTTATGCAGGAAACGGTTCGACGCTCTCTGTCCATAACTCTTGTTCAATTTCTTTTTCTATATTATATATGCCTTCCGAATTAAGTTTCAACTAAAATCAAAAAGCCACGTTGTTAAGTTCGTAGTGTCAAATTATACACAATTTCAGTCATTTTTACTCATTCCTATAGGTCGCCACTGCTTCTACTATCGTTAATTTAATTAAATCAATGGAGTTAAAATAATACTGTTTTATGTTAAAATAAATTTCGACACACATGGTACTTAAAAATAACAAAATGATATTTAACTCAAGGTATTGGTTTAAATTTCGTCCTTTTTTTTTTTTAGTATTTAACAGTGATGCACACTCAAAATAAAGCAGCATATAATGTCCTCCATCTTTATTATAATTAGGTACTATCTCGTCTTATCGTATCATCATCCACACATTGTAGCTGCCTCGCATAAAAATAAAAAAATCTGGAACACATACATTACAAAATTTGGAGTTACAGGAAATCCAGCGTACAATATAATATTCGGCTTCTCGCATATTGCGTACGAGTTTACGGCCGTAATAAACATGCCAGTTCCCGGGCCTTTTTTTTTCTTTTGACACACATAAACGACACCTCTCGCACGCCTAATTTTTCGCACGCGTGTCTGCCATGAACATCCATACCGTGGGCGCAACGTGACGTTCGCGAAAGCGCATAAAATTCGGTGGCAGACAGTTATGCGATATTCTCTTTCTCTCTCTCTCTCTCTCTCTCTCTCTCTCTCTCTCTCTCTCTCTCTCTCTCTCTCTCTCTCTCTCTCTCTCTCTCTTTCTTTTTCTTTATTTTTTTCTGTGCAATAATGCTGGACGGCTCCATTTTACATCAGCGTCACTCCCGAACGCGATAACGAACGGAATGGTGAGCAGTCAGGCAGAAAAAACGAAGGCCGACGGTATTTTTAGCCAGAATCCTGCGACAAAAAGCTTCTCGCGGCGTTTAAGCGGCTTCATATCTCGCAGGTGTTCTGGATGACGACGAGAACGACGATGATGTTACTTATTAATTCGCCTCTCTCGGCACAGTCGGCCGTTTTAATCATGCCTTTATTGGCGAGGTCCACCGTCATGCGGCGACGAATCCGTTCGCAGCAATGACACGGTTGGGTATCATTCGCCAACAAGCGATACGCGAATTGGAAAGTTTATCGCGTTCGACCCGCGCACGCGGACCCGGGACCGGGATCGTCGAACTCGCCCGCCTCGTGTCCTCGAGCCCCGATCTCGATACGAGGAGGTAGGTAGGTTCTTCCTCGGAACCGGTCGTGACCGTACCTACGCGAGACGTCGTTAATACCGCGCGCGAGAGCGAATCCACCTACGAGCCGAGGAGATGACCGCGTCTCGCCGCTCGTAACCAGCCCAAAAAGAAAGCAGTAAGTCGCTCAACTTGGAAAGAAGAGAGAGAGAGAGAAAGAAGAAACAAGGAGAATCGTGGACCGATAATAAATGGTCGTGAATCCCGAAGACCCGGAGCAGAAAGGGAGGCAGAGAGAAGGAAAGAGAAAGAAGGGAGGGATTCTTGCCGACCGTCTCTCGTTATCCACGCCACACGGCGTCCAGCCGTGTGTGACGTCATCGCGCGCGCGCGCGCGCGTGTGTGGTGTGTGGCCCCGGCGATACATCAGGGGGATGCATCGCGCGTTCCGCATCGTGTGCACGCGCTCGTGTGTGTGCGCACTGCACAGGTGTGCAGCGTGGCACCACACGCCGCGCGACTCCTCGCAAGGATGCACGTGTAGTATCTACACACACGCGCGCGCGCGCGCGCGAGCGAGCGTGCATAGTTAAACAGAGTCGAGTCGTTGCTGCAGCAGCGGGAAGCAGCGTCCGAGGGACGAGAGAATCGAGAGATACATAACGCTGCACGGTTCGCTAGCATATACCATACCAGCCGAAAGCCGCTGGTAGGGGAACCCGAGGGGCCGGTAGCCGCCGCGGCCGAGAACCGACGGAAACGCCCGAGAGTTCCGACGGCCGCTCATTCTCTCTCTCACTCCCGCCGCGGCCGGCGACGATCGCTCCGCCTTCGTCCGTCGACTCCGTAGCCTCTCTCGTGTTCGTGTCTCCTCGCTCGGGTTCGCGTCGCTCCGGAGCGGGAGTCTCGGAGTCAGTCAGTCCGTGTCTGTCGTCGTGGTAGGATCGCGCCCACGAATTTCCTCCGGCCGCGCGCATTCCTCTTTCTCTCGTCGCGCTCTCGTCATTCCGTGGAGCGAGCGAGCGAGCGCGCGCGCGCGCCGCCGCCGCCGCCTGCTCCAGCATAACAAAATATTTGGAGAAACCGCCCGTTGTGCCAGTGCGTAAGCCGCGATTCCGGAGTACATACACATATCAACACGCCCATCGCGCGCCACATTTCCTATGTGCGCGCGCGTACGTAACCGCCGTCCGATGTTTACGGATCTGATTTAGTGTTTCTCGATCGCTCGTATCGCGCGTACACGCGCGCGCCTCTGTTCGGCATCGTGGCAAGTGACTACCAACGACGGCAACGACGACGAACTGGTTTCTGTCCGTAGCGGGACCGAGCGTGCTTTATCTCGGCGTGTTTAGAATCGAGCGCGCCCCGGCCGGTGTGCGTTTTTATCAGGACACGAGGGACAATGGATTAATTCTCGCCGGGGTGCGAGCAGCTACCAGGCGCTGCGGCTGCGACTGGCTTCGGTTAGAAGCGGAGCGGAGCGGAGCAGAGCGGAGCACAGCGGGAGTACCGCGATAAATCAAGGTGAGAATCCGGCTTTGTTTTCGAGAAGGGTTGCTCGATAGCCGCCGTGCCGCGGTCTCTCATTGACCAGCCTCACCGGCCCGCCGCGCCGCGCCGAACCTTTTCGCATCCTCCTCTCGTTCTCTCTCTTTCTCTCTCTCTCTCTCTCTCTCTCTCGCCAGCGTTCTCCCCGCGTTTCTTCCTCCAGTTCGTCCCGCTCGGACGAGACTTTCTCCTCCCCCCTTGACTCTTTTCCGTTTCTCTTCTCTCGGCCGGGCCGGGTCCCTCGGCGAATGCTGCAAACGAGCATTCAACGAGCGCGTAGCATATATTCCACCGGCCGGGCCTCCTGTCCTCATCCTCCACGTTGCCGCACGCTGCTCCGCCGCGCAAAGGCGGACCCGAGGGAGTGAGAAAGAGAAAGAGGTAGAGAAAGAGACGCGACGCGTCGTTTCTCCGGATTCGGCTCGGACGGATCTTTGATTGCGATTCTGCTCTCTCTACCACCGACAACACCGCCCGCGCCGTCGTTGTCTCCCTATGCAAATCCACGCCGGCGGAAAGTCGTCACAGCTGAAAGCCGTGCGTGAGGATCTCTGTTCCATTAAATAAGTTATCCCTTCGCGAAACGAAACCGCGGCCCGAGTTCGGTGACCTTTACTCGACGGATCAATTGTGAAAAATTGAGCGATCCGCCGCTATTTCGAACGTGACGTGAAAAATTGATGATCGGCGAATGTTTCGTTGCGCTTGGACTATCGGAAACCAACGGAGGAGTTTAGAGTAGCTAGACAGATTGCAATAAGTGGCTGTCGAAAGTCAACTGGACAGTTTTGAGAAAGCACGGTGTTCTACGAGGACAAGTGAAATCAGCTAATTCCTGATTAAAATACAAAGTAGCTCCGTTAAATCTTAGCTTTATTTTTTTTTGTTCAAAGAGCTTCCTGAATTGGTACACACTAGCAATATGTTAGAGTGAAACAAGCATATTTTGTTCCACTTTAACTTATTGCATCAATATACATCAGTTCAGGAAGTTCTTCGAAAAAGAACAGACGGTATATCACGAAAAGGAGCATTATTTGTATTTTTATCAGGGATTAGCCGATTTCTGATACTCCTTTTAGTGATATGTTGTCTGTTCTTTTTCGAAGAACTTCCTGAATTGGTGTACATTGATGCAGTAAGTTAAAGTGCAAAATATGCTTGTTTCACTCTAACAGTCTAACATATTGCACTAGTGTGCACCAATTCAGGAAGTTCTTCGAAAAAAAAAAAGCTAAGGTTTAACGGAGCTATATTCACATGCAAATATTTGAAGCTAAAATTTCTTAAGCACGCTCTCGAATTAGAATAAATTCGCAGACAGGATGCGCCACGATTCGCGGCTAGACGCGTTATGATTTATCGGATATGTACACACCGGGCACCGGGAGTGCTTAATACAGTGCAATCATTGTTATCCCGCGGGATGCCGGATGCTTATTTGCTTAATATCCCAGTTGAGTGTACGAATCTGCTGCGCTTTCTGCGCCTTGGAGTCCACATAGAAGTATTAGCAAAACGCATACATTGCATAGCACACGCGATATAATTTATCACATGCAGGAAACACGATGAATTAAAGAGAACCTAGATATAAGCGTTATTTCACATTTAGCGTGATATATAATTATGATTGTATAAATACACTATTAAATATTAAAGGCTGAAATTTAAACCAATATCTTGAGTTAAATAACATTTTGTTATTTTTAACTATTATGTGTGCCAAAATTTATTTTAACATAAAAACAGTATTATTTTACGTCAATTGGTTTAGTTAAATTAATGACATATTGAGTAGGAGCAGTGGTGACCTACAGGAATGGTTAATAATGACTTAAATTGTGATAAGTATAATTTTACACTACGAATTTAAGAGTGTATAATTTATTGTGTATTATGCGATTTTACCGATTTGCTACAACAAACTTTCAAAATATAATTCTTGAGTTTAAAAAACTGAGAAGAATCTCTTAACACATTGTCCGCTCAGCGAGCTTTGTGATCTTGCCGCAATAAAATTTTCATTATCGATGGCATACGTTAGTAAATCTTGACGGCGATAATAGGAGGGAGGGGGGTTCGGCAAAATTTGGTTTGATATATTTTTTAGTATCACACTTAGCTTTTACTCCAGAATCAACAAGGACACCGTGAAACTTCTGCTTTAACATTTAATGCATTTTTTTCTAGATTTTTAAAGTAGATTTAGCAAAACTGATTTTTTTAATTTGAAAGGGGATTTTAATCCCAAACCGACACCCCCTCCTAGGATCCGCCAGTGTTAGCATATATTGTGTTATTGATTAAAAGCATATGTTATGTAATATGATTAAAGATAGAAATAATTGATTGTTGTGAATAGCACAGTTTTTTAATACTTTATTATCTGTCTATATATTCTATTCATTATTCATATATAATTCATCATTCAAAATTTTATGTTAGATGACATTTATTTCTTGCAAACGTTTCAAAAAATTTCAATAGCATCGGTTACTAGTCACTAATGGTGTCCGGTCCACTAGGATGCCATTGAAAAGTCAGGTATCGATTACGAACGACTGTGGGGGTCAACATGTTAATCGTGAGTTTTCTTTTCAAAACTCACCAGCTTCAAGGTGCTATTTCTTTTTCAAGAGGCGCATGCTATTTTAGGGAAACACGTACTTTGCCACATTAACGGGAAGCAAACGCGTGTATTTGCAGTGAATTTCTGAAAGGAGGCTATAATTGTTCTCACCGTGTCATTGCTGTGTCACAATACATGTGTACGAACGAGATGCCATACTGGCGTAGTATTGCGCGTAACGTATTACCATATAAATGCCGTTACGACAATACGCGAAGTCGCGCGAGCCGTCCTTGGTTGTGGCTCGCGTTCACGAGAAAGCGACGACGATCGCGTTTGCCCGGGGCGTGCCTGCACAATCGAATTCCGTCGAAAGCTGGACGCTGAACGCGGACGTGAATCACGAGAAAAAGTCGACTCGCGCGAATGACAGAGCTGTAGCGCTTGTTTGATGTTTGATCTCGGGGGCACACGCCCACGGCCGAGCTGCGGAGAGAAAAGAAGCGGCGCGAAACCGCATCCGACGTTTATCTGTCAGGCTTTTTACGACTATCGCGCGTAGCTTCCGGCGTGTATATCCCGGCGATCTCGTTAAATTTGCGCCGCATACACACGCGTCACGCGCGTATCCGCACGCACGAACGCAGGCTATTTACGAGCGCGCAGCCCGCGCGTATTTTTCGCGCTCGCGATTAGGTGTTCGCTTTCGCATTCGCTCCGCGCGCAGCTCGGATTCGGCGCGCGATAGCGCTGAAGCTTTATCGCGCCTTAATTTTCCCAGCGGATGAATCGGATATTTACAACCGACGATAAGGACGATGCCGGTGCTGCTTTGTAAAGTTCGTCGTAGGGAGCCGAAAAGAAGCCGCCAGCTTGCAACGGCGTCGTAACGCCTAATTACGTTCGCCGCGGACATATCGTAGGACGTAGCACATATTTGCATCGCAAATCTTCCACCGGGTTAGCCGGCGACGTTGTTGATTTCGTTATCCTCGTCTCGCATGAATACATCAAGATAGAGATCAAGACCGATATAAATATCGAAAGAACGTATTGTGTACCCGAGTGTGTACCTATATTATGCGCATAAGATAAATATCAATATCTTCTAATATTGACACTCATCAACATAGCTTTTTAAAAACAACTATTATTATTTTGATAGCTTGTTAAGTCTTTACAGAGAAAGAATTCTGAGATGAGGAACGTTGTAATAACAAAAGTAGATTCAAGAATATTTGAAGATGACTATATTTGCGATATTAATAATTCATATCTCGCTTAAAAGAAAGCATTGTTGTTCACTTATATCGTGTATCGTAGCATATATTCGATATTAAGATTCCCTCTTTCTTTCCCTCTCTCTCTCTCTCTCTCCATGATATTGATAGATTATACTTTCAAAATATATCAGAACATTTCTAAAGTATCGGGATATTGAAGCAAAAGTATCGATATTCCGACCATATCGCAGTATCGGTTGCTTATACTGTCATAAAACTCTCGATGAAGTTTCCGCAAAATCCTCGATAGAATTCCACATCGCCATAACTGAAAATCCTCGAATATTCTTGGCCGCGTTTAGGATAATCGCTCCGATCGTTGTTGAAGTGATGTTATCTTATCGTTCCCCGAGCTCGCATGTCTCTCGACTGTTTCGTTACGCGAAGTCGCAAGTTTAATCTTCGACCGAAGTCGTGCAATTTCGGAATGTGTACTTCGAGTCGCGCGGATTTAAATCCCTGTGGTATTACCTGCGCAGACGAAAATCTTAAACAATGTAACACATCAACGAACAGCAGTTTGATATATGTTTCGGAGAATAAATAAAGCTCAAAGTTTCACTAGCCCGAGATTATATCGGTAAATTTTATTTGCTCTATGACTATGGCAATCATAGACAGAAAATATAAATTTGCCCAATAATACTGTGGCATTTTACGCGTTCATCTACATTAAAGGCTAAAACGAGAAAGATATAAAGCAGCTTCCGTTAAGGATAAGTTGAAAGCCTCGCGGAGCAGCGACACTTATGGACAGCAATAATTACCGCGGACTCGTTTTGTTCGTGCGCCGGCCGCCGCGATCGTCGCCTGGCGAGGCAATAAAAAGGCCGAGTTCTCTCGTTTGTAGTGATATATATCGTCCCGTGCAGGTGGAAGACATCTACGAGCGGGCAATCCTCTCTCCTTACGATCCTTTTGGATATTTTAGCGCCCGTTTGGGTCCTTTTACTACTCTCTTGGGCGAGGCTGCCACGTAGCCAGCGTAATTAGAACGCACTATAATTGACTCGTTCCGAGTGTTAGCGAAAAGGTGAATTATGTCGCGAACACGCCAGTTTCGGATAAAAGAATGAAATTGGGTTAAGCGTGTCGAGCGTTTAACATCGAAAAACGATGCAATTTGCTTCTCGGCACCGCGATTACTTTATGGGCACTTCATCGGGGGGTTGGCTTAGGGCGCGACAACGCGTTAAGCCGCATAGAGCGATTTTATAGACTAGCGCTCCCGCTGGAAGAGACCGTAAATCATTGACGAGATCGGGGATACGCCGTTGCAGTTCTCATATTTGTTCTCTTTTATTTCCAAATTGTTTCTATACCTTGAACTAGATAATTAAATGTCTTTTACTTGATTATTAAGCAAAGATTTATCTCGTTTTATTTTTAATTTGTTTATAGATCTCTTTTTATCTTATCTATGAGATGATGTATGTTGGTTAATTATATATACATATATTATACATATAATTCCATTTTCAGTAAAGTATTCGTATGTTGAAGGACTGTCACGTTCTCGCCTTCAATCGTACGTTAACCTCGCCCTCGGTTTATAGTTTCCGACGGCGTAATCGATCGAAAGTGCACGAAACGTACGTACGTTTCGCGAGAGACGCGCGGATCTCTCGACGTGGCGGGCGAGAATACATTTCGCCCGCCTCGCTTTGTCCGCTTTGTCAAAAGTGTGCTCTGGCACACTCGACGCGCGGCCCCCGCGATGTTGGAGGACGTCCATCCGTTTTGCAAATGGATTCGCGGAGGCTCCAGTGGCTTTTTGACGCGCTCGAGAGTCAGGCCCAGCGCCTAAAAAAATCCGTGAATGGTGAAGGCGATCCGAAGCCGTGAAAAGAAGGGGGCTTAATGAAAGAAAGAAAATGTTTACAGAAGCTGGAGAAAGAGAGAGAGAGAGGGAATGAGTGAGAGACAGAAAGAGAGAGAGAGAGAGAGAGATGCGCGGAGAACGCTTAAACCTGCGCCGTACTCTTCGTTTTCTTTTTTTATTCGAATGCTCGACAAAAGTTTGTGGCTCTCTCTGTGTTATATCACGGTCTAGCAATCTGGATGAGAAGCATTAGGAAAATAGCGCCATTGTCGTATTTTTGCGTTCTCGAAGAACATTATCATTTATGGCAAAACTTGGCCCGTTTTTCCTTTACGAATGTCAGACGGCAGAACGTCGGAACGTTGTATTTCCGCCAGGCAACATCGAATTCGTATATTTTTTTATTGCGATTTAGTAATGTATTGAAGTAGTTCGTTAAAATACGCTACGATTACTTTTAATATTAATTTATTTATTCTGAAAATGTAAATTATAACACAGATACATAAAACTATGTTACAATACATTTTAATAATTCAACTTTTACGTTAATTATATGAATCTCTCTGCTAAATGAGAAGCTGCTAATTATTGGAAAAATTAGCAATGAAAAACTCTACAAAGCGATACTGCGTGTCTATAATGTGTCATGGTAATGCACGCGTGCCTTTTGTGGTGACTTTATCGTTTTGTCATTCTAGTTGCGTTATTCTCGATATTATGCGGTAACTCACTCATTTGCATTTATATTTGTATTTACGGTATGAATCATGTTGGCATTATAACCGTCTATGAAAAATCTTTAGTACAGATTTAATACGGAAAAAGTCCACATAGATAAGAGAGAGAGAATATACTTCTTTATAAACACATCTAAAATTCGCGTGCTAGAGACTCGATGATAATATGGATTTGTTGATAAGAGCGCGGAGTAGCGATAGCGGAGATACCATCTCTCCGCTTTCTGCCAAATCCAATATTTGAGAACCTATGATTCGTCAGCCGTATGTTCCTACAATCTGTTAACACTCTTTTAATCCCGTTTTTTTACGATATTTTTTCATCGCGAGATTTCTCCACGATGTAACATCTTCGGATAAGATCGATAAAATATGTCGAGGAACAAGCAACACATCATCAAATAGAATCGACGAGGCATCCAACGACACGTGACTGCGGGAGTCGAATGCAATTTCTCCTGTGCCTTCTTTCCCAACATTTTTCACGGCGTCGTTAACGTTCGCGTAACCGCGTAACGGACGCGGATTTTTCCGTCGACGATGCGCACGACGTGCGGAGGTTAAACGTAATTATTTTCGCGCATTACTTGCGTCCGCCACGGTGTTTCCGTTCTGTTGTTTCGCGGAAAAGCTCAACGAGCGTAGTCCCGCTCCACCGGATTTTTTCGCCCCGTTCCCTTCCGCAGTTACTGCTGCTGTTTCCCTCGCGGGCGAAGCATTTTACGAGAGAATCCGCGCGCGCCGAGCCCACTTCCGAGCCGCCTGTCCCCCTACCTCCGTCCACGCTTTTGCGGCTGTTCGTCACGGTATAAACGGAGAAACGAGAAGGAGCGAAAGCGACACCCTCCCTTTGTCTTGTGTTCCTCCTCACATCGGGGCAGGTGAAACCACGTTACACGTGTGTGTGCGTGCGTGCATGATGCGTTTCACTCGCGCGTGCGGGTGCATCCTCGCTACAACATTATTTATTCACTAACTACGGGTTACGGTGGAGGATCGAATCTTCACGATAAACTGGCTCGAGTGGTATAAAACAGTGTAGTCACTCTATATGTACAGTTATAATAGGATAATATGAGATTTTTTGCCTTTCTCTTTTCTTCTCTATCATTGCATTATTTTACGATCTTTGTTATCGTTATTTATAACTTTTGTATATATTTCTGTCTTTATAACTTGCTTTATAAGTGTAATAAGTTTATTCTTAACTGTATAATACCTATGCATATTCTCGTTTAGTTGATGAATAGACAGGATGGACAGATGTAAAGATCCATTCTTGTTTTTGCACTTTATTATGCTTATCATTAAATCAGACTATCTATATGTATATTATATCCGCCCTTTGTTTCCCTAGAACTCTCAGGACAAGATGAATATCTCCATCTACAATAACACGTCCAAGATTTCAAAATTATTGAAAAATAATGACAAAGTATTGAAAAGTAGATGCAACAATTAGGAAAAATGACGGACTATATATTTAGTGAGTACCGCGATATCCGAGACCACTGAAGACATGATTTTAATAATAAGTTTCCGGGGATACGAGAACCGGTTTTATATTAGATCTACTATTTTCCGATACTTAATCGTTGTGCGAAAACGAGCCGCACGCATCGACGCGACGGCGCGCTTCTTGTTTCTCCGCCGTCGTTAATCTCGCGCTCTTAAACGCGGTTTTCACATAACAATTACGTCGTCGTTAAACCGGTCCGCGTTATCGTTAGTGGCCGGATTGTTGCCGCTCCGCGATTCTTCGTCTCATTTAAACCGGAGGGACCTGGTGGGAAGACGGAGCATCATCTCGTGCGTCTTTTTTCGGCGCGCCCGAGGAAACATGATCTCGCACGCCTTGTCGCGCTGACCGGAAGAAAGCGCCATTAGGAAGGATTTATCGCCGATTCGGCGCAGCCCGCAGGCTTTGTTTACTTTACAAAGCGCCAGCGTGGAGCGAGACAATGTCGAGGGAACCGCGCATGAGTCTCTTCGTTTGTCAGTACAAATCGGTTGCGCCAACCACAGTTTCATCGAGCTAACTGCTAGTTAGCGATTCGTTATGCCTGTCTCCACATTACATTATTAGCCATAACACGCAGAAAAAGTTCAGGCGTCCAAGATCGACCGGATTCATCAAATGGAGAATGCAAACACGCGCTAATGCAATCGTTAACTTCTTTCACATCCGGTCGAGAGTACACACATGGAGAAATTAACTTCTTTTTGCTCAGCGACTCCTTCACAGAGTACTGTAGTAAAACTAGTTTGCTTATGTTTGATTTTTTCAATAAATGGTGTCGAATTTAACAACGCAAATCAAACAATGCACAATCAATAAAGAAATGTTACACATGTATTTTTTACTAAATATAGATTCAGCGTTTCACACACGCGCAGATATTAATTCTTGGTTACTCGCATTGTTACTCAACATAACTTTATTTAAAGAGGAATCCGTGGCGCTGAATATGTGAGCATTTACGAGCACAAAAGGCTTAAATATAAATTAAGATAATCCAGGTTTTAACAGTAACCCGTGTAGGTTTCAACCAGCCCCACGGCGCGGCGCCCGCCCTCGCTGTCGCGATATATCCGCGGGGCACCACCTCCGCATTTCCTACGCCGCGAAATGAGAGCCCACGCGGGAGAAAGACCACCGATTCTCATCCTAATTGAACAACAGCGTGTAATTCGTACGTTTCGCTAATGGCGCGTGTGGGTCGCACATTTTCGCAGAATCGCGAATGTATCCACACGTAACAACCGTGCGTCGCCGAAAAAAATCGAGGGAAAAAGAGAATCGTCGCGCGAATTAACACCCATGGAAACGAAGGGAGGGAATCAGTTAGTATCTCCGTCGTCTTTTCGGTCTCCCTCGCCTCGTCTGTGTCAGTCGTTTCTACCTTCTTCCTCCCCCTCTCCACGGGGCTACCGCAGGAATCTGCATCGAAACGCGAAGGTCCCCTTCTCGGGAGGTCAGAAGACCCCCGTGGATCGCCGCGAGATCCCCGATTGTGATTCTTCGTTCGGGAATCTGCGGGTCTCTCCATTCTACGAAGCGACGCGCTTCGCGAATAAAGGAACAAAGTGTCGTCTCTCACGCCGCAGGCTGCCTGATTTACTGAGAGGAACAAGAAACAGTATGCAGACGCGAGAGAGCAAGAATCGGGAGGTGTATATAAATAGAATATAGGAAGGGAATAAAATATACAATATTACCAATGCACAATAGCGACCAACCGTACCGGTATACATACATGAGGGATGAAATAAAGCATGAATGCTGTGTGTGTGTGTGTGCTACGTTTATCTGACTTTGCGATCAGTTAGAAATAAAATATAAACAAAGAACACTACATTTATATACATATGAGAAACAGAGAGAAAATATTTTTATTCTCCGGGATACGCGAATTGATTGATTATATTACAATTTACAATAATTAATTATTTTATACGTTGTATTATTTCAAAAGGAATCTTTTTTTGTATGTGTGGATTGTTCCATGTGGTTATTCACGGATCACATGATGGGAACAACAGAAAAAGGATAATGGGGAAGTTCGATCGCGTGCTATGAAATCATAACTTTGTTGTTTCGTCGGGACGCGTAATGCATGGGCAGATGCGATTTTGTCGCGCGAGATTTTGTTCGCTTTTCTCCGGCAACCTGTGTTTTAAGGCGTGTAATACATAGCAATAGAATGTTCGTGTAATCGCCTCAAGCTAATTTTCGAAATTGCAGCTTTAAAAGACATTTTAACGACGCGTCGTTGCAAATTAAAATAAACAACTTTTTTTTATTATTAAAGAAAGGAAATGAATGATCAAATGCGCATAAAAACGTATACATGCAGAAATACAAGTTTAACGATAGACGATCGTAGGAATGCAAATTAAATCAACTACGGACGTCTGTGTGACATGATCTATAATTCAATATCTAATTGTAAGTTGTAAATTTTTTATGAATGCCATTTGTACGGATATAAAATGAATTTTTATTCTATTCAATTATATCCTGTTCCACGCACAAATATATATACGTCACCACACGTACAGAAATTCATGTAAAATTGAAGTAGGTACATTCATGTTTATTTTAGAGTAGCAAATTTTACTTATACGTATGATACAGCATTCTCTCGGCTTAATGAATGCATTTTTATAATAATCGTTTCTGAGATATCAAAAAGCTTTCAAGCGGCATAATCAATGTCATCGAGAGTGGAATACATGTATTTTTCGAAAAAATCATGGTTTAGATTACTACCGTGTTCGAGGCTGGTTACATTGATTCTGAAAATTTAGCATACAGCTCTCGCGGGAGGCAAGGTTGGGTCGATAGCAACACCACCCTTGGAAAGCTCTTTCAAGGGTGAACCCTACGATGGGTGGGTGGCTCGTCGGTGGTGGTAATGCCAGCGGTAGAGGTGGTGGTTACGCTGATGGTGGTGTGACTATCGACCGAGTGCCGACGACGTGGAACGTCGTCGTGGTTGCGCCATAAGATTTCTTGCCGTCTCGTGCGGTTTCTTTTTTCTTTATTGCCGAAAGTTTAATCAGGCGTACGTTTTCTCGGAACATCTTATAAATTATGTTTCTCCCGTCAGAAAAAAAAATGGATGGACGCAATGAAATATTCACGTCTTTATCAAATTACGAAGACTACTCGTAGTTTTACCAGAAACACGATTATATAAATTTTCTATAAACGAGTGAATTTTTCCCGTATAGCTTTTTTTCATAATAACTTTATTCATTAAATATTCCTCTCGTTAGGGAAATGTCGCGCCATTATTTAGTTAAATACTCCTCTCGTTAGGCAAAAGTTCCACCAAATTTCAAGTTTGTGCTCAACTATAAGACCATATTTACCTACGTAACAGACAGTTGGGCACTATGTTGATCGACGACACGCCCTCCGTAGAAGCAAATGCACAACGTAACCGAGTCTTAATTAGTTTCCTTGTGGACGCCGCGGAACAAGAAGCGGCGATGTAGGAAGCTACTTCGCCCTGCTCCCTATTGGTCAACGCGCGCCTGCTCTCGACGGCGCGCTTCGTTTTATCCGCGATTAATTAATCCTCGTCGGGCGAGTTCGCGATCGACCGAAGTACGATTTCTTGATGTATACGCAATGTGCAAATAATTCCGGTCGCGTTCGCGCTCGTGCATACGTATGCGCGGGTCCAAAGAAACGCCGCCGCGGCGACGGCTTCTTTCGAGCTCGTCTTGTTCTCGCGAAAAAGCTACCGTTTCCTTAAAGGAAACGCAAAATAATGACGTACTTACCTGTTTCGTTCGAGCAAGTCATTTTTAAACGATACCGTCCTATGGCGTTCGCAGGTGCGCGAATTCTTCAGAGAGGGCTTTCCAAAAATGTGCAGATCGCATCTCAATGTGTTTAGCTCATAGACATGTTAAATAGTTCAATAATGCGACACATAAACTCGGCGATAGTCTTTGCAAATTTAAGAATTTTTTTTGACAGCCTAGAGGAAATTATCCTGAAGCTGTGCAACGAAAACTGCAAATTTAATATTTTCAATACGATCACGTGATCGATGTGTTGAAGCTTGCGATAAATTTTGTAAAGTTGATTGAGAGAGATCTATAGAAATATATAGATATAATTATTTCTGTCGTTTCTTTCGTGTATTGTGAATCATAATTAGATAAGTTGTGTAGTCTAATCACTTCTATGTGTATGGCCACATTTTTTTTGAGATATTTCTCAGAGATTCTGAAAGATTTCTCAGAGGTATGTTTTTAAGATTTTAATCTAACTTTCCACTTTGGAATAATATTTGGCGAAGGACATTCGAAAATATATTATCGTGCGTCGACATCGCGTTATGCGCTTTATCTCGTTGGCTTGTAGATAATCCGTGTAAACGCGTTGGATTTGCTCTACGTTAGGCACGTTAGACAGGGACGCATAGCAGGCGTTGCGTATCGGTCGTGCCCGACCTGTTTCTCCCCGGGCCTCGGGCCCGCTGAAGCGGACGACGAGCGGGGAAACTTTATCGCGAACGCAACGAACGGTTGACAGCTCCGTGATGCATCGGTAGCGATTTGCATTGGCGTCGACCGCGCGGGAGCCAGCTGCGAATTCTGAACGAAGAAATTCTCGCCATTTTTCGACCTGCATTCCGGTCGCACGTTTATCGCTGAACGAGCCCGCTGGATTCTCATCTCTCACGTTTACCTCGAATTTTATGTTAAACAAATCAAGGGAAAGAGATGACCACGTTTAACGCTAAGTGACTGATAATGATATGGCAAGAATATTAATGTTTTTAGTGTATTGGTACCGTTGATGTTTCATATTAACTTGGTACTATTATTGTCTTATATTTAACTAAAAATTCCCAAACACAGAATTCTCGAGCGAGAAGCGTGTATGCGAGACCTTAATTAAACAAACTAACATTCTCTAATTGCTTAATGATTAATTAATTAACTTGCTTTGGTTTCAATTATCTAATTTTTATTTAATATTAATGAAAAATAGATTGGAGAGACTGAAAAAACTTTTGTCATTAAATTTGGACAGTCTTATTCGTAGATGCGTAGAAATAATAATCGTAAGCCACTGGGAAATTGATTCTCAAACGCAAACACTCTCAAACGAGCCAACTGTACCTTAACTTTGTTGACCTTCCTGTAGATTCCCCGTAATATTGACGCAAAGTCGGATAGGATAGACACGATATAGACTGGTTCAATTATGGAATCGTGATTGCTAGGAAGCTGTAATACTTGCAACAGCTTACTCAATATATTTTACTATCATTTCACCTTCGTGGTTATTTTCGTTAGTGTTATCACGATCTTGGCCTTATCATTCGATCGCTCATCTTCACTAGTTTTGTATGATTACTTCAATCATTATTATTATACTTTTATTAGTTATTTATTTTTTAATTAATTATAATTTTATTTTGCATTAATTACAATATTGTATGTTTTTTGTGTTGAAATTTTTTTACGAAAAGTTCCGTGAGTTTCGCTGGCTCGCAAATTCCAGTACAGAAACTAACGCGTAATTCATCGAGCTTGTAAAATTCTCGCAACGGTCAGATTCTCATCGTAACGTTCATGGATTCCATAGATAGCCGTCGCGATAATGTCGCCAATTTGTCTCGTGGAAAGTGCTGCTTCCCACGCGTTTGCACTGGCATTCACACTCACAATGTCATAACTTTCTATAAGGCGCGAAAAATAAGCACAGCAAAATGAGATAACATCGATTATAGCCATTCGTTTATAGAAAACACATAATACAAATATGTATAATATAATAATATAAAAAAATCCGTATCGTTGAATGCATGGATTATTGGCAGAGATAGTTATTAAAGCAATTCAGAGACAGATCAAAGATGTATTTTATTATTATGATACGAAAACAAAACTAATAAAATTTTATAATTAAACAATAAGCAAATTTAAATTTATAATTAATTTTATAATTAATAAATTAAATTAAAATTAAATTAAAAATTAAATTAAATTAAATCGTCGTAGCTATAACATAGAAGACGTTAAATTCGTGTTATTAATTATAAATCACGGATAGTATAGTTAAAGTGAGATCGAAATTTAAAGTTAAATTTAAAGTTAACGCAAAAAGTATAACTTGTATAACTCGCAAAGCACTAAAGAACGCGAATAACAAATTCGATGCATTTACACCGAGTTGCAGCGCTTGCAAGAAGCCAATTATAAGAAGTTTGTTGCCTGCGCTTCTCTCAGTCCATCGTAACATTAAAGGCGATATTCGTAACAAATAACTAAAGCTCGGAAACAAGCAGTCACGTTTAGCTCGGAACACGAACACGAGTGTCGGTTCTTTAATGCAATTTTCCTTGAGAATAATTTGGTTACGCTGCCGTTTTTCCTTTTACCTTGACTTCGGATTTTCACTTAAGCCCGCGCGGAGACTTACGACACGCCATTTAATTCTTACGAGTAATTAAGCGACGCGAGACTGCTCGCAAGGTACTTGGAAACTCGGTCCAAGCCGGTCGCTTATCTGCGCTCGACGCGTTAAGAAGACTCATAAAGGACTGTTGCCATAAATCTGATTTTGCTGCGATCTTAATTAAGGGCTGACTGCTGGATCTACTTTCCACGAGGTACGTTGCCAAATGCGCATTCTCGGCATTACAGATATTTGTTGCCCTGAAAAATATCGTTGCATCAAGTCGTCGCTAATTATAAAAATTTAAACTCTATATTTATCGCTGAATGTGAGACTTCTGAAACATTTAAAGTCTAGAATTTAAAAAATTATATTAAGCATAAATTATATCGTATCAAAAGTTCGCAGAACCGCTATAATTATTCAGAAGCGCGACAAATAGTTAAAGATCTCTTGGCTACCGCGATAAATATTGATGCGAATCATCGTGTTATCTCACGTGCGTAATCAAAGATCGAACCGCAGGTTAATCTTGCGTGGCCTCGAGAGTGTTTCGCATATAATCGTGAAAGATCCTCAAGATTTGTCGGGACATTTCGTTCGGGGCCAATATGTCAGGTAGACGACAGATCGTCCCGGATATACAAAATTTAGAATCCGAAGGCAGTCGCATAACGAGCAGCGGATATCTCTCTGACCCCTCCATTCCTATCTCCTCGCACCCGTCTACCTGTTTACCCATTTATCTCCCGATCTCTCCTCTTTTTTCCCCGAGCTTCTCTTTACTTTCTCGCTTCCCCACACGCGCCGTCATCCGCGCGGCGTGTAAGGACGATGATTTACGGTTTTAAAGTCCGTTTCGCTCGCACTCATCGACGACGCAGCGAGGACGTCTCTCTTCCTCCGAGAAAAACTACTCGGCCGGTTCCAGCCTTCCAGCGGCGGGCGTCGAGACGCGCCGAGATGGTCGTTGCTTTTGCTGCCCGTCGCACGTCGCACGTGAAAAGTAAATAGCGAGCGTGGCAGCGATTCGTTCATCTTCCACAGCTTGCAGGACCGCCCTGTCTTCTCCCATCTCTTCTGCCATCTCTTGTTAGCCGTAAGCGGGCTTTTCTATGACCGTCCAGCCGCGACAAAGCGGGTATGTACCTTATCAACGTTTTCATCGAGCGTTCGGGAACATATAGCGAGCGCGAGAACGCGGCTAATATTTTCTGCATCGTTGCGGTTTTAACGACATATGAGCCCAGTGGATCGAGGGTGGCGACCGACTTTTATCTTCGCTAACGTGCCCGATATTTTTAGTAACGATCAAACGATCGCCTTCAAAGAATCTAGATCGCTTTGCCTCACACCTTGCGGTTCGCAGCTTTCGCTTTGGCGAAATTAATTTGTACCGGGGCGATGACCGACTTCTGTAATCATCAGCGAGGCAACATTAAAGAATCGCCCCATTACTTACCAATCCTCGAGACGAAATTTTCTTCTCGCCGCTTATCCGCGAGTCAAACAAAACCCTCGACGATCATGGCGATAACGTGCCAACGACGAAATCATTAAGGGGCGTATGCTACGCAATGCGAAGTTTCGGGCAGTACACGATATGTATATCGATAAGCTCGTTTCGATGGCGATACGTCGATATAGCGGTACATGATTCAGCCAGAGCCGTTCTGCCGCCGATTATCGCGAGGCCGATTTTCTCTCTTTCTCTCAATCGCGAGCCAAGGTGAATCGCAAGAGCGAACGCTTTCTGGGACCGAGCGCTTCGCGCCTCCGCGGGGCAACGGATCCAATTAGGCGAGCGCATGAATCCATAATTCATTCCCTGATTAATTAGCGCGCGTACACACAGGCGGAAGGTGTGAGCGAAGGAAAGGATGGAGGAAGGTGGGACGTGGATGGTGGAACGATGGGGAAAAGGGGCGTGACGAGATCAGTGATCCTTCTCGGCCGCAGTTTACTCGCGCTCGTACGGCCGCGGCGTACGGCGAGTGTTATATAGGTGTGCGCAGCCTTGTAAACGCGCGGGGAACCAGGGGAACAAAAGGAATCGCGTTTACCGCCAACTTTGCGATAGCACCTACGTATGCCCCACCGTGTATTTGCGGCCGCAAGGTGTGTATGAGAGCGCGTTCTCTTGCGTGGTTTTATAGGGAGATAAAAGGTATCCCGACATGACAATCTCGCTTACTAGACCCCGCGGGAGATTATTACGAGCCTGTGTATTAAATTGGGATTCTCTTCGCAGAACGTTGTAACATTATTATGGAGGGCGCCGAACACTTTGTACACGCGGCGATAACGAGTGCTAAAGATTGATCCGATTATAATTTTCACTTGTACATATATTATTAATATTATTATTGTTTGACAGTTTAGTCAACAAGATTTCAAGGTTCGAAATTTTTAACTTGAAACTTGAAACGGAAAAGTTTTTCTGACAAATGTATAATATTTATCGGAATTCTTAATAGAAAATAATCAAACACTTTGTATTCTGATTAATATTACGGCAATTTTTTAAAAAATTATGGTTAGAGCGAAGTTTCGTTCTCGATCGCGCGGGCAAAAACGCTTCGGTCGGCGAGTACGTCGGCTTTTCCGGTCGGACTCTTCGTGTACTGCAGCAGAACAGGATACGACAACGCCCAATGTTGTTGTTGGCGCGAAAGAAGCCTGTTCTCGCATTGCTGCTCGCTGTATTAAACGCGATGATTGCTGGGAACGCGATGAATGCGGAGCGCGTGCTCGCTCGCGAGGGAGATCACCTCCGGTTTCACATCGGACAGAACGAACGTACAGTAAGGCCGGAGGAAACTCGAGGCAGGAAATAGTTATATCAAGATCCACTTCGCGCGCAATCGACAAGCGTCCGTGTCGACGATTACAGGCGGAACTTCATCTCCTGGACAAATGATACGTTCGTCGCGTGTGTCTCGGTACCGTCGCGTCGTGCGGATACACGATACAGGGTGGTAACTCGATGGCGCGATTATCGAGCCGTTCGTATCCTGATTGAACGAGCGATGCATCATCCGTTGTTACACATTCTTTATCGCGCTCGGGCAGCGCTGAGGTGAAAATAAGAGGAAATGGAAGGTGATGGATCGCGAGCGCGTTTGCAGTTTGCCACGTCGCGTCGGCGCAATTACAAATACAAATAGCTAACCGCGAGCAATACGAAGAAAATGTTATTTTACATTTACAGTCTAACGATATATTCGATTGCATTGAACATCTCGATAAAATTTAAATGGATATTCTGCACCGAAATTAAAGCCCTCCGAAATTGATTGAAGAATGGCACTTCGTTATTTATTTGCAGCCCTCGAACCTCGACAAAGTTCCGTAATTTTCAAAATTAATTAAGTCAATAATTACGTTCCCGTTTAAACTGTCGCGATGGAAAAGCCGATGTCAAATTGATCAAAGAATACGTCTGCGGCTTGATGAAAATTTAACGGAGCACCATGTATACCATGGCAAACGTGCCGCTTTCACGCAGGCTTTGGTAAATCCGATCTTACGCGTGTATTCTGGGAATCGCGCGCGACTCGAGTAACAGCGCAGTTTCGCATAGCGGACGGCGGATACGCGAAGAGAAGAAAGACCGTATTTCAGTCGCAAAGGTCCGCGCGCGATATTGGGAATATTTCCCGCACATTTTACCGGAACGGCTGCGGCGGCGGTTGTCTGGCGAGTGTCCCGTAACCACTTCGCGTGAAAAAGGTGTACAAGTCGCACGCTATGTGTATCCTCCCTGCATCGTACTCGAGAATAACTCCCATCGCCTTTCCTCACAGCCATATATTCCTTTGAGGAATTTTACTATTATTGTAAATGCGCTGTGAGATGATATCTTTAACATTAGAACTACCGGAGATTGATCTATATTTATTTCCACTGAAGAAATCTTAGAAAAGAAAAGAGAAAACAAATTAATAAAATTAATCATCTATGTAATTTCAATAAAAGTCAGGGATGTCAAATGGGTCATTTTGATCCTCTTGGTGGTTCTAGTGTTAATCAGATTACCGCGACAGAGAAACTTAAGTTGCGGAAGATATTTTAAGAAGCAAGATTTTTTTTGTGTAACTTATTCTGATAAACATCTTATTTTTTTATATTGATTGAATTTCTATGATTTTGATTTCGCTCGCTGCAATATTTTTATACGAGGCGACGAGATCGAAACACCCTATATATTGCGGCACGCGGCAGAACGTGGCGTTCGAAATGCGTGAAAGCGTGCTTTATATTCGCATAAAGACCCGAACTACATGTTGTCAGGCGCGAATGTGCGTATCACACCCGGGGGCTCTAACAAATAGTTCCGGTTATCGGTGCTTTTGCGCGACTTAGGCTCTCCCTTTCTGTCTCTCGCAACACTCTGCATGTTGCATCGTTAATAAACTCGTCCAGAAGGAGAGCGTGCGCTCGAAGGCCAAGTTTAGATGTCCAGATTCGTCGGAGAAGATAGATACCAGAAGGAGCTTGCTGCGCACGTAAACTATGCAGAGTTAACTTCCCGAAAGATATATACGCGCTGTGCGTCAAACGCTCTGTTCGTTCACGAAATTGTGCAACTCCATATCTCGGACGGAAGTTGAGACTTTACTGACACGATATCTGGCGAGTGCATAAATTGTTATTCAAATAAATTCTTTGCGAAAAATACGCTGTAAAAATATAAACAAACTTAGATGTACGAAACGTATACTTGTTAGTATTTTCTTATCATTCATACATAACTATAGGAAGTATTAACTTATTCATTTTTGCTATAAATTTATTAAATTATTCTATATATAATTTGCTATAAATTTATTAATTTCTACAAAATTAATTTAAAAAAATGTATAATCTATCATTTTTAATAATATATTATTTTAACTTATTACTTTATACATTTATACTCTAAAATAGATTCTTGAGATAAATTGAAAATTAAAATAGAGTAGCACATTACAGTAAAACTAAAATTAATTATAGACACTTTATATGCGTCTCCTTTGCAAAGAAAATTGTTACCACCAGACCTTCGACATTCTTCCTGTAATAAAACTCCGCGTGAAACTTACGTTAATCTTGTCACTGAAAAAATTTTTATAACTCGTTAAATCAAGAAATTAGCATAATTGAGAAGATTCCATGGGCAACGCCGTGGAATTTATGTGCGATGATTAATTGCGACAGTGTTTATCGCAGAGTTAGCATACAGCTAAATCTCTCGGCGAGTTGTTTCTACGAACGACGACGGAAACTCTTTCGAACGATGATGCAAGATCATCGAGAGGCAGCGGATGAATCTCGACGGATCGTTTCTCGTTCCTTGTTTTTCTTGGCACCGCGGGACGACGGAGGCGAGGGGCGCGAGCACGGTGAATTTATGATTAATGCTCGTGAAACGAGCGATTTGATATAAAACCCAACACCATCTGACCGCCGTCAGTTTTACCATCCAACGAGGGAGCATAACGCATACCTTATCCATACCTCACCATAAATCTCATCGCGCGTTTTGATTTACGTACCTTTAGGAGCGTTTGCGAGAAAACGCGCGATATCACGGCGGGCTATGTGCTGTTGCTGCTGTGCTCGCGCTTACGCCTCGCTGCTTGTCCCTTTTTACGAGCCCCGGATGTAACCCCGACCTTCCCTCGCTGCGGTGAAAATCGAAAGCCTCGAAGAGACGGATTGACAGCGGACAAATCGCTATTTTAACGCGAGAAGCGCGCCTTTCACGCGTATCGACGCGTTTTTCTCTCGTGACCCACACACCAAGGCGAAACGAACGATCGACATCCTCGCGGCGATCAATCGAGCGAGAGCGAACGCAGATAAACGGCTTATAGTAGAAAGGATTTGCGCTTGCGGGATATTAATATGTATAAACTTTTAATTAGCTGTCGCGATGCTGACGGCGAATGGATTACGCTTATGCAAGCGCGTGCTATTCGCAGAAACTAGTTATGAGCGAGGATAGACGTGGGAGAGCAAAAAGAGCATGAAATTTCCATAAAAGAGGAGTGTATCGAAACCCAAACAACGTTGGCCAGCAGCCCGTATGGCGTATCCTATCCCAGGCAGCAGGGGCAGCAGGTTTTAAAAGTGATTCATTGCCGTGGTCCCTCCTACCTCCCTCATATTACCTCTGCTTTATGCAATACATTAATGGATATTCGTTTCGTTGAATAAGTTTTATGTATAATAGTTCCCTGTATCGCTCGCCGATATACCAGCAGCCCGCAGGGACAATTTCGATATATTATATCGCGATCCTCCATGGTATTGGTCACGCAATTCTCCTCTAAAAAATGAAAAGACGAGAGATAGGTGAAAGGAAATTTTCCTAACATCGTAACCAAATTGATCAGGTAGTTATTCTTATGATGAAGCAATGAGATAACGATTGGGCGAGATACGCGTGAAGCCTGTAAATGCGACGGATGAAAAGCTTAGACGCTCGTTGATGATTACATGATCGACGTGCGTGCTCATTACGGCGCAATTGCGCTGCGCGCCCTACGATTCATAATAACGCATTCTCTGTTAATATTGTCGGACAGAGCGCCGGGGTCGTGTCGAAGGGAGATCGCGATAATACGTCGTTGACGGGTTCAAGCCTCCAAAGCGAACTCCGTAACGAAGCGAAAATCAAAAGCGCATACATCTCTATTGAGAGGCATCGGAGCCTCGCTTCCGCGCAGCTGCGGCGGATGCATCTCGCCGGTGCATTTCGTTATACTCGGAGCGCGCACGCCAATCGGCCGTATCGGGGATTCGAGCCACACACGTAGCGGGACTTCTCCTCCCTTAATTCCAACGCGAGAGAGTACATGTACGTCGACCGGCGTCTTATAAATAGCGACGCCCGCGTCGAGGCGCTAGCAGTTAACAAACGGTTAAACTAACACTGCCTCCTACGATAACATTTCGCTCCGGTCACGTGTTTTCCGCGGCTCGACTATTATAAGATCCATGACTGCTTCGATTCCTTTCTCTGCCTTTTTCTCTCCTTCCTCCCTTCTCTCTCTTTCTCCCGTCGTCTTTCTTCGTCCTTTCTCAGTGTACCTTTTAGCCTTTCAAGCTCCCTCCACTCCACTCCCTTTCCTCAGACAGCCTTCGATTCTCCGTCATGGCAGAATTGCATTCTTCGAATAAAGTATTTATTTTGTTAATTGAATAAAGTTTTACTTATTTGCATTATATACAAACACAATATTAAAAAACGAATAATATGTATGTATGTATAAAAAATATTCGCATTATATTATCTATCTCGCAATAAAAATTCAATTACAATTTAATAAAATATTAATAAAAATTGGCAAAAATAACAATTTGTGTAAATTATAGAGAGTTCTTTACACTCTAACTCGATCATATTGATTATTTAAATTTTAAATGCATTATTCGAATAAAATTTTATTTGAATGTGATATATTTATATGCGATACACAAAGAGATCTTATTCGAATAGAGTTATCTCTATTCACGAATAAGACTATTCTCCATTCGTTATTTGTTATTCGTGAATTTATCCGGGCTCTCGAGCCGACACCCCACAGCTCTGCGAGAGGCGTACCGGTTTCGAAACCGGGTATCTAGCGAACGATCGAAGCACCGACGTTGATTTATGTACGAGACATTCGAACGCTACGCCCTTGCTCGTTAAGGTCGACCGAGCGAACGAGCGAGCGGGCCAGACGCATCCCGCGCCGACCAGCTATTTAGGCATCGATCGCCAACTCGGACTTTTACGAAAGAGCGGATACACGCGGTGCGTGCGGCTCGCCCCGGAGTTACCCGGCTGGGTTACCGAAACGGCACCGTGCTGCTTTAATAGTCCGAATTGCAAACGAAGCGGGACTCATGCGTGCGTTCTACTGTCGACCGATCGCCCGGTAGTCCTCGCCGTTCCTCGCTCGGGATTAAATCCGTACTCGGTACTCGGTACGCCCAGTCTCTCCGAAACCGTGATGAATACTCTATCTCCGGCAAGTACTCCCTTGCCCTACGAGTTACGCGTTATTCGCAGAACGAGTTACTAGCGAGAATTGATGTTTGCTCTCTTGATGTTGGGAAACTGTTATTGAATACCGAATGGCTCAGGTCCATATAATGAATCAAATGTAGAGAGCTACAGACTTTCAATAAAACTTTATTATTATTATAAGTATGTTTTTAAACATTTAATAAATACATTAAACATGTATTTTACATATATTAACGACTCCATTACCCTCGTATGAGAGGAACACTTATATCAGAGCAAAGTTCTCACTAAACTTGAGATTATAAGTTTTCTTTATTATGATTGATTAAATTTTAATCCAATCTCAATCCGTAGTGTGATATGGGTTAAAAATGTGTTGATTTGAAAAAATAACCGTGATACACGTACAGGTGCGGCACGGCGCTCATATGAGAGCACTAACGTTTGTTTGCTGAACGAAGGCAATGGAGGATTAAATATAGAAAATTTATTAATTTATAAATTAATGTAATGTACGAATTATTGAAAGAGACATAACACTTCCACATTCAATTTTCAGTACTTGTTGATTGATAATTGTAGATTGAAACTCTATAGAGTAATAAAATAGTTTAATATATTGCGCCACGTCCTTATACTTCTCACAATGCAAGCAATTCCGCCGTAGAAACATTAACAATAAAAGGATACTCTTTGCTTTCTGTTACAGGCTGCCGTTATGCGAGCTATGCAGCCATGAGCCGAACGTCCTTGAGCACGAGACCCGCACGACGGACGAAGTTATTTCCCGCACGAACAATGACGAGTCTGTTGACGTTGCTAGTGCTCGCGACGACGTTTTCGAATGTACTACCGGAATCGGCGATAAATCCGGTAGGCAGCATCGTCGGGTCGGGGTCAGGAGTTGCGTCCTCATCCGGCTCCTCATCCGCGTCGTCGTCGGTGATCGGCGTGGTGTCCGACAGCTCCAGTCCTAGCGGCAACGGAGTTGGTGGTGTCGGAAACGGTAATGGCGTTGGTGGTGTCAGTGGTAGTGTCGGTGGTAGCCATTCCGGTATAAATGGAGGTGGCGGTGGACATTCCGGCATCGGGAGCGGCAACGGGAAGGGTCGATGCGAGGAGATCACAATTCCCATGTGCCGCGGTATCGGCTACAATCTCACCTCCATGCCGAATGAATTGAATCACGACTCGCAGGATGAGGCCGGGTTGGAGGTACACCAGTTCTGGCCGTTGGTCGAGATAAAATGCTCATCGGACCTAAAGTTCTTCCTGTGCTCCATGTACGCGCCGATCTGCCTTCCGGAGTATACGAAACCGCTGCCAGCTTGTCGTAGCGTGTGCGAGCGAGCGCGAACGGGTTGCGCGCCCTTGATGCAACAATACGGCTTCTCGTGGCCGGAGAGAATGTCGTGCGAACGTCTGCCATATCACGGCGACCCGGAGAACCTGTGCATGGAACAGGATAATCACACCAGCACTAGCACAGGCCCTGGTGGTAACGGTGGCGCGGCGAGCAACGGGGTCCCGGGACCGCCGGGTCCGCCAGCGCGGCCCACACGGCCCAGCAAGACTTCGCAGCCGGCCCGCTGCAAGCCGGGCAAGAATCAAAAAAACTGCCAGCACCCCCCGGGGGAGAGGACGAGGGACTGCGCGTGCAGATGCAGGGCGCCCCTCGTGCCCCTGGGGGCGGGTGGCACGGGAATGTCAGGACCGATAAGCGGCGTCAGCGGCAGCGTCATCGGGACCGGCAGCACCGGGGCCAACGCGGGAGCTGGCCTGGCCGGCATGGCCGTAAGTGGGATAATGCCGGCGCCGGCACCACCATCGATGGGAGGTATCGGTCAAAACATCATCCAGGAGATCGCGGGGGTGCCGAACTGTGCCCTGCCGTGTCGCGGCGCGTTCCTCACCAACGAAGAGCGCGAGTTCGCGGCCGTCTGGCTGGCGCTTTGGAGCGGCCTATGCGCCGCCAGCACTCTCGTGACCGTCACCACGTTCTTAATCGACACCCAGCGTTTCAAGTATCCTGAGCGACCGATCGTCTTCCTGTCAGCCTGCTACTTCGTCGTATCCCTAGGGTACTTATCGCGCAGCGTGATTGGCCATGAAGAAATCGCCTGCGAGGGTGCGGCTTTGAGATCGGGCGCCCAGGGCCCGGGTGCTTGCGTCACCGTTTTCCTTCTGATTTACTTCTTTGGCATGGCTTCTTCGGTGTGGTGGGTGATCCTGGCGTTCACCTGGTTCCTCGCGGCGGGTTTGAAGTGGGGCAACGAGGCGATAACATCGTACTCGCAATATTTTCATTTAGTGGCGTGGCTGGCCCCGACTGTGCAAACGGTGTGGGCATATATCGCGGGTGGCGTTGCCGGTGACCCGGTAGCAGGAGTTTGCACAGTCGCTCCCGAGGGAGTGCGCAATTTCATCCTGGCGCCTCTGTTCGTCTACCTTTTGCTGGGCACGACTTTTCTTCTGGCTGGTTTTGTCAGCCTCTTCCGTATTCGATCGGTGATCAAGCGCCAACCCGGGGCCAAGGCGGACAAATTGGAAAAATTGATGATACGTATCGGCGTGTTCAGCGTTCTATATACGTTACCGGCCGGCGTGGTGTTGGCATGTCATATTTATGAATCATCTTTGCGAGATGAGTGGCTCAGCTCGCTGGCATGTCCCTGCCGTCCACGGGCAAGACCACTCTACTCCATTCTGATGCTGAAGTACTTCATGGCTCTCGCGGTCGGCATTACCTCGGGAGTCTGGATCTGGAGTGGCAAGACGGTCGATTCCTGGAAGCGGCTATGGAGGCGTTTGTTCGGCGGTGATCGCGGTCACATGGGCGCCGGTGCCGGGATGGTAGCCGGCGTGACCGGCGTCGGCGGCGGTATCGGCAGCGTTGGCATTAAGGGCGTCATGGGTCGGGGAGTCGCGATGCCGTACCCATCGGTGCCAGGTCCTGGCAGTGCTCTGCTGCCCCCGGGAAGCGTCGCCAGTGCGTCTCAACATCACCTGCATCATCACGTCCTCAAGCAACCGCCGCTTTCGCACGTATGACGTCACCAGTCTGCGGGGGGCGATATGAACACCGCTGGATGCGCCGAGCAATCACAAGAGAGGCCTTCCGCCCTCAGCAATTACGGGCCCATCTAGCCCTTCGCCTCGGCCTCGCGAAGGCACAACGCGACGCCGCACACGGCCCCGCATACGGCGCCGCACACGCCCCATTCGGCGGCGACCATCTACTCCAGGAGATCGCTCGCGTCCACGACGGGGCCGCTGACGCCGGCGCACGGGATCGCGCCGTCCTACACGCAGGCTACGGAAGTGTGAAAGGAATCACATGGTGGCGTCCACTTGGAGATTGAACGATTTAGCGGCTCGGCGTCGATGCCATCGGACGCATCCTCCGTGCGATGGACGACGAGCGGCCGCGGTGCTTCTCGATTACCCGATATACGTATTAGCCTGTACGTGTCTTCTCCCGCGGGAATCTCAAGGAATCCTCTCTCGAGCTCGGATCATCGGCGATTTTTTCGGCGTCTTCATCTTGCCGGTCGATTAAAAATAAAAAACTGTCCTGCGACAGGATGAATCCTGACGATCGATGGAACGAAGCGGTGCGTTTTGATATTATCGGCAGGGAGGGTCGCTCGAGTGTCGCGGTATAGTGAGATTGTGATTTAAAAAGAAAGACTCAATGAGTGGTACGCAAGAATGTGTATGTGCGTGCATACGGTAGAGCGGTGAACGATGTCGATTGATTTCTCTATCTTTATTCGTATCTATCTATCTGTCTCTCTTTCTAATCTTTCTTACATTCTACGTAAGGCGGTGCTCGTAAAGTCCGCCACCGTATCCGTCTAACGTACGTGTATCGTCTCGTCTATTTATCTAATCTAGCCATTAAAGAGCCATGTTGGGGATGCACACACGGATGCGACGTGTACACGAAAAGCGGCAGCCTGCTTTCTTTTCTTCCTCCCCTTTTCTCGGAAGAGAGAAAACTGCCACGGTGTTCTCGATATCGCGCGCTGAGAGATATCTCAGATATCCGTTTCCAGGAGGTATTCCTCTTCTTATATAAATTCTTCTCGCCACTGCCACCCTTCGCGATTATGGAGTCGCAAAATTTTGAAAGTAGTTCCGATCGAAAGCAGGCAACCGCTGCTCGCGATAGACGCGCGATGAAGGGAAAGCGAGTGTACAGGACAAAACGCTAAAGTATAACGAACCAGGCAACTGTAAATACTGTTCTTAGATGTTAGTCGATGCTGTAAATAAAACGGTCGCCAGACTCGTTATAGGGTGTTAAGGCGCGAGAGACGATCGCGCTTGTGGTGAGTGCTATGTCGTTTCCTTTCACAAGTAATTATTAGACACAAAACTTGTCGCACTTGATATAAGCGGAAAAGTCCGCTAATTGGTCCGCGTTATGCAATGTTGAACGGGAATACGCCGCTTTCGCCAACTTTCCTCGAGATTAATATTCAACTCGTGACGGTTCGTTGAAAGATTTAATCAGATACATCCCTTTGTTTCATTTAATTAAATTAAAATTCGTCGTTGTTTCTAACTTACTAGATCGAACCGTTAAAACTCGATAAATTTAATCTCCGCTAATGAAAGTTCGAGATAGGCTGATGAGATCTGGCATATATGTTAATTTGTTGAAATTTTAGTTTATAAATATGTAAATCTCATCGAATGATATACATATAAAAGTTATATATTTTTTAGTTTATGATAAGTAATATAATTTATAATTTCAGATTGCACAACATGATTCGAATTAATCAATAATTTTAACAGATTTTAATCTGATTTCACAGAAGTAGGATCAGCGTTATTGTTGCCACGAGCGGACAATCGTCGCGGAATTAGATCCGTACGCGTCCACACAGAATTCGTAATATAAATATATTATATATAGATATATAGGTCTGCCTCGCGAAGATCACACGTAATTTAATACACGTTGGTGTACTAGTTCGAATCTTTTTATACCCTAAGTAAGAGCGTGTCGCACTCTCTTGTCGCGTTCGCGCTCATCAAATCGCAATCCGTCGTGCGGAACCGATTATAATGGAGAGACGCGCGACGTTTTTTTTTAATTTTTACTATACTTGGTGTGATGGTCGGCTCCTTTGCGCACGTGTCACGAGGGGTGGTCGACGTGATAGCGTAAGGCACGTAAAAGGGCGGCCGACCCTTTTCTCGGGCGCGAAGGAGCGCGGAAGAAAATCTACATTCACCCCGAAGCATAGTAAGTAGAGGAAAATTATGCACGCGCGCGTATGTAATTCTTATGTAAATCCCGATGATCTAGAAATAGTCCCCAAGCGAGATTACGCGCGGGATACAGTGGAAGTAACATCCCTTAAGTACGTATTATACGCGTGACGATGTCAGTCACTAGCAATATCGTTAATCCAGAACCTTTTATAGTACCGGAAACCGAAATCGTAGAGAAAAATCGGAATCGGAAAATTTTACAGCATCTCGTAAGCGAACTACGATCGGACGTAATATAAAATTCAATTATATATGACACAATTTGGAAAAATTTTGGATACTGTATTTATTGACTCAGGGATTCTGTTTAAGCCCTGTAAGAATATCATAAAAGGCAATAACGCGAAATTTGATTTTCAGCTATAGATGAAGGTGGAAATATAGATAAAGCGTATGGCATGACAATCTTGGATCACTGCCCGCTGTATTTCTTTACGAGATGTTGCGAGCGCAGAGCACAAGCAAAAGGACTGAAAAACGAAAACTGCCTCATCCAACTTAACACGTTGACTGCCACGTCATTCATATGTGAATGATACTCTATTTAATAACAAATTTCCAGATTGCCAAACGCATTTTCTTCCATAATTTACTCATTTGTCATAAAACATCATTGAACGACTTTTTACGAAAATTTGTAAATTTTTGTCAAGTCATATTTGAATGGCGTTGCGCTTTTGAAAACAAGGAGTATCATTCATATGAGTGACACGTATGATTTAAGTGGCGATTAATATGTTAAATGCGTTAACCGTCGTGTGTCTTAGACGGTTTAGAAACCTTTGCCAAAACGGAACACACGTAATGTTGTAAATTAGCGGGAGTAAAGATGTCTTACAATTAGTGTCCACATATCACGCCAATAACCGCATAGGAGGAAAGAAGTGAGCGATATCGCATTTGCATGAGGACGAAAAAAGGAAGGAACAAAGAAATGTGAATTCGGAGTGCAAAATGTCGGAAATGCGATTTCTTCCGCGGATATTTGAGATTATTTGATGAGTAACGTCAAGGAGTGGCGTAGAGAAACCGGTAAGAGGAGTCTTTATAAGTATTTGTATAAGCCACTTTTTGTCACACTAATTGTCAATAAAAAGGAGAATACTGTGTGTATTACGAGTGTGTTTCGAGATCGGTGTAGGAAATAGCTGCTCCGCTCATTCTTCGCGATACAGCCGAAACGCGACATCTTTTTGCCTCCCTTCTTCATTTTTATTATCTGTGCGTTTTCTCTCATAATCATTTACGTTCTGGATGCATGGCGCGACGAGTTTTACACGCGGTTGCCGTCGGCCGCTCTGTACAATTTTTACGTTGCCATAGTAATCATAGATGTAATCGACCACCACCGGTTGCAAATATATAAAAATACGTATATGGGTATTTATATACGTATATATGTGTATATACAGGGTGTGAGAAAAGTCTGGAAACGGTCAAATATCTCGAAAACAAGACATTTTAGGAAAAATGTTTTATACAGAAGTTGTAGGGTTTATAAAGATCTGTTTACTGACTTTATCAGTTTGATGAAGTCAACGAAAAGTGAATACTTTACGAGATATTTCATATTTTATATTAAAAATTTAATGACAAAATTTGAAATATCTCGGGACATTTTTAACAAAAGACAGTTTTGTTATAGTGTTTTGAAAACTTCTCGACAAGGGCTACAAAAATATGCAATAAAAAATAGGGGGTCCAATTTAAAAAATTCAAAGTGACGACCTAAACGACGCCACCTAAGATCAAACTGATAAAATCAGTAAACAGATCTTTATAAACCCTACAACTTCTGTATGAAACATTTTTCCTAAAATGTCTTGTTTTCGAGATATTTGACCGTTTCCAGACTTTTCTCACACCCTGTATATATGTATATACAATATACATATATATATATGTATATATGTATATACAATATACATATATATAATGTGTACGGCCGCGTGTACATACATTACGCGTATATATCCAAAATGTATACGATTTTTAATACATTTTATTATTATTTAATTTCCCTGCGTCATGTTAATTGCTTCCTATTCTCCTTTCGATGACGATAGCGATTTTTCTCATCTATTTTTTACCCCAGTTTTCTTTGTGCTTTCTTCAATGCGACATTAAAAAACGTGACGTATTTACCGACGCGACGCCTCGCGTCTCGCGGATAAATTGACGTTCTCATCGATGTTGGATGATTATCGGAAGAAAAACGATTTACATTTATTTTTAAACTGTAAATATTTCTTTACGTGCAATTTCTCTCGTAATATTTTCTTTATTTTTTTTATTCGTTCGTTTTGCGAAGTAAAATCTTTGTTTAAATAAATTTGTAATTACCTTCCATGTTACAGTATCGCAATTATTTTACTAGTCACGTAAAGTATTCATTTAGCACATAAATAAATTTTAGTCTATCTGATGTACCTCGCGTTAAAAAGGAAATATTCAGATTCTTTTATTCAATTTACGAAGTTATGTCGCATCGCTGCTACAAAGTTTCGTATTCCTCGAGCAACCTTGGCGATAAGAAGACAACGACTGCATTGGGCACATCGCCAGCCAAGTCGGGGGTGAACCACCCCCGTAACGTGAGTCACCGTGTAATGGGGCTGAAGAGGAGAAGGAGACGGCTGGCAGAAGGGGTGCGGTTCGAATTTATGGTTCGCTCCGAGGGTTATGTGTTTGCAGTCTGGCTACTTGGGCCAAGAGATAAAGATCTGTCCCGTAGTCGCTCGTAATTGTTGTTATATCAACCGATCGAGTTACGCGTCGCTTCTAATTGGATCGTCACAACATCGTCGTACACGAAAAGCGTCGCTGCGACGAAACACCGACCGTCGCGTCGTCGCAGGAAATGCTCTGGACGAACTCTCGTTGCATCATGAAATTAATGTTCAAATAATTAAGCAAAGCTGCTCGAGATACTCGCTGTTTATGTGAAATTATTGAACGATCTTTCTAAATCGTTCAATAATTTCACATAATTCAGCTCTTTGGCCATTTTATAGTCAAAGTGCGATCTACGTCTGACTGGAATTAGTAATCTGTCTTGCTTATTTTCGAGAACATTTAAGATCCATTTATTAATGTTTTAATAACGTCTGAAAGTCAATTACAGCAATCGACAATTATACATTCGTAATGATTTGAGTTCTAAGCTGCTCTCCACGCAGACCGATAGACGGCACAGAATTAAATAACAGCGCGGGATCAATTTTTAATTGGTTTTATGGTAGAAAATCTGAAAATTTAATATGAACTTTTTACAACCGGTTCTATAGAGTGAAGTATTAGTAATTAACGCCATTTCGAGCGCGGTTTTGCGCCACTTGCGACATCGAAATGCTCTTTATTACTTTCGATGACTAGTCCATCGGATCGCTCGCTTCTCCGTCAATAATTAATCTGAATTGCGAGTCGCGGGACGAACGCTTTATCGCGCTTCGTTATTGAAATAAACTCGCATACCGTCGCCATAATCTCGACCCGGCAGGACGCGAATTATTATTGTCCGAGAGAGAAAGACGTCGCATAATAGCGCTATATCGACTCCGCGGAGTCATAAAATTGAGATTTCATTGGCGGTATCGGATATCGGCCGACCCATTGCGCTTTTGCATTCGTACACTTATTATGTATACATGGACGTATGTAAAGAATGTCGTAGTTGCACACACATTGCTGTTCTTTTAATTTATTACAAATTCTTTGACCGAGAGTCGATTTTTTTTACAAGAATAAAAAATCCGTACATTGTTTGAAAGTGTATGATATTGAAATTGTTAAATCTGTCGTTAATTACATACGTTGAAAGTACGAATTATCATATAAAATAACGATTGTATTCTCTTTATTTAACATCAAGATTAATTTTAATGAGATTTAGCGACCAAGGTATTTTTTAGAGATGTGACAAATTAGAGCCGTCCATCAAACTTTTATCAAAGAGAATTCTTTTCAAGATCAGCAAAAAGTTTATAGCATACGTCTGAGATACCTCGACATATACTGTTCCGGAGCACACAAGCAATCCTTGTCTCGATGGCAAAGGTCGCGCGCGGCCGCCGCGATAGCGGCGATTCGATTTGTTTTTCTCCGAGGAATCAATCTCCGCGGTAATAATATATAGAGAGTAATGATACAACTGGAGTGTGCAATATGATTCTTTCAAGGTTTGACCTCGCGTCGACCCGAATCGACGTTCGATTAATTAAAAACAACGTCGCATTCTCATGTTCGTTCATTCGCATAATCTAGATTACTGAAAAACGATATACGCTCGATGCCTTTCGACGAAAAAATCTCTCTAAATTAGATCAGCCGAACATTAATCCCCGCTACAATTGTGAGAAAGGATTGGCAGCCGCTGATCCCTCATGATTAATTCATTCTGGAAGTGATTAAACGGAGAGGACAGTCACCGTCTGTTCTTGAACGTAGGTTGGCAACCAACTTCTCCGTATTACCATAAGATCGCATCAATTAAATAATTATTTCCATTTATCTCTTATGCGACGCAGAGAAACATATAGAAATCATTCAGAGCATTGCGCATTGCGAAAAATGCAATATCTGCAGACAGAATAATTAATATCTTATTATGATTTTACAAATATATTTCTTTATTTCTACTTAAATATGAATTTAGCTTTCTCAAATATATTTATCACATTGACACATTAAATGACAAACTCAGTTTCACTGAGTAAACTTCAGTTAAAAAAGATTTGAATCAAAATTTTTACATAAAAATTGTTAAAGCCGAAATCAACATAGTAAAAAATATTACATCGGAATTATATATCAGCATTTTTGTCGATATTTTTCCTAGTAAAACGCTTCCATCTGTAATTTCCGTCGTCGAACGTTCACATTGGATGAGTTTCCGAATATCGTTCAGGCCAGATATTGTCGCGACGTCAACGTCAACAAAGAAGATAGAGAGAGCCTCGTTATTTCGGCCCTGAAATAATATCAGCCTGTCCACAAAGTCTTGACGCGTTGAAATAATATTTTCACAAGGGCGTCTGTCCGTCGCGTCGTAACCCAGAATCCGGGAGATACAATATCGCTGTTTTTCGACCGGTCGTCTCATCGTCGCGGAGAGTCGCGATACGCTTCGGTCACCGACATCTCGTGGATCGATCTGCGGGAGGTAAATGCGCCAGATCTCGCGTTCTGGTGGAGCAGCATGAAACAGTTAACCGGAAACTATACAGGGTACTTCGTGTTAAACGTGTGCCGTTACATATATAGTTTCGAATAAAAAATTATAGCATGTATAAAGCGTTCATATCTACATCTGTGTGCGTGTTTATGTTGGAATATAATAATTTTGACTGTCTGCTGGCGAAGCGAAGGAAAATAAAGCGTAACGAAAGCGTATTCGCATATGCATGCGAATTCTACGAGCGATATTTTATCGCGTGTTACGACATTCGTGCACGGTTACTTAAATGAGGGTGGCGACAGTTGAATGCTGTAACCCCTTCCGTGTTTCCGATATGTATCTCTCTTAAATATGCTAATTTTTCTTTTTTTACTTTGGAAGCGCGTGCACTCCTTCGATGACGCATAACAAAAGTGCCGCAGAGAATTATATGAAGTGCAACTGCAGGGAATAAGAATGTATAATTAATGAATATTCCGATTTGATCATAATGCGTACGCTTTTATTATACCTAAATTTTTGCATACATTTGTTTCCTTGCCTTCCTTGCAAATGAAAGAAAACCTTATAAAAAGAAGTATCGACGTGATTTATTCAAGCGTCTTTGCAAGTATCAAATCTCTGCTTTTTTCACATATAGAATTTATAATTATTACTAAGTTTTTTTATACTAATATTTTTATAACACTATATTAATTTTATTTTACGCAGGATCTTTTAGTTTTTTATTTGATTACTTAGAAGAACATATTTATTCTCGAATATAATACACATTTAAGAGTTTTAAAGCGTGACAATATTAATGATATGCAAATGGAACTGTAATTAGCAAAGCAAAACGTTACGAAAACATCAATCTTGTTTAAAAAGAAAAACACTCTCGCTGCCAAAATTCGTGTTTGAATTCCTTTACGTGTTGCGTCACGCTTATTAAGACCTACTTGGAGCGGACGGCAAGGAACGATATAATAAAGTATACTATTCACACGCAGTCGCTCATGTGCCTTGGTGAGATGCCACGCGCATTACTTGCGCGGCCACATTATCGGGATGAATTTACAACGTCGTTTGGCGATCCGCACTTCGCGGGCGGACCATAACGAACCTGTTAGTGCGGAACGTGGTTACGGCGCCCACACACAGCGAGAGGACGATTTTAGCCAGCATCTCAGCGCGTTCGCGCGATTGCCCTTTTTCCAAATAAACCCGAAAGCCGACGGGTATTGTGCATATTCTGGATCCGCTTTAACGAGATTTCGGTTAAGCTAATTACGGAACGGCCGCGCAAGACGTATCGCGCATCCGCATGTGTGTAATGAAGGCAGCGATGAAAACGATCCTTCGGCGAATGTAATCAACAACCTTCGAAGATCGTGATGATATTCTTGCTGCTTTCAAGGCATTCCAGTATAATACTCGTTCTGAATAATCAATTCTTTGATTACGTAATTTATTCCTGCGATATTTTATTTATCGTTGCTCAATTTTACTTTCGGGTGTTAAATTTTTACGATGACAGTTGACACGTAACAGGTCTTTACTCATTCAATTGATAATATTTCATTACTCGGTGATTTTGCAAATTTAATTGCGTTCCGTAGAATGTGAAAATTTGTTAATTTCAATTGTGCAAACCCTCGTTTGTAATACAATTCCGTTACCGACATTTATCCGTTATTTGTCCCGAACCTAACACTAGTCGCGAGAGAATCGACATCCGTTTTGTTGCCAATGATATTGATATTATTTAAACCGCGATATTAAATTTCAATGCCTTTGAATATTTAATTGAATGACGATACTGTATGAAACTTCAGCGCGTTCATTTTCAATCCATTTATATCAATGGTTGTCTGCGTTCACGCCCGAAAGCAGCTCTATTTCACGCGCGGTGGTCAATCGATCGTTCTGCAGCTCTCGGTTATTGGGAATAACCGCGCTGTACCGTGAGCAATCGATGTCTCCATCCTCTCATAGAGTCTATAGAGTGCATTAAGAGCTAGGACGAAGAAAGTTGGCGATTTGGGGTCGCCCGGTATGTGCGCGCACGTGTTTAAAAACGCTTTCGTCAACTCCGTCAGCTCAATTTCGCCAAAATATACGGAAGGGGACTCACACATCCGTTTCCGTTCGTTCATAAAAACGTTCACGGCAGGGCTGCGCAATGTCGTTGCTGGGAAACGAATTCTGCGGTAGTCCCTTTATCTAATTCCGTAGTTAAGAAAATTAGGAATAATAACGATGGCATATCAAATGATTAATGTCCATTTCTAATTTCTACCAATACTAAGTTAACTTTAATCTCGGTTTAACTCACTTTTTATCCTTTTCTAGTTCTAAAAGTTAGAAAAAATAAAAAGTAAGTTAAATCGAGATTAAAGTTAATCTGCATTGATAGAAATGGACATAAGAAAATTTGGATTAGATAATTAGTGCAACAGTCGATACTTGCATTAACGAATATAGAATAATTGTAAGATATTTAGAAACAAAAAGAAAGTCAAAAGATGGGTCTATATCCATCATAATTAAATTCGCGCAGAAGATTTCGATTCAGGGTCACTACTCCTCTACATTGTTGTATCCTGTGTCCTGTTTTTGGTTTTCCAAGTCTTCGACTACGACTCATTGTCAGTCGGCGACTCGACTTCGAGAGTCGGCAACCGGCTGGGATTAATTCAGCCCTTCGAACACCTACGTAGAAATGGAAGACGGTAATCCGACACCCGGTTGTCAGCCCGGCAGGAAACGGACCAGGGCGGGGGACCGAGGATAAGGAGAAGAAGAAACGGGCGCGAGCAGGGAGAGCGACGAGCGATATAGCTCGCGCCGCGAGTATCACGACGCACGACCCCGGAATTCGCTCGTCGATATACCTATTTCATTGTCGCGCGAATATAAAAGAGCGACGTCTTCCGCTCGTCGTATACGTCTATTTTACGACGTATTATAATGATCGATGTCGACGCGCCGAACCGTTACATCTCGGAGTGCTGTCGCGACCGCGGCGTTAATGCGCTTTCGGAGAGCGCGTTTTATTTCGCGATCCCGGCACGGCAAATCGAACAGCGCAGCGCATTTCGAATTAGCGAGCTGGAGTCGTGCTCGCCAGAATTCGTGTACCCCACAATCGGCGCGCGATGATTGCTTTCGATTTGATCCGATTTCGAGCGGCGACAAGGATGACGACGTAGACGCGCGGTGGGAGGGTCGAGAGCAGCGAGGTCGGGCCAGTTGCATTTGCACGCTCCATAAACGATTAATACGCTCTCTCGTCACGTCCCACGTGTCGGATGACGGCGCGCAACGCGCGCGAGTGCATACATTCCCTGCGCGAGAAACGCTCGTCGCGCGAGATCGACCGCTCTCTCCGCGACAGGAAGGTCCTTCCCCCCGTCACTTCGCCTGTTCGAAGTGTTCCCGTATGCGAATATTATGGCGTGATGGGCTCGTTCTCGGCCATGACACACTCATTGACTATGAATACCTGATACTTATTATACCTATAATCTCCATATTCATTAAGGTGACACGCATGTGTTATATGTAATTAGATTAATTATTTTATTCAAAAAATACAGTGTAAAAATGAGAGAGAGAGAGAGAGAGAGAGAGAGTGTGTGTGTGTGTTTGTGTATGCGTCAAATGTTACAACATTGATCTCTTTAGTCATTTATAATATTACCAATAAAAACATAAAGAAGTCAAGAGGTCTGTTCGTTTTCGCTGCACTTCTGAACTAGTGCAATAAGTTAGAATGAGACAAATATATTTTCTTTCATTCTAACTTATTGCACTAGTTCAGAGTGCAGCGAAAACGAACAGACCTAAGCATTACGAAAAAATAAAAAGTACAGAATTGATAAAGTAAAAACGTGTGATATACGAATGTATATATATTTTATTTATAATAACTCGTATTTTGATATTCAGTATAAAACCGTTATGTTGAATCTCTTTGATAATGCCGAATAACGCTGATCTTTCTAATGATACCTATACATATTTAGTTCTCTTTAATTTTTCTATACAATTACTTTCTCAAAAATTACCTCACTTATCTGAAGTGTGTGTAGTTCAAGAGTTTATTTCAAGGCAGTTAATATGTTATAATGGTTACTGCAACCAATTATATTGTAAAGTTAATAATCTGAAAATATTAAATACGTAGTAGTATCCTCATTGTCCATATTTGTACTAAAATTAGAATTGACATGCAGGATATCTCTCGCAGGAAAACATAAACAAAGGCTATAGGAAATCTATTTCATTTATTGTAACAATAACATTAGCGAGTTACAAATTTGCACATCCCCGTAGATCGTGATTTCGCGCATAGATCATCTGATCTTCGAAACAGATTCGATCGATCCCGAAATAAATGTCGCCGAAAGCGATAACGGTAACGAGGATGCAGAAGGTTGCTAAATGGTACCAATGAGGGGGAAGTTGTGGCATGCCATTAACACCAATTGTGGTTTCATCAATTTTCATCTGCGCGGCTTTTGGACCGGTACCGGACAGCAAAGGTGTCAAGCGTGACGCTCGGCAAAGCGACGATTTTCGGTCAGCCACGTTGGCCAGCTGCGCTCCATGACATATCAAGGACGCTCACGACCATTTCGTGAGCGGACGCATGGTACAGTCAATAATTACCCTGCAGCTTTCGTGTGGTCCCGAATGTTAGCTTATACAGCACCAAGACTGGCTCCGACCAAACTGCGTATTATTAAAGCACATATATGGCACGTGCATGCCACCGCATGCACATACCTTGTATATTCGTATAGTGTATCATAATCGGTAATTTGTTACCAATAACCAACATCGGTCACTTAGTATCAGTATCAATTAACCAATATTAAATTACTGACGACAACCAACAAATATGCGAAACTATTATATATTACAGGCATACATTATGAGAATGTATTACATTGTAATAAGTAGAAACTGATTATGCTTGACGCTATGAGAGCGGATCTATCACGCGCGGTTTAAAGTGTCAATTAGTAATCCCGCGAGTAACGTTGACTTAAGCACTAATTAACGTACACGTCGAAGAATTTTCGAGTTACCGTCGCGGTCGCATCGCGATATTCCACTAGTTAGCTCCCAACGATAAACAACAAACAACCTTCGCGCGTCGCGGTTCTCCGTATCTTTCGCACGCTGCCGCGTTACTCCTCGGCGTCAAAGACGACGGTAATTGCACCCCCTGCGCAATATACGTTACTTACGTATCTCTTAATTAATTCGTGCCACGAACCCGCTCGGGAATTATTTTCACATCGCCAAACGCGCGCGTCTTCATCGTTCTCTCGCCCCCTTCTCTGAAGCCTCGCCATTCTCCTCTTCCCCCCTCGTTCTCGCCATCCCTTGCGTCGTTCTTGCTTCCGTCGAGCGACGTCGGAGTTTAAGCGAAACTTGCCGCCGAAGGAAGAGCTTATCTAATAGTCACGGCCGCCTCCGCACGTAAATTAGATAATATCGAACACCCGATAACTAATTAGCAACTTCGCGACGCTTGTATATCTTTATACCTGACAATATATCTTTACCTGACAATCAGATCGCAACAATATCGTCAATCATAAACGACTATGTTTCACATATCTTACATGAAAAGTTTTTGATATTAAATTCATCGCTTTTGTCTTTGTTATCTTGCTTTAAAAATAACGAAAAATAATATGTGACATTTCTGTAAATTGATCGTGCGACATAATAACTAGCACATCCGGTATTCTATGTATGTGTTTACATATCTACCAATAGCAAGGACGTGTGTCTGAAATGATATCGTACGATTTGTTCAAACGTCGCGTCTCTGCGAAAACGTTTATTCAATTCCTGCTGTTTTTGGGCAATGGCCGCAAGTCAAATCGAACAAAATTGCAATAGTTTATCACTCGGTATGTGATATTAACCTTTTAATAAGAAAAATAAAATAACATATTAAAACAACAAATACTATCGGAGATAATATGCCTTCAGATTGCATACTAATGTACAAATCATTACATTTATGTATATTTCACATTTTCTCACATTTCGCATCTCCCAAAATCTGTTACGTTTATATTAGCCAAGTATAGTACATGATCTCTAATATCACAAAGCATGTATAAATATTCAATTAACTCATATTCCGCGGCCACGTACGTTATTCTCTGCATGCTGCTCTCTCGAAGAAATATTCAGTGTGTCAATAGAAGTTTGTAATTAAAAAGTGGAGTTGTTAGTGAAACGCGCGTTAGTAAAACTCGCGTCACGTTTAAACAATAAAAATTTTCACTGTTTCCCACGGTTGAACGCTAATGGCCTCAGGCACATTCTTGCACAGTGCAGCTCTTCCGAGACGCCGCGCTAATTTTATCCCGTTATGCTTGGTGAAGCAAACGACACGTGGCAATATAAGTGTCTCTTGAAACTAATGAAGTATAATGTATGTAACGTGACGTCTCCATCCATACAGCCGTTCTGTTATAACGTTATTCTCGCGACAGCTTTATCTCGTACACACCGTGTATCGCAATGTCTCATATCTCGTATATCAATACATGTTCCGATGGAACTCTCGGCAACCTTTGATTGAAGCAATATCAACGGATATCAACATTACTATATATAATACGAAAAATGTTGCACGAACAGCAGCAAATGTGTGCGCTTCGCGTCTCAAATATCTTCATGAAGCTTTCAACTCGTGTTGAATCAATTCTCAGAAAAATTATCACGTATACGTCGTGCGTCCCAGCCAAACATGTATCTTCAAATTTATCGACAGCAATCGATTGGTTTCCGCGATTAGCTGGTTGTGCGCGAACGTTCAACTTCCGTCGACCTCAAGGAAAATCCGGTAAATCCTTCAGTTTGTATATATCTCAGTTGCTCACGGATCGGCTGCCGCTGCCAGCGGAATCTTGCCTAACGATGTTCACTCTCATCGGCAGGATGACTCCCTGGGCGATGCCGTAGTGTTCGTACGCGTCTTTTCCGTAGGCCACGTTCACCTCCTCGGTCCGTTTGCTCACGTTCGACGATGAACTCGCCGGCGAACTCTGCATTGCCTGGTGAGAAGCGGCCGACGTCGTGATTTGCGTCGCGATTGGCGGCGAGCCTTCGACTCGGCCAGGGAGAGCGCTGTTCGGAGGCTGGGTCTCGGCCAGAGAATGCAGAGATGCGTTGCTTATTATCGGCGCCGCGGGTGCTCTATCAGCTCGCGCGACTGGTGCAGGTGGAGCGATTGATCTCGCCGCTCGCGAAGTCGATAACATAGCTACGGAGGGATTGTCCGCTCGAGCTGGACCCGGATGCGGGGAGACGGACGTCTTGCCTGGCGTACGCGGCGGTAACGGCGGGTCCTCCGTTTCCGGTGTCCGTAAAACCGTCGCGGACTGCGTCCTCCGCGCCAAGTCGGCCCGAGTCTCGGCCGACCGCGTGTCCGAAAACGGCGCTGTGTGAGCACGATTCTTCCTGGCCGGGATTTGCGGACTCATTGGTACAATTCTACCTCCGCTATCCGGGACGCTCGACGCGGTTTTCGATCCCGATTGTTTGACAGGAGCAGTAGTACCCGGCTGCGCGGAAAGCGGTGATGCGTCTCGAGAATTGTTAGCGCTAGGCACAGATTGAAGATTGCTCGAGAAATTCGTCATCGAATTATTCTTCGTTGGCGGTGCGTCGGTGACGACGTTCACCGAAGTTGTAGAAAGATCGTGAGTCTGATCATCGCCGTTTTTCAAAGCGGCGAGCTTCGGATCGCCATTGGGAAAGCTGGCGAAGCGCGCGATTGTTTCTCGCTCTTCGGCCACTTGAGGAGCAAAAGGTATTTTCCGTTCGACAGGCTTTACAGGCACTTTGTTTTTCGATACGACGCGACCTGTCGCGGCCCTGCTGCCTCTTCTCTTTCTAGGATTGTTCGTCGCGGCGCTCGGACGCCTCTCCGGGAAATGCCTGCCTCTCATGGAGACCGATTCTGTCTCCTCGCTTCTGTTCCCGTCATTGTCCCTGTCTTCATCTTCATAAAGCTCCGAGTCTTCGTAAATATCCGACTCGTCCTCCTCGTTTTCCTCGACGATCGCGCTAGCTTGTATCCATTGCCTGATACGATCCTTCTTCTTCGAATGGTCCACCGTTGTCTCGATGCCATATGTCGTGAGAGTGTGGAGAAGTTGATTTTTCTCTTCCAAGGAACTGTGAAAGCTGTACATGGACGGACAAAGCTCGTCCCTCTCGTCGGCGCCGCCTGCAGATATAAAAAGGAAATGTCGCTAAGATATCGTAACATTGTGACATATCGCCGATACTATCGCGATGCAAAATGTCAACTGACCGTTCAACGCTTTTTCGGCCCCGAGTTTCGCTAGCCATCTGTCTTCTAAATATTTATTTACTTCCAACACGCTGACCGGCCGCTTTTCAGCTTTCGGATCCAATAGCCTCTTGAACATCCTTCAAGAAATGTCAAAGTATGTAGCAAGCAGACCAGTTTTTTTTATTTATACGCTTTGTCATATTATCAGTATGTATAATAAAATTCTTAAAGTTCCGTTTGTCATGAATAATATTTTTGACAATTTGACATAAACAAAAGAGGTGACGCGTACAGTAATATAGTGAGTAAATATCAGCTAATTATATCGTATTAGATGCATTCGAGATGCACGCCGACGTGGCGCTTAATTTCGCATTCTCGGTTATCCGAGTGGAAACCCACCTCTGTGCCCGCGAGCTGATCAACTGAAATAATTTCGGTTTCTTGGCGATGTTGAGCGTCGCGTTGTGCCAGTTTTGATATCTGGTGTAGCGCGGATCATCCATCGCCGCCTTCTGCCATGGCAGGCATCCGGTCAGGCAGACAAATAGGACAATGCCGAATTGCCAGACGTCGTGCGACGTGCGAGCTCTGAAAGTTGTCCGTCGGTTGCCGTTAAAATGTATATCCTCGGCGACCGTGGCCGAACTACATCTCGAGTATCATTCATACGCACCCAGTCGCGTTTTTGATATGATCAAATTTCGAATACGTGTTTTAACGTTTAAATAAAATTTAAAAAGTTTAGAAGAGACGTGGGAGAAAGTAGGATAAAATTGAGTGCTCATTTTCTCTCTTGCGACAGATAGAATTATGAGTAAGAGCATAAAGTTTTTTCGATATATTCGTATTCAACAGTTATACATCGTAATACCTCTGGAAATAAAATCCGTCAATACCAATTCCTATCTTTTCCTTCTTACAATTTTCTAAGCGTGTAAATATCACAGGGCAAAAATAAAAATATGTAACATACATATATTATGTATAAGATCAATCACAGCATATGTATATAATTACTTGTACGTCTCGTCAGTCTCGATCTGCAATACCTCGGGCGGCGAGTATGGCAGCCACTCGTTGTGCCTTCGCACGACGGTGTTGACCCGCCTGGTCTCGCCGAAGTCGCAGAGCTTGATACGCGAAAAGTCACTGCGGAACACGAGTATATTGTCGAGTTTGATATCGCGATGCACCAGGTCGCGGCTGTGTATGTGATGCACCGCAGCGGCGAGTTGCCTGGCCACCCTCTTCGCGTGCAGCTCGCCCAACCCCGTCTCCGTCACGTTTGACGTGAGATCGCCTGAAAGTCAGTGACACAACAACAAATTGTAAGATATATTCTCGTAACAATGCAATGGCAACGCGCGAATGCCATGTTGTTTGCAACGACACTCGTAAATCACATTGCGTCTCAGAAAATATTTAGAGCTAGTATTCAGTCTCGTACTGCAAAAGAAATATGTAGAATTGCATGAACAATAAATGCAAAATTCATAGATTTTATATATAATTTTTACACTTGTTCGTTTAGTTTTATATACTTTTTTACAATACAGCATGTATTGCAATGAGCAGTATGTATTACAGTGAAAGCCAGTACAACTTATTCCATTTTGAGAAAAACAAAAATTAGTGTTTGGAATAAAAGGAAATATTTCATATATTCATAAATAATTTTGAATTGAATTAAAACATTTTTTTAGATGACATTTATAGATTTAATTGTACCGAAACCATATTTCTTATTTCTTCAACAAAAATGGGCTTAATTAATTTTCTTTTTAAGTCTATAATATATTTTGTGACAATTCAATAAATTTCTTGCAATATATTGTCACACGCAAATGGTTTCGACTATTTGTCAAAATAAAACAAACGTTGTAACTTATTTGAATTAAAATGTTGCTTTATTTGCTCCATTGCGAATTTACGCGGATAAGAAAATAGATTACACAGAGCGGAGTTAGAATTCAGTACCAAGGAGTTAACGAACGCGCCTGATTTGTAAGGTGCATAAAAAGTCGGCGCGCACGTGCAAGCGAGGGTCGTAAAAGAATCTCTCACCGAGCGGGGCGTATTCCTGGCTAAAAACGTAGAAACCGGCTGTCTCGAACGCCACGTCGTAGGTGGTTATAATGTTTCGGTGCGCCGACAGATGTAATCCATAATGAAATTCCCGAAAGAAGTCCGAGATGCCGGTGTACGCCTTCGGCAGGGCCTTGAGCACCATCTCGGTTTGCGTGCTGCGATGCTCGGTCAGCAGGATTTTGCCGAACCATCCCTCGCCGACGATCTGCAGGATGTCGAACTCGTCGATCAGATTCACCTGTCCCAGAGAATAGTTAGCACTCGACGCGCTGCCGCACATGACGTGGTCGTGATCGATCGAGGGTTACACGTCGCTGCTTTTCGAGCTGCGAATGACGGATGAAGTGCCCGGGCATTCGCCAGTCGCGGATCGTAATGACGTTCACAAACTCGGGTGAGCCGAGAGCCTCGGGACAAAGGGCGTAGCGTGAACGCACGCGGTGTCACGAGGGAAATGCAATCCCGATGGGATACGAGACGTAGGGATCCCGCGAGCACGACGACGCGACGATGCGTTATCCCGCTTCACGCTGAATAAACCCGACGCGAGATCGTACGCCCGACGCCGAATCGCTACGCAACGTCTATTTTTACCCCAACGCACGTTTTCATCCCGATGCGAACTCGACACACAAGACGATCTCTTCTTAACACCGTTTCATTGAACCACACATCTTATATTGCAACCGAGTATCACGTATTTTCTACCAGATGGATGAAAATTGAGTAAAAGTTGCGAATTTTTGCTCAAGAAGATGATTACTTTTTATTCTGATCATTTAATCTAGTAGAAAACTTTTTTGTGTGTTGGTACAATATAATTATAAATGGAATATTGCGGATCTCGATTTGTTTAGCCTTATATATGAATTGGTTACACATTAATTAAACTGACGTCAATAATTAAAGTCAACTGAGAGAGATTTAATTGATTCTGAAATATTACAGATAATATTAATTTTCCCGTACTTTAACACACACACATATCCTACGTACAAAATAAATAAATTGCCTCTATTATCGGAATGTAAGGAATGTTTTCTATATGAAATAGATATTTACGCGCATGCTTTAATTAAAATATTTCCGATTGGATGAATCTCGAATTCCATTTGGATTCTGTGTCATCGTCAAGAATGTAATCACAACAAGACTATAAGTCCACTGTGATTCAGTGTTGGAGATACAGAGTCACGAAGTGATCCAACGACTACGACGAGTCACGGTCGCAAACATCGTCGTCGTCGTCACGGATCCTCTGTTAGGGAAACATTGGTGCAATGCCAGGCAGGAGAATGGCCGTTAGTCGAGCGAGCATAATGAAATGCTGCTCGTTCGCAAATCCTATTTCGGGATCTCAATGTCTCGAAACTGGAAAAGCTCCGCTTGCCGTCGCCCTGCCGTTGTTTAGGCTTTATTCTCGAGGGGAAGTGCGAGGGACTTTAGGGAAATACCATGGCTGACAAAGGAAAATCCAATTGTGGACCGGTTTTCGCAGAGGAGAACCAACGGAAGAAACGGAAAGAATGGCATTACCTTCTCGAGCTCGAACTCCCGTATTCTGTGAATGGACCCTCCGATCGCCTTCTTCATTCCGCTCATCTCGATAATCCGCAGCTCTCTTTTTTATCACCGAGAAATAGGTTTTATGGTTCGACGCGCGGACTCAGTTGCGGCGACTAGACGTTACATCCTGTCGCTCATATATAATAAATCTCGCAGTATCATCGGTCATCGTCCCGTGTCTCGAAAAAAATCCCACTCTTCGAAGCGCACTCAATTCTGCAAAACGTTTGATCGACGTATGAGAATAACGTTGTGACTCGATGAAAGGAGTAGACTAATAGAGATAATCGCGTGCACTGAGAGAAAAAATCATAGTGATGGCAACTATATAGGTGACTGGAACTATAATTTTATAGTTATTGCAACTAAATTGATGGTTAAGAGAACTAATAAATAATAATTGCACAAACCACCTATTATTTATTAGTTCTCTTAACCATCGATTTATTGTTAGCTGCAATAACTATAAAATAGTTCGATTAACTATGTGCAATAATTCTATAAAACTTGTATAGTTGTCACCTATATAGTTGCCATCACTATGATTTTTTCTCTCAGTGCCAGTGTGTTAAAGTGAACATTCGTTGTACGAATTACACGCGTCGACACGTGCACGATAACAATTAAGATGAATAGGATTCCAATGTTACAGTAGTACAAGGTGAGAAGTGGGACGCGATGGAAATCAAACGGATATATTATTCTGCCGTAAAATGAGAGTCTAACGACGCGACATTTCATTTCCGACGGGAGATCGTTAACGGCCTGCAATCGCAATTCTGCGAGTGTGTGCCGTCGGTGCACGTATTTTTGTGCCGTGTACAATTGTTGCGCAAGACGCTGGGCGAGAGTGGCTGCAAATTTCACGAGGAATGCGCGCGCCATATACATATGATTTGGCAGATCGCGCCCATCGACAATAGATACAAGAGCGTTTCCGAAACATTTCTAGCAATTGGAAAAGCATACGTGCGATCCCCTCTTGACGTAAAGGCGCGTTGCAACATTCATGAATGATGAATCGGTTGAGCGGTATTTCCGGGTTTTCCTGTGACTTTTCATTCGTCCAATATAAAAATAAACGTGCACGTGTCTCCCTTTCATTTCGTCGGAAACATATATCACATTATGTGAGAAAATTGCGATGTTATAAAATTTAAAACGCGTTAAACATTATGTGATTGTTTGATCTTGAAAAGGCAGCAATCTAATTTAATTTATTTTAGCCAGCTATTTTAACTCGACAAATGCAATTCTTGTTGCCGGACCGTGGTCGTACAAGGGTCCTCTCTCCATTTCTCTCGTAAAATCTCTCGAAAATCGAGAAAATATCCCCAAGCATCCAATAAATGCATTTTATTCAAATCCCATTCGTATCGGCGAACCCGAACTTACGGTTGATGGAACTCGCGAATCCGGTCCCCCGTCGTTATTTATGTAAGCGCCGTTGACGATTCACGGAAACGCGAGCACGCACATCACGGGGGGTTGTCCATGCAAATTTACGGATCGCGTGCACCTCCCCGCTTTCGTAATCCGTCCCCGCACGCCGGGATTCGAGGAAGCACTTTGGAGGCACGAAGGGGCACAATTAACACTACCGAGAAAGAGCGCGTCTCCGTTCAGGAGGGCACATCCGCGGGTGAAATCCGCGGACACGCGCGTCTGGAGAATCCACGTTGAGAGATAAGTCGATATCTTTCTCTCTCTCTCTCTTTCTCGCGATGAGTAGCGCAAGTCAAGCGGCCACGCACCTCGAATGATCTCACGACTGGTCTGCCGTGTTCGGTGCACTGTTTGCCTGTGTCTGCAGTATTTATAAAACGCTAACCGGAAAGCGCGGCTGGCGAGCTGATCTTGGCGTCTTGCCTGCTTGCCCGCGCACCTATCGTCTCTTCCTAAGGGCGCGCACCATGTTGCGGTCATTGGTGAGCCTAAACTCCATGGCAAGATTTGGGCCCGATTGCAGCAACAGATTATGTAGATTTTAAATAATTAATTAAATTTTATTTTGGACGATCGTACTCGTGATTTAAATAAAAAATCTCGGTTAATCAAAGCTAACTCTAAGTGACCTGCTGATATAATAAACGCTAAGGCTTATGTGGCTTCTAGTTATGGATACAATATGTTTACATTGAATAGTAATATAATGTTGAAATGGTAATTCTTTTGTGATGAGTTAATGCGAAACCTTATAAGCTGTGACTTGTGTTTTATTTATATACGAAAGTAATCGCGCATGTATGCGCGAGGTCGAAGGACGAAATAAAAGTGGAAGTTATTCCTCGCACAGTGTCACTCGTGGAATCTTCTTTATTCCTATAAAATATGCAACGTCTGATAACATGCAGTTGGTAATTTCAGTAAAAGATTTCTACGTCTCATATATTTATTATCATAATAAATACTCTATCAACGCTTTATATCGATGATTTTAACGCACAAAAATTTATAGATACTATTTTTCGCACACGACAAAGAATGTAATAAATTCTACGTGATATTTCGCGCGCACAAAAAATTGCCATATTGTTCACGCATAGTTCTTGTATATCATCGGTCCATTTACTTTTCATTATGCATATACCTACATATGACACAAATTTACAAGCGAACGATAAAATTAAATATTCATCACGTCGCCCGAAACGTATAACGTTGCGTACAGTTGCGTAACTCCAAAATCAACATGGCCGGATTTGTAATATATTCATCGAATCGGTAAATCTGGTTTCGTAGTACACATCGACACCTATCATATTTCATCACGAAAGTGTCTCTTGGATATTTTTGACAATATTAAACTAATTATTTTCGAAAATCTTATGGGCTTATTATATAAAAATCAAAAATCATTTTTAAAATTGTTTGTGAAAATATTTCAATATTTTAATTTTATTTGGGTACGGAATGTACGTAAAAAATTATAGATGCGTAAACAATTCAAGGCTTTTCAAAAAAATATTTTATCACATATTTAGATAGCATCAAATGCATTCACATGCCATCCTAGCTATTGAATACCATCGTACGACATCACGCGGGAATTTACAGAACGTTATTAACAGGGATTAACCGACCGAGAACGCTATCAGTTTTTCTTTAAATATCTATTTTTATTAAAGATTACGATAACATTGTGTTTTAGTTAGGTCTCTTATGTTTTCTTTTATTTTTTTTCGTCTTTTTAAATTATCGCGTTTTAATGGCGAGAAATATTAAAAAGATGTAACTGATTAACTGCGTTTTCGACCTCACAGCAAATCTTAATAACAAAAATTCTAATTATAGTACATTTAATATTTAATTAAATATGTATAGTAACATTTTTTTGATAAGATCAGCGCAAAAAATTTACAAGATTAATAAAAAATTTGTTTCGAAAAAATCACCATACCATGGTAACACCCTCTCGTTCAAATTGCAGATACAACGAAGAGAGAAACCCGGTACGGCTGATATTACATATTATTTGAATAAAGTGGTATTTATAATTATCAAGGAAAAAAGCGAAAAACATGCAAAATTTTTAAAGATCGTCGACATAATTCAAAGGACGACTGTTTCCTTGACGTGTACTCGTCCAAAATTGAAATACTTGCTGCAAAGTTGAATATATTGAATATACATATGTGGGAGGAGAAGAAATACGATTACATTTTATGTATTTTTATTGTAATCGCCTTTCCTATTTGTGCTTTTTACAAAATATTTATATTTTATATAGGTACACTCGCGTTAGGAAATATATGCCGACAAATTGCAATAATAAAGCTTTCCATAAATCTTAATAACGCAATATAATCTTATTTCAAGATTTCCACGTTCAAACTAAAGATATTTTTAAATCAAGAATATTCTTTTTTTTCTGTGTAGACAAACTAGTTTTGTTTAAAAGCTCATAGAGATTGAATAATAACATTAAATTTCTTTTATGTCATTGTACAGTTAATAAATAAATTAAAACTAAAATGCATTTAATCTGACTAAAACTACTTTTTATTTTTGTAGGATTGTTTGCAAAAATAGAGTTCAAAGAAATCAATTAATCAATCGATTATTCAATTTATAATAATTTACGTTGCTTATATTGTCTATATGAAGAAGATTTGTATAAACATAACGTAAACAATTCCTGTAAATGTAATCTTGAAATTTACGGCACAATCCTGCTACTCTCGCACATTTGTGTAGTTTTATTAAATAATCCTCCTTTACCATCAGAGGCTTCATAGTAATCGTAGTTCGCGTTACCGCGATTCGCTAGTGCGCGAGTTCGCCGCGAGATGGCAGTCGCCCCAAACGGCCGGTAGGCTGGCGGCGCTGGCGCTGGGGCCGCTGGGAGCGCGTCGCGCGTCCCCGACTCCGAGTGTCGTCGAATGTGCGGACTGTCCGAGTACATACTAGTACATACGTTCCACCAGCTTTCTCGTGCGCTCCGCGTGTGTCACGAGTGTGTGTGTGCGCGCACGCCCGTCGTCGTTGTCGTCGTCGTCGTCTCCTCACGTCGTTCATACCGTTTTCGTCCGAGAGGGGAAAAGAAGGAACCCCGCGATTCAGTGAGCGTACGTCGATCGCGGGGAATTGGCGATCCCGGATCTCGCGCGCGATCGCGGGAGCGACGACTCGAAAGAGCGGAGGAGAGAGAATAACGGAAAAACTGAGAAACGGTCAGCGGCGACGTACATACGTAGAGGTGCGATCTCCTATATGTGCGTTCGTGTTTGCACGCGGCGTGCTCGTGTGTCCTGCGCCCGCGCGCGCGCGCGCACGTTTGTACAATACATACGTGAGGAAACGAGACAGACAGTCGCGAATATTAACGGAGAGGAGTGAAAGAGGCGTAGGAGGAGAAGGTGAGAAAAAAAGTGGGAAGTGTGTCGCGCGCGCTCGCGGCGCACCGTTCGTCGTCCGTCGTCATCGACGAGGTGAGGTAGGTGCCCGGAAGTCGCCTACTGCACGCGCGAGTGTCTGCGGCGACGGATAGACAAATAGACAAAGAGGAGAAAAGGTGACCGCGGGTGGGCGAGGTAGGCCCCGACGTATGTGAAGAAGGAAGAGGGAAAAGGGGAGACAGAGACGGAGCGTGAAAGAGAGAAAAGACGAGACCACGACCAGAATACGAAGTGGTGGAGAGAAGAGGTGATCCATCAGGCGGGCGCACGAGTCTCCGCATCCGCGAGACGGAGAACGGCGAGCGGCGACCCGAAAGGAAGAGAGAGAGAGAGAGAGAGAAAGAGAGGCGAGAGGACTGCGTCGCGGACGAAGGAATGCGAGGAGCGACCGAGCGGTGCCGTGTAAACACGCGTCTCGAGTGAACCGGAGCGGCCCACCAGCGACGTTCGATGTCGTTGGCTTCCCCGTCGCTGTTGTCGCCGTCGTCGTCGTCGTCGTCGTCGTCGCACGACAATCCCGACGGTCCGCGTCGCGGTAGTGCGGGAGGAGCAACCGGTACATCGATCATCGTCGTCGTCGCCGCCGGCACGGCAGACACGTAAATAAATCCATATAACAAATGACGGTGAGCGGACTAGCTAGGTGCTGGCTGGACTCGTCGTCATCGTCGACTTCTTCGTCGCTTTAACGGACAAAGAGGTGAGTGTCTTTTACCCCTTTCAACCACTTCTCGCGAGGCTGAATTCTCTGTAGCAGCGCCTTAATTCCTCTCTAGTGGATGGTCTCTAGTGGACTCTTCGGGCAAAAATGGCTTCGGACGTTTCACCGCCCGCAGCTCGCGATTGTTTTATTGTCCCTAAGCGGTTGTTGCACCGCACGATGCCCCGATAAGATAGCTTTCACGCGATTATGTGTCGATATAGCGCACCGTCGCGTCGATGTGCGTCGATGACAGTTTCCGAACGGTCGGTCGTGTCGCGGCGATTGTTGCGCGAGTTCCGATCGCGACGTCTTTATTTCGTGAATTTCGTCTACGTCGTAAGAACTGACACTTCGATGCTAATTTATGGACAGATTAATCGTTTTTTTAATTGATCGTGCCTGGAGGTGATACGAAACGTAGCAACACCGCCCATACTCTGTCATAAATCAATTTGACATGTCACAGTTGTCGGGTAAGATATTTTTGGCGACATAAAGTTACACGATGCTTTGTTTTTTATTCCTTACACGTGACTCTCAATGTTCTCTCCATTCTGCATAGATATTGGATTCCGTCCTCTTTCTTTCGAACGATTAAACTTTACTTTGTTCCGTGTCAAGTGCCGATAACGCGCAGTTAAAAACAGCAAACCTATCGATCGCATCCAGTTAATTATTTGTGCAAAAAATGATACCGCTTTCATATAGGAATCACACACACCCCCTCGCCGCTAGTCGCGTCAAAGAAGGCGCGTTATCAATGCGACATCGAGTCTTTTTTAGATTTCCACACTTTTATCGAGAGGGAAAAAAAAATTGGTCAAGGTAAAACGTCTACTTCTCCGACCGGGTGACTCCCTGCTCATCGTAATAAATATTCCCAGCGCAGCTTCAAAAGAACCTCTCGCGTCGATGCGTGTCGGTTGCATAACGGTCACGTCGCCGGTAATGTCTTGCCAGTGTACTTGTCAATAAATAGCAGGCCAGTCGTTAGTGTTAGTTTAGACGCTATTTACGACGTTATCGCGCGATAATATCGATCGCGTGCGGGAGGGGAAACGGTTCCGAGAAACCTGTCGTCCTCCGTGAGATATTCGGGTGGGTCCGTCGTGTATCCGATAAATTCGCGACGTCTCGCACGGTGGTGCGGTGGTCCAGCGAGTTTGGATGGGTAAACAGAGCACGAGCGATGTAACACGATCCCCGCGAAGAGCTCTCCGTCTCTTTCGTCGAATACGTATCGTTCGTATCGTTCTAATTGTGTATGTACATTGTGAGATGAAAGAATAAGTTTCTCCGTGGACTAATCGATTACCGCTTTACAGAAGCTCGGCACTTCCGGAGATCGTAGATCCGGCGGAGAGTGCGGAGACTCTTCTCCGAGAACGTTGCGAATCGCTATCGCGACCTCGTTAGGAAAAACTAAACAAAACGCTCCGAATAATTTATTTCCGACAGATGAAGAGAAGTAATAATTTTGTATCGTATTAAATTTGCGAAATAATTCTGATATGAATATTTCATAATTTTGCTTGCATCCCCGTCCGGGATGCGAATGGTTTTGCGCAATAAATATATTATTAGTCGTTATTACTGTAATAATTTCAATAGCTATTATCATTATTATTAAATAAAAATAAATATAAAGCACAGTTTATTCCCGGTGATGAATATTTAACGAAAAATCCTTTTCTCCAAGCCTTATTATCGCGATAATAAGGCTTGGAGAAAAGGATTAATGATAATAGCTATTGAAATTATTACAGTAATAACGATTAATAATATATTTATTTTGCCAGCCTTATTAATAAATAAATCGTATATTCTGTTTAATGTGTGCTGGCTCGAATGAATTTTATTGGGATCAAAGAATCCTAATGAAGCAGAATGGGATTTCACGAGCACTCTGTGCAGACCCCCCCCCTCCTTCTCACCCTTCTGCAAATTGCATTTCTGTGAAAGTGTATATCACCGATTACATTCTTTCACCTAAATTAATATTTGGCTTTTGGATAGTCCGACAAAATTGAATGCATGAAACATTAATTACGCAACTTTGGCAGAAATTATTACAATTCGAATAAACCCGCAAAAGTGGTACACGACGATCCCGAAATGTTCCGAATTTAATAGCGATATTATCATGCGTTAACGCTTATCGCCATAATATCGAATATAAATGATACGGACACATTAGAATAATTGATGTTTGATTAATTGAAATTAATTAAAATTAGATACAATATTTCACGAAAACACACATAGAATCATGGAAAAATATAGTTTTCGATATTTTCTCTCGTCACAGGAGTTTTTGCAATAATTCGTATTTTACAGTAATTGATATCCGATATCGTAAGAGTGAGAAAAACGACTTGATGCCATGCGGAAATAAAATTTTATCTTCTCCCAAGTTTTCTGCGAATATCGCGCGTGTAAAGAAATTAATGTGACCTACGATTGTATAGATATACCAGTATACCTATTGCTATATATATCTATATCTTCTACATCAAGCACGTCATTCGATAATAATTAGCACAACGTATCCTTGTCATACAGTAAAAAGTTTTCCTGTTTTTTTATTGTTTTGTTTTACGATCGACGATGTTTGTCACTTATAAGTAACTTATAGTATGTATATGTATAAGGAAAAAATAATTTTGTAATTTTTCGGGGAATGTCTTTAACTCATTTTAAGAAACAATATTCTGTTAGGATTGTAAGATATTTTCGCGAGAATAAAAGATAGATATAAATAAATTTGTTAATTGGATGACGTCACTTTTAATTCATCGTTCGATATTTCTTCCCGTTTATTATATTGATAAAACTTATTTGAAGAAAGTTTACTAAAAGCTTATGTAACCTTGTATATTTTTATGAGTCTCAACAAGGCATTTATAAAGTTTCTACGAAATAGGTATTTTCCAAGGAGTTGTGTATTACCTTTAATGGAAGGGCGTTTTATCTTACTGACTGAGTTAAAACATTAAAGTGTCGGATAAAGGTCAGGAAATTCCAGGCTAAATAGTTAAGCATTATATAATTGATCGTATGCATGACGAAGTTACTAGTTTCCTGTTATTGACCGCGTGCAGAAATACTTCTCTCGTCGCGATAACGCGGAAGTGTTTGCCAGATCGTACCCACAGATTCGACAAAAGCTATAGTCATTCCGAGATGAATTGCTTAACATTCCTCCACGTCGACTTTGAGGTACCTACTTGAAAAAATTTCGTCAAACCGCCAGTCGTTTTTGGCCACTAATTTTGTTTTGGTTGTCTGGCTTTTCAGATATTTACCTTATTCGGCTTTTCGGTGCACGTGGTTGACTCTAAGGAATTTTTCTTCTCTAATGTATGTTTTCTGAGACACTTTGATCAGATCTTTATCTAAATTAAAAACGATTTTTCTTTAGCAAAATTTTAAAAACACCATTTCTGTTTCAATATAAACACAATAAAATATCTTAATAATAAAACTTTAGAAGCTTTAAAGTTTTGCTGAAGCGAGATGCGCCGGAAATTAAACGTTTCGCTGTTTGTCTGCATCTTTGAAATTTTATCTGTTTGCTTCACTGACAATGAGAAACTATTAAACGATGTTTTCGTTATAGAAAAATTTATCTTTAAAGATCCTCAAGAAAGATGTTGAAAAGGCAGGAAGTACAAGTGGGACACTGTATATATTATATGACATTCTTGGAGAATGCTGTGTTGCTATTCATATGTTTCATCTCTCTGTTTAAGCATGTGGAAATATCAAGACTTTTGGCATTTCAAGAGCTCGAATGGAATACTAAATGGAACAGAATATTTGAGAAATGTCAAAAAAATAAGCACATAATATATTATTTACTTACTAAATTATTATTGAGCAATTTATTTGCAAAATTGCATCAGCATAAATGATTAAGCATAGATAAACAAATATTACTACAGAGATAATGTAATTCTTGTTATTAATCATTTAAAAAATTTCTCGAATGACATCATTGCTATATAAGCTTTATGTCGTAACATATTAATGATAATTGGATATATAACATATCAAATATATTTTTCGTTATCAAACGCGCATTTAAACATTTCAATAAAAAATGTATTTCAATTTTTGTAGAAAATTATACTTTTATTGCAATCCATATTAAATCTTTTTTAAAAGTAATTTCCGCTTTTTTACCATTGTTTTTCACTCGAGACTGAAAAACTTTTAATTTGTACTGAATGATAGATTATTTTTGCTTGTATTTTTTTTCGCCAACACGTAAACAATTGTTGTTTACTAGCAGTCGGCCAATGGGTGTTTACGCGAGGGAAACTACTAGCGCAGCGGCGTTCGGAAGTGCAGATCAATCCGCTTGTCGAGTGCATTATCTCAAATTACACAGATCCGGTCGCATCAAAGTAATCCGTGCCAGCTCGCGCAGTAGAAACTGTGTAGAAGCGACACTTGTCTGCGTGTTACATTTCGAGATGAGGCAGAGAGACAGAGATAGAGAAAAGAAACGTGGATCTATTAAAAATATCAGCGTCTCGCCGTCAGTGAAGTGAACAAGGAAGGAAAAATTTTTCGAAGCAATGGTACTTAGAATGGCGCGTCTCATGCATAGAGATCACTGGAAATCTCCACCGCGCCGGGTTGTAACATCTTGTTCCTTTTTATCTCGTTCGTTTTTCTCCCCCCATTGTCGTGGGCACTATCGCGAAATCCTTGTGTGCAATGAGATGCGCTTGAAAGTATCGTTCCTATCTGAACGAGAGATTTTCATATTTCTGATAGCTTATCGATACTGCCTTTCTGCAACTCTATTTACTGATATCATCTGACATTGTCAATATGTCATCAAGTATATCAAAATGCGAGTGCGGATTAAGCTTACGGAACTGTCAGCGTTATATACAAACGAGCGGAATAGCATTTCGTAACTTCTCTATCAGGCCTTAGAAGCGTGATCTTCATCTTCGGTAATCGTGGCGAAAGTTTGATTGGATTCTTGACGTTCGCAATTGGATTTTCTCCGTGACACTTCTGACTTTCTAATAGTAGGTATATTTTTGTCAATGTCGATATATTTCTAATGATTTTTTAAAAGAAAAGACACTTAAATAAAAAAATTTGCTTTAAACACTCTTCTCTCGAAGAGTTTTTCTTTGGGTACATTTCGAGATTTTCGAGGCCAAATCAGGCACAGTTAATTTCGTCTTTGTTCGTGACTATTCGCACAGTTACTCCACGCACACCCGGCGCGGCGGGGCAATGCAAACGCTCTAATCGACCGTAATTATCATCCTCGTGAGGATGAACGCCGCCGTTGTTCTCACTGGCGGCGCGGCGGCAGGCGCGGATTAGTCGCACCCCTCAGGATATCATCGCATATTTCTTCACAGCGCGCACGGTGACGCCGCGGAATCCCGATAACGGTACGCGAGCACTACCTGTTACGTGCCCGTGGTACGTTTACGTTACGCATTATCGTCACGGGGCCATATTATCGTCGCTTTGATCGCAAATCCGCGCGCATCAATTACCGTTACAACCGCCGCCGTGCTTTTGATTGCGCAAGGAAAGCGATTTTACCGGAAAAACGAAACGCGCTATGTAAGAGATACCTGTTTCGTAACCCCCGAGAGAGCTCTTTTTATTCTTTTTCTTTTTCAAACGTACGTATCATTATACTAAATCGATTGTGCTTCGGATAACTTTTTGAAAAATATTTCGTATCGTTTATTCTGCAGAGTGTTGTTAAAGCTCTCGACTCCAGTTATAATAACAGATTCCTTGAAAAAAACGATCTTTTTCCTTGAGATGAAATTTTCGCAAGTTTAAGAATGTATGTCGTATAAATCAAGAAGTTTATTTAGCAGCCACGTAGGTGGATAATGTGCGAAGGCGAAACTGTAGTTCAAGCCCTTCGCTAATAATTTGTGACCGCCTTTGCTTCTCCCACACCTGATAAATATTACACAAGCACTTGAGAGAAGAATACTTTTCTCACGATATCTTAACGAAAAGTGTAGCCTGTTAAGGTCAGATCTTAAGAATTTACCTTTTTTTCCAAGATGAAATAAAATGAGATGAATATTCGAAAAAGCGTTTCGGAAATGATTATTTTCTTTATAACGGGCAGATATACGTAACTCCACTTTAAACTATACGAGAAGTGACATTAAAGCATTCTATAGAAGCTCCTTCTGAAGATCTCTCGGCGAAATTTAATCCATTAACATAATTTAAATTTCCTTAATGGACGATCATGTTTTTTAGATATAAGCATGGTATATTGATATTTCCAGTCCAATAAATTTTTTATTCAAATTTATCCACTATTATTCGCAGAAGTGAATGTTTTTATGTTATGACTTATTACTTTCCTTGATGGCTTTTATGAATTTTAGCAATCTTTTTTTAAACAAGTCTTGATTTATGCATAACAAGGAAAACTTCTCTAAGTGGAAAAGTCCTATTCTTTTCAAATTCTTACAATTATGCTAGTAGAAGAATAATTCTGAAAGTTCTTTTATTGTTGCATGAAAGAATTGCAGTAATTTATAAGGTGCATTTTTGTGCTAATTTTTATTATAAAATTTATAATGCTAGAATTAGAATTAAAGTTTTAAATAATTTTATAGTATAAAATTAATCTAGATTACGTACGACATTACGAATGTGTGACGTGCGTATCTGTATTTAAAACGACCTCGCTTTAATAGCTTGTCTCGCGTTAAATAATTTCAATATTGTTAATCTTGTCTATGCGTATATAAAAATAAGATAGGATCATGCGGATGACGTTTTAAATGTCACGTTTTTCCAATAGACAGCAGACTTTTCACAAAATGCATGCCTCATCGGACAGATTAATTGATTTATTGAACGAAAGAGAAGTGCAAGGGTTTGTAAAAGCGTATTAGTGAACACGTTCCGTTGGCGTATTCGTGAGTGATACACCGACACAGGTGTATCGAGACGTGATTTCTCGGATAGTGGTCAGTCAACAGTCGTTGGCCGCGTTGGCACGTTGTCGACCTTTCCCGTAACATCGAATTCCACCGATATAAGCCCGTCAATCTCCTACCGGCTATTACGGATCGCGACGGTGCGGTTTATTTCGATCCGCCTCTCATCGTTGGATCTTGGAGATTCAGCTGCACGCGTACGATATATGTTCCTCCGTCAGCTAATTCGCGACTTCCGCGTCCGCGCGAATGCGAAAGTGTTCAGAAAGTACGGCGCTCCGTTTACGGCTGCATCCGGGAAACGCGGTCTATGAAGAGAACGCGTGGCGCGATCTAAATTTCAAATGCGGGTCCACACGCGTTACGCTCATCGAAACGGATTATACGTTCCGAGCGTGAAGTTTCCGTTCGACGGAATATACGGACTCAGACGTGCGTTTTCGAGAAGAAACTGAAAATTCTTTCTCGCACTTTTCCGCGAAGTAATAAACGTGTTATTCGCAAAATTATGGAGAGCGAGCATCTTTAGCTTAAAATATTACTCCGATATTTAAGGGAGCGGGGGCGATATTAAGAGTATCGGGTAATATTTACTTTACTATCAATCTCGCATCTCAGTGTAATTTTCTCGCCGTTTAATCGAACCGGTAACGAGACAACTTTCGTGCTTTTTAACGGCTTGCTTTGAAATAAACATCCGCGACGTCATTGATCATCCGACGTCTCTTGGTGCTTCGCGGTTGATATAAAGTGCGTTTTCAGGTGTTCGCCCCGAAGAGTCATAAACTTATTACGTGTAACTGACGCTCGTGCATCTCATTATTACACGGAACACGTGCGGTAAAAGCAGGTCAGACCGACATCACGGACACGGACGTGCCCGCGCACAGGTAGATCCTGATAGCGGAACGTCGTTATCGGTTAAATGTCAAGTTCAATTCGCCGCGATGTGACGGATCCGGATGGATAAAGGATGGTTCGGATGGACTCCCGTTTTCCTTGCACGTGGAAAATTACCGTGATAATAAACGTCCTGAATATCCAGAATTGATATTTCACCGTTGGAGTAGCAGGATATTGATTACAAAGATTCCTCAGGAGAAGATTGGATCTATAATGCCAGGAAAAATGCGAAATGTAATTAATAGAACTTTTAATCAGAATGTTTAAAAAATTAATATAGCAATAGAGAAAATAGGTGTACTTGTCATGAATTTATGTAATATAATCAGTTCTATTATATTAATTTTTTTATTACATTAATTTCTATTATATTAAATTACGAATGTGTACGTACTATATTTTTATAACATTTCGAGCTTTGCGTTATTTGACAAAGTAACGTTTTGCTTGTTTTTCTTTCCGCGGGATATTTTTCTATTATTTTTGCCATGTGTAAACGTTTGTATTTTCCCGGAACTAGCGTATAGTCCTTCAAAGCGCCAGTGCTGCGCCAACAATAATTTAAAAATGACGTAGAATACCTACTCTAATTTAATTATTTATGTAGGTTACTGCAAGTCAACAGTCCACGAGCGTAAAATAAAATTAGGGTTATCACGCCAGTCAAATTGTTAATCGCACTATCGCTTATTAATTGCACCATGCCTAAGTGCAGATAAAGCTCGATGCGGTCGCGGTGTCGCAGTAATTGCATTACTTCGTAATGTCGTAATGGCATCAATTACGATTGCGTAACGGCGATTAATCTCCCAACGTAACGGCGAAAAGAATCAAACGCATCGATATGACGTCCGCGCGCCGTGATTTATTTTAATTGAATCCGCTTCCGAAGAGCGCGCAATCGATCACGCATTTATCTCGTATAGGTACACGATAAACATTTCTGTTCGAGTTCCGTCGAACTTATTGTCAGCCGCAATTTCCGTGACAAACACGAAAATAAGTTCCCCGCTCCGCCCGCGTTCAAGCCCAGCCGATCGACGCAATCACGCACCGTGAGACGCGTCGCGCTGCCTGATTCGTCGGAGCACCGGAGCGGCCGGCTCCGACACGTGCATTGACTTAACGAGTGAATAACGATCCAGCAATCGGTACGTGTTCGTTTCTGAAAAAAAAAACGGAGTTTTCGAGCGAACTGCGTTGAAACCTCGCGCAGGAACGTCGGTCGAACGCAAGTCGCCGTAGTTCTAGTCTAGAGTCTCGCCATCGTCACATCGCACACCGTCTGAACACTGAATCGCTATTCGATCGCATCGCATTATAAACGGCGCGTATCGAAACGTTATATTGTATTTCCCGAGTAATTAAGTTAAGTGCTGTTCGAGGGGCATGCGAACTGCCGATCGTGCTCCGCTCGCGACCGTTCCTCTGCCTCGCGCGTTCAAGATCTCCGCCCCGCGAAAGCTTCAAGCCAGAAGCTTCGTCAAGATTTCCGACCCGCGACGATAGGCAGTATAATCCAGGACGGACACGAAGATTTCCGTATTCGCGGTGCACGATTCGTCTTTTTCCCCCTCGTGTAACGAATAAAGAAGTGAGTTTTGTGCAACAAACAGTGTCTTTGCGAGTGACTTTCCTCCTCCCATTCCTCCAGCGAGTCTCCGGATTCGCTTTACACACGCCTCTCGCTAAATTCTGAGCGGAACTCAGCCTCAGGGCGATCTCGTCGAGATCGACCCCCGAACAATTTCGTTACGGCGCGTGAATTTTTTCGATATCTGCGAGTAAATCGGCGCGCGCAACGAGACTCGATTTGCCTTTAATGGATTAATACGTCGGCCAGATAATTTATTATCTTAACAATGAACGACGGTGCAGGGAACGCTCGTCGATAATAATAACACCGGCGAGAATGGGAGAGAATACTCTCGTCTTATTTATATCGCGACATAGGCAATGGACGCGCGTTTGCGCGAAATAAAAGCCGTAAACCTCGGCTAGTGAATGTCAGTCTTGCGTCAGCATTTGCTATAAATTGCACAGCAAGCGCGGATGATTCCGATCGTTAAGGCATTAATCCGATCTGTTTTCGTCGAGGCTGATGGCTAAAAGGACCTTCGGACCTGTTTTTCCGTGAAGAAATTTTGACGCGCGGGCCGGTCGCGAAGCGGTTCGCCTCCTTATTGGTATACCTTCTCTCTTCGCGTCGCTCGAGAAGGTTTATTTTTGCGCTCTTCGTAATCCTCGTTACGAGTATCTGGAGCACGCACGGCGAGGAAATGATTCGCGGCTACCGACGGACGGAGCTGGCGGGCTGCGCGCGTGGCCGCTGGCCGCGTTCCGCATGGCAGGCGACGCGGACGGCGCGGAGGCGAGAAACCTCCTTTGTGGATCCCAAAGGAAACCGTGGGCGTGTAGTCGTGGATCGAGATTTTCGCGACCCGCCGTCGTATTGTATTTTCGTGCGCCTTTATACACACGGGAGAACGAAAGAGAGAGCATTATTAATTTATCCCCGGGAAAGGAAATCTCTTTCAAGCACGAAAAAAGGCAGTGATATAGGCCTACATAATAAAAGAAAAATAAATATTTATGAAAATAGACAAAGAAACACGGCACATATATTCAACGGGGACACAAGCAGAGGTGAAGGGAGGGGCGGAATGCGAGATATTGCGCCGGCAAATTGCAGCCTCGGCACGTCGGTGTCGCGGTGCACCGGCACCGTGGCGACGCATTTCGCAATTACGTTCCGCCAAAGACAATGCGTACCCTCGGCAGCAACATTGGCTCTTATTCCCATCCGGCGCTAAATCTGTTCGTGCACTGCTCACTCCGTGTTCGCATTAGCGTTATCTTCTCGTTGGACAAACGAAGGCCCGGGACAGGCGAGCGAAGTGAGAGATCACGTTTACTACAATTTTTTTTTTTAAGTTATTGATCCTTCAGAAAGTGAACGATTGTACTTAAACGATAAACGATCCTGCCGAGTCGCGCCTCGATACGATCGATGGACAAACAGATTCTCGCGCTCCAGTTACTCGGAGTTTCTAATCCGATATTCATCGGAGAAAAATCAATTCATCGAGGATTATGCACGATTTCTATGCACTCTGTATACATTCTGAGCGCGACGTAACTATTTTACTTCGTTCACTTGTGGAGTAAAAGTTTGAATCGGATAACTATATTTAGCGTCAAACGTTTGCATCTGTTTGGTCCATTAGCTTTCTACTATGCATTTTTCCAAAGCGATAGTACCTCTTATCATTCTACAGAGTGTACCTTTTTTACCGCTGCCGATCGCACGTCCACGGATGGCGAAGCGATTAATTATTGCTCCTACTAAGCGCTAAAAATAATAGTGACCTCTTTCTCGCGCGGAATGGACCGACTCGTCGTACTTACATGACTATCGTGAACATTTCTATATATACGATCGATCAGAATTCGATATTTCGATTTCATCCATTCCATACAGCATACAGAAAATTAAAAAAAAAAAAACAAAAAATGTAAATACTAGTACTCGCAAGTGTAAACGAAGCGTTCAGTTTACGTAAATAAATGGATAGAACTTTTTTGGATATAACGTAAATAATATTTGACGATGCAATCTGCTTATCTTGTTTATAGAACGCGATAATTTTTCAAAATCTATGTAATTCTATCACGAGGATCTCAAATTTTCGAAAATCACAAGTGGAAGATAAATAGCTTTCGTAGAAGAATTAGGTAAATAAATATCTGAGCACGTATACCTACATGTGTATATTATGAAACTGTTCGAAATGTATTCCGATCGGAATTATTTCGTTTTTCCTAGAAAACACAATAGGAATCTATAGGAAATAACTAAAAAATTTCGATCAAAATTCATTTCGAAAAGTTCCATGATATACATGTCCTGATCTGAGATAAACACCTATCTTCTTCTTACGTGTATGTATGTCAGATTTATGAATTTTGTATATATAAAGAACAAATCTAATGGTTATTAGATAAGTAATATCTTTTTTTATCTGCTGTATACGAAAAATACTTGCAATGTGCGTTACAGCGGCACGAGATGAATCGAAGAGTGGGATACAGCAATTACGATGGCAAGATCGCCGGGCTTTACGACCTGGAGGAGACCCTCGGCCGCGGCCACTTCGCCGTGGTGAAGCTGGCACGACATGTTTTCACCGGTGAGAAGGTCGCAGTGAAGGTGATCGACAAGAGCAAGCTCGATGAGGTTTCGAGGGCTCATCTTTTCCAGGAGGTGAGAGAAATGTAACTGTGGTCATTTAACGAAATGCCAATTTTTCTGTTGCGATATATTTCAAGTTCTTCGGTGACTTATTCGGTTTGATCTTTTACTATTCGTAAAAAAACGAATGAAGGAATCGTTTCTTTACCAAAAGTAACTTAAATAAATATTAGAAAAGGATGTATAAAGCCCATAAGAAGCCTATAAAAATCTGAATTTAAATTAATCCTTTTGTGCTTTTCCTTTGCTTTTTTATCTTTCTGGCACAAAGCTAAGTTACATTGTTCCAGGGTTATTTCTTGTTCCAAGTGAGATTTAATATTTATGTATGAGACAGACAGAACTGTAATGACATTCTGTTGTTTGTTTCTATTTTGCACGGCTCGTGACTGTGCAATCGCGTCGGACCAGAGTTACTTTCCGCCCGTTTGATGTTCTAATGGAGATGATAGAGTCATTAATGACATTCTGATTCGCGTAATGTCATATTAATGGCTAGTTCGATAGTAACCGACGATCGAATTGTCTCGCGTAGTTGCATCGCAGATAGATAGACCTTATAGCGATGCGATGGTTCTCGTTAAAGTCGGCGAGATAATGATGCAAATGGATGACGGATAAAATTATTGACTCCCGGATTTTAATTCGCTTAAACAAAACGAATTTTATTTCCTTTTCCATCGTGATTGCGAGCCGTTTTTATCGCAGGTGCGGTGTATGAAGCTGGTGCAGCATCCCAATGTGGTGCGGCTGTACGAGGTGATAGACACACAGACCAAGCTATACTTAATTCTAGAGTTCGGCGATGGCGGGGATCTCTACGATTACATCATGCGCCACGAAAGCGGCCTCAGCGAAGAGGTATTGTTGCACGGCTATTGTCGTTTTATTATGCCATCGGCTTGTAATTACCGCGCGAACACACAAAGGGTACAAGTTTAGCTCTCTGTACAGTTAATATACCTGATCAATGTGAATTTCCTTTGATGTAAATTGTTATAATTTTATTACTGTAAATTATACAGAAACTCTTATATTTAATATAAGATAACAATAAACTCTTATATTTAATTTAGAATAAATATAATTAAATATTAATTGATAAAATTAATTGATTTGATAAAAATCTTTTTATATCATTTTTTACTAACAATAAGTGTATACGTTGACTAGATTTCTAAAATTATGGAATAATTATCCTCTCTACGACAGATGCGTTGTGAATCATAATGTTTGAATCTTCTTCCTCAGGTGGCCAGGACTTACTTTCGGCAGATAGTTCGGGCCATATCGTACTGTCATCGTTTACACGTAGTGCACAGAGATTTAAAGCCCGAGAATGTCGTGTTCTTCGAAAAACTCGGTACAGTGAAGCTTACGGACTTCGGGTTTAGCAATAGATTCTGTCCTGGTCAAAAGCTCGAGACTTCGTGCGGCTCATTAGCGTACTCCGCTCCAGAGATACTTCTGGGCGATAGTTATGATGCCCCCGCAGTAGGTAAGCTCATTAATTCATGTAACCTCTATATATATATATATAAAATAGAATATATATATATATATATAATAGAATTTATCTAATTATACCTATATAATATGTAGAATATCTGTCTGTATGTTCCCTATTAACTCCTATTAACTCCTAAACCCTTGATCTGGATCAAAGTTACTCTCTAGACCCCTGTGGAAAATATAAGTTACCATGTAATCTGGACACCCTACCTCCTGTCCCTGATTTTATTCCTTTGACATTTTGTTATAATCCCGGACAACGTCGGGTAGTTTAAGCTAATTAAGAATGAAAATGACCTAAGTTATTAAGACTCTTATCTGTTTACGACTTCTAAATTCTAATTCCAACGACAGATAATTAATGTTAAAATTACGTCTTTCGTCGAAAGTTTTGCTAACAATAAGAAGTAATGAACTTTAAATTTAAGAGAAAGAATCTTGTTTAAAACGTGATACAACGAAAGTGAAATTGTTATACTCGCTTCGATGGACTACGTTTGTTACTTTAATTTGTTGCAGATGTTTGGTCGTTAGGTGTAATACTATACATGTTAGTATGCGGCCAAGCGCCCTTTCAAGAGGCGAACGACAGCGAGACGCTAACGATGATCATGGACTGCAAGTATTCGATCCCATCGCACGTGTCCGACGGTTGCAAGCGGCTGATCGCGAAGATGCTCGTTCGGGAACCCGCAGATAGAGCGTCCCTTGAAGAAATTGCCGCAGATCCGTGGTTAGCGATCGGTTCCAACTTGGACACGATGGAGACGCTGCCGCTCGTGTCGCGTCAACAAGTCTCCGACGATCATCACAATCTCATAATTACCAAAATGGTTAACGGTGACATCGCTACCAAGGAAGAGATATTGGAGTGAGTAGACATTAGGAAGAGATTTGACCATTTTGATCGTGCCTTTTTGCGTGTTAGTATATTTTAAGCATGCGTCTTCGGCGCTACGTTTTACTGGCTATTCTCATTGTGGGTCTTCTTACAGCGCGCTTGACAAAAACGAGTACAACCATATCACTGCGACATATTTCTTGATGGCTGAGAGAAAATTGCGCGCTCATCGACAAGAACAGATGCAGAAAACACGACCAGAAGCTCTAGATGTTTCCTCAAATCTACCAACAAATCTACGCACGGATGAGAACTCCCTGAATACTACGAACCAGTCGCTACTGACCGTGCCACGGACACCTGGTGACGTACCGCAGGTACGTATCGCATATTTATCGTCTAAAAAGATAATTGATTAATATGTGACTGAATATAATGTTAAGGCAAACACATAATGTGTTTGCCGGATAGCATTCCTCGCGCGAGAAACAAAGATGATTGTTATTGTTGCAGAACATGCGTACGCGCAAGTGCAGTATTGTTCAAGAAGAAGAAGATGAGGACGACGTGTCCTCGTGTTCTGGTCGAGACGAGCGCGGCAGTAATTCGACGCTGAATTCCCTTAATCGTCGCGGTTCCCGTTCCGAGGGAAAGCTCTCGCACATTCTGCAGGAGCGATTATCACAGCTTCCGGAAAAGCATACCGGCACGAAACCCGTATCAGGTCAACGGCATCCGCAACAAAAAGAGGATACCGTCATCGCCGAATCATCGCACAGGGGAGAAAGACTGAAGCAGACTTCGAGAAACGAGAAGGATAACAAGACGTCGCCGCCAGTGCATCCGAAAGGGGCAGACAAGGTCCAAACGGGTAACGTACTCTTGGAGAAACTGCCTGTAACTTCGCGGATTACCACGACGTGCGAGGAAAACCTGAAGAACCGATTAAGTGGCGCAAACTCTCCATCGGCCGGATGGGCGACTAGAAAAGCCACTAACACGGAAGCTAGGCCCAAATCGGTGACGGAGTGTCTAAAATCGACTGGACCACTACCAGCGAACAAGTGGAGAATGGGTGCTCAGCATCGGTTCAGCGTGCCGCTCACGGAGTCCCCGTCAGTGATTTCCTCAAAACCGTCCGACGTATCTGCGACGACGATGACAACGATTACTACTAAAACATTACACGAATCGTCGACTGTCTCGATACCTCTTCATCCGATTAGCGACAATCAAGTGACGTTAACACCTAAGTACAAGACAATGCCGTCGCCAAGCGGTAATTCGTCTTCGACACAACTCACGCTCAATGAAATCCTAGAGGACGGGGATGGCACACACGCGTTGGTGAATTCCACAGAATGCAGAGATTCGACGACTAAATGCCGAGTCGTTAGGCGAACAACATATGAGCAACGGAGGAGTAAGTTTCATAAGACGCGCACGACCTCCTGCTCGAGCTCGGACGCCAGCGACGATGACAGCGAGAGCAGGAAAAAGAGAGCGCACAAACTTGGCGCATCCACGGGTAAACCTTTACCTCCGAGACGCGACAGTCACGACGACTCGAGCGATTCGCAGGATCCAGGAGGATGCGGCGGCGGGCGAGGTGGAGTCGGCGGAGGCGGGAGTGGAGTGAGTAACGGCGAGCACACGACAACGGATACACCGACGACAACCGAGAGCAATCGAAACGACAATGGTAGCGGCACTAACACGACAAACACAAGCACAACGAACGGAGGAGGACGGCATCGATGCACCGAGAACCAGGTAATGTTTGGCAGGAGGCATCGCGCTGGTAGGAGAAGAGCCGGCGAAACGCGATTGCGGGAGAGCCAATCATTGAATCGTATCACCGAGGTCCAGGAAGCCGAGGCACCCTCGTCCTGTCACAATCATTGTCACGTATCGCGCAATTCGACTGTAATTGGCACGCAGAACGTCTCTTCCTCGTCGTCGTCGTTGGTATCGCAAAATAGCACGGCTTCTCAGCACAATGTTGTTCCACCTGTGTCTCAAATGGCAACCACTACGGTACAGAAGGCGAAAGGTCTCGGAGCGAGGTTGTTGCAGAGCTGGTCGCTCAGCGCCGGAAAATCCCTGATATCGCAAAGCTCAAAGCACTCTGCTCACAGTCCAGATGGAAAGAATAATAATAACGCCGGCTGTCAACGGCAATCGGACGATTGTCAGACGGTTAGCGGCGCCAGCGACGAGCGTCTCGGCGATCACAAGTGCGCGAGTCAAGCAGCGTGCAACGACAAGGAGAATCGCGGTAACGGATCGATGAACCGGAACGAGTGTAAGAGCAGGAAGATGCGGTTGTTGAGCCGTTACTTCGCCGTGCACAAGAAGCTCTGCATACCAGGTATCTTCGGCAAGGGACGTCTCTACAAAGCTCGCTCGTGCGGCAGCATCACTCGCGATCGCGTGAGTCCACCGTCACCTAAATCGATGCTGCTGGTCGAGGACAAGTGGCGGGAGCGTCGTCAGTGGTGCGATGCCGCGACGAAGCAGCATCGCGGTAGCGACGGCGACATCAATCAGAATCTAGGCCTCGCGCATCTCGTGCAGGAGAACATCGTTGGTAAGGGCTGCGCCGGTATGCCCAACGTGTGCCACATTCATCTCGGAGACGCTTCCAAGTGTTGCAGCCTTTGTTGATGAATCGCTTCCGCTCGAAAGAGGGAGAGAACTCAAAGCTACGCTTAGATACGCAAGATGAGAGACACGTACGAGTGCGGATGGGTAAGGCCAGGTACGTTTTGGTGCCAGTAATGAACGTGCTTGCCGGTTAAACACGTCGCGACGTTCTTCAGTCATTCATTCCCTCGGGTGTTCGCGCCACATATTAACGGTCGCTTGGACGGATACCGTCATTGTCATCGTCATCGTCATCCCTTATCATCGTCATAATCGCGAATGATGTTATCCGCTACTTAAAAGCGCGTTACAATCATAAAGTAAGGGATGTCTCTCATTAATGTCATCAGAATTTATTTTTTTTCTTTTTGTCGCGATATAAATGCTTCTTTACAATATCGTCATCCCTCTGATCATTTCTGTCGCGATTCACACTTTTATCGTTTCTATATATCAATTTGCGTTTCTATATCAATTTGCGAATCTCGACGATCGAGTGCTGGACGCTCGACGAGTATCGAGATGGTTTTTCACGAATTCATGCATTCTTTAGTTCTCCCGTTTCATACATATGAAAGATACAGGAGAAAGAGACTCAGGCCCGGACGTGTAACATAAAGAAATAACATACCGTTGTCAGAATTGGGCTCAGACATCTAACAAAAAAGTTTAGTGCTTCAAAAGATTGACGTGAATGCAGGGATAATATGTGCTTCTTTCCATTCTTTAGGTTACTTCTTGACCATTTAGGCATTTATTAAATATATATGTAAGTAGTTCGTGAAGTTTTGTTGTCCCGGTTTTAAGTAACTCCGCATATATGCCTTCTGGTCCACATAATTTCACATTTTTGAGTTTTTTAATCACCGCGACTACATCATTCTTGTCTATTTCAACTCGTTCTCCCGGTACATTTATTGGGATTATTTCTTCCCTATATTCATGTCGCTTTTCAGTAAGTAGTTCTTGGTAGTGTTTGATCCATTGATTTTTAGGTATTATCTGGATTGTTGCTTTTTCCTTTCCTGTAGTTTTAAATGACTTTATGAATTTCCATGCTTCTGAGCATTTTCTCCCTCCTATGTAGGTACCTATTTCTTTGCATTTATTGTCCCACATCTCGTTCTTCTTAAAGTTGATTAATCTTCTTACTCTTATTTTAATCTCGTCGTATTCTTCTTTGTCACTTTGATTTTTTGCGCTCAGCCATTTTAAGTATCTCTGTTTTTTTAGTTCGCACATTGGTATATTAGTGATTTCATTAAAGACGGTATGCAGCATAAATATTTAGATCAAGAAACCATTAGCTTTGACCAAACTGGCAATTTTATTTTGAATTACAAATTCGACGTTTCGACACTTGTTTTGTGTCCTTATCAAGAATATACTAGAACAACAGATGTAACATAAAGAAAATAATCGCACGAGGAACAAGAGAGCAAAAAGAAAAAAATAACATACTTAGATATTAAAAATAATAAAGCCACTCGAGACGTCATTAGTGATAGGGCTTATTGCAGTTTGCACCTTGTCCAGAAATTGTAAAACCCATCAATTGTCCTAAGGACATAAAGATGTCGATGCGATATAAAAGTGAGAGCGTTAACGTGCTCATCTCACCAAGTCGAAAGGCGGCGTCAGACTAGTCCGCGTCTGTGGATACGCGAATTGAGTCAAAAGAAGGATACATAGAAAAACAAACGGAAGGAGGGGGGACAGCAATTAAGTGGAAATAATAATTCTGTTATATAGAGGATTTAGGTTCTCAGTATCCTTTTGGAGATTGATCGTATTATTTCAGGCAATCGCCATTAGAAATTAGAAATGTCTCACCTTCTCGGCCGCGGCGTCGTGAAACTAGTTAAAGTCGTGTTTGCAGACACGTCGGCATCATAGCTCTCATCTATGACGTCCTCGTCGCTGTCGGAGATGGTTATAATGGATTCCTGCCACTGTGCGAATCTTCGCTTCATAAATATCGCTCCGCGTCCAAGGAAATCTGAAATATTTATAATTTTTAAACATTACCTTTGTCTTTGATGCCACTTGTAGTGGCAGATGGAATTTGTTTTCTTATATTTTTCCGTTTATTTTTTAGTTTACACGAACGTGTAACTCTAGGAGAAGTAAATTTGGGCACAGTTGTGCTCTTCAAATGCACTTTTTCAACAGTTTTATAATCTACAGGCCCGAAATGGGCACTGACGATTAAACTGCTTTTTTTTGGTTTGACTGAATTCTTTTGTGGCACTAACCTTCTTTTTTAAAATATCGCTCTGCGTCCAAGAAAATCTGAAATATTTATAATTTTTAAACATTACCTTTGTCCTTGATGCCACTTGTAGTGGCAGATGGAATTTGTTTTCTTATATTTTTCCGTTTATTTTTTAGTTTACACGAACGTGTAACTCTAGGAGAAGTAAATTTGGGCACAGCTGTGCTCTTCAAATGCACTTTTTCAACAGTTTTATAATCTACAGGCCCGAAATGGGCACTGCAGATTAAACTGCTTTTTTTCGGTTTGATTTGTGAATTCCTTTGATATGGCATTAATACACGTAGCACCTTGAGCAAGTGCTCGTGTGGCTTGGTCCCACACGTAGCACCTTGAGCAAGTGCTCGTGTGGCTTGGTCCCACACGTAGCACCTTGAGCAAGTGCTTGTGGGGCGCATTTCAAAAGCACGGACTATGCTGACATAGTCAATTAAATTTCAATTCAATCAGTTTATTGCATCTCTCGCGAGTTTACAAGGCGTTTTTGAGAAACGTACCCAAACCTTTACAAATCCTCAAATTCAATCCCCGCAAATCCTGGCCTTTGGGCAACCTTACATACTGATCCCCACCCTCCCTTTCCCTTAATATCCCTCTGGGATCGCAGGGATAATATGTGCTTCTTTCCATTCTTTAGGTTACTTCTTGACCATTTAGGCATTTATTAAATATATATGTAAGTAGTTCGTGAAGTTTTGTTGTCCCGGTTTTAAGTAACTCCGCATATATGCCTTCTGGTCCACATAATTTCACATTTTTGAGTTTTTTTAATCACCGCGACTACATCATTCTTGTCTATTTCAACTCGTTCTCCCGGTACATTTATTGGGATTATTTCTTCCCTATATTCATGTCGCTTTTCAGTAAGTAGTTCTTCGTAGTGTTTGATCCATTGATTTTTAGGTATTATCTGGATTGTTGCTTTTTCCTTTCCTGTAGTTTTAAATGACTTTATGAATTTCCATGCTTCTGAGAATTTTCTCCCTCCTATGTAGGTACCTATTTCTTTGCATTTATTGTCCCACATCTCGTTCTTCTTAAAGTTGATTAATCTTCTTACTCTTATTTTAATCTCGTCGTATTCTTCTTTGTCACTTTGATTTTTCGCGCTCAGCCATTTTAAGTATCTCTGAGAGAGTGATTCTCGCAACGAGGCTACCGCTTTTTAGGCTACTTCTGACTATGTCAGCATAGTCCGTTGGTTTGAAATGCGCCCCACAAATCAAACTTGACCTTAGGACCTTCAAATTAAATTTTTGCGTGATGACTGTCACCCATTTATCCATGTCATCTGGCCTATCTAAAGGAAATCTGAAATTATTATTATTTTTAAACATTATCACACGATATATCACGAAATATATTACAAATAATTGGAACTTACTTGTGCAGAGGATATTCCCTCCTTGTATTCCCACAATTGGGAATACAACAGGTAGCTCGCGTCGCCATGTTTCCCCTATATACAGTCTGTTCAATAAGAAAGTGACCGCCATAATTTGAAAAAAATAAAAATTTCGATTAAATTTTTCTTTTTTTATTCAAGTACACATTATTAGTTATTGCGCAATTATTTAATATTTTGTCCAATCACCTCCATTACTGATGATAGCTTCACATCTTTTTCCATGCTTTCGACGAGGTTTTCTGCATATTTATTTGACAAAGATCGCCATATCTTCTTAATTTGAAATGACAGCTGCCTCACCGTGTACACTGGCTTTCCTTTGAGCTTCATTTTCATGTACGACCACACATTTTCAATGGGGTTAGCATCTGGAGACATTGCCGGCCATTCCATCGTAGTGACCTTATTTTATTGTTTCCGTGCTTTTCTGATAGTAAAGGTTTCTTTAAAGTTAATCGAAAATACACGTTTTTTTCACGAAGGCGACTTTGAATCGTATTTAGAGAGACGTAAATTTCTCTATTGAGGAGTTTTATTTGAGCACAGCGCAGCGAAAGACCAGGCTTGTCTTGAAAAAGACGCAAAATCATTTTATCCTCCTTTGTTGTTGTCACGCGGTCTAGTCCCCTTTCTGGCAGATCGTCTACATTCCCAACTTCCAAATATCGCTTTACCCACTTCTTAACGAATGTCTCCGACTTCCGCATATATTTTGCAACCGCTTTATACGACAGTTTCGGTCCTTTCGCATGATACACTAAAAAGATTCCCTCGTATCGTTTCAGGAATTTTGCACTCATTCTAAAGATAACGAATTTACTAATATCAACAACACAAAGTGCCGGCAAACTATATATTGCGCAAAAGAGGACGAATTAGAGATTCAAACGAATTAAGACAAATGGCGCTGCGGTGGCTCCTTACCAAATACCGACGGTCACTTTCTTGTTGAACAGACTGTACCTGCTACTCTGGACTACTCTGGAGTGCTTTTTTTAGTTTTATAAGATCTTCAATATCTTTCGTCTACCACACTCTATTGCTCGTTCTAACTTCCTTTCTTCCCAAAGCTTCATTAGCTGCTTTGTGTAGGATTTCAATGATATTTTGATACGTTTCAGAAAAAACCTCTTTTTCTGGTTCATTTAGGTATTTATCTAGTCTTCGCTGGTATAAATATTTCTTCAGTTAAGCCTTCAAGATTATATTTGGGATAGTCTGCCATTTCGTTTTCCGATGTTCCGGGGTGTATTTCTTCTTTTGTAATTCCTTTCCACTTGGGCGGATACTCGAATAATATTTTGCAGTCTACTATAAGCATATTTATATTTGTATAAATTGCATTGTCAGAATTGTTAAATTAAGGATATTTGCAAAATTATTATTTTTTGTTAGGATTATTTTTGTATATGAAATATATATCTATATATATATTTATATACCTCCCACCATACACATCAAATATTGGTTCCGCATTTTGATATAAGAATTTTGCGAAAAACATGATGCCACTTTTAGTGGTAGATGGAATTTGTTTTCTTATATTTTTCCGTATATTTTTTAGTTTACACGAACGTGTAATTCTAGGAGAAATAAATTTGGGCACAGCTGTGCTCTTCAAATGCACTTTTTCAACAGTTTTATAATCTATAGGCCCGAAATGGGCACTACAGATTAAACTGCTTTTTTTCGGTTTGATTTTTGAATTCCTTTGATATGGCACTAACACATTTTTAATCCAATACTTTCTTCCGATCCGCTTAATTCCTCATAATTTTCTGAGAAAGTTTCAATGACAATAATTTCTTTATCCTGATTTTTGCTTTGCTCAGCGTCTTCCGTGTTCTTCGATATTTTCCGTTTTGGTTTGGTACCAGAAGTTGTAATGTTTAACCTTGCAGTGTTTGTAATATCGTTTAAAACTTCCCTTTTTTTTACTATTATTTTTTTTCTTACATCATGGGAGTTTGTTTTTCCGACGGTTTCAACTCTCAGATATTTTTTTGACCGGGTTAATATTCCTTTTTTCTTTTTTACAACGGTGCTATTTGATGTGGAGGTTGAATTGTGTACGACAGTTAATGAGGAGGTTCCAGGTAAATTCAATATAGTCGAATCCTCTTTTTTGGCGAATCTCGGACTTCTTAACAATTTTAAGTTTTAAGACATCAGATATCTTAGGAAATTATTGAAAAAGGTATTCATCATAATTGTCAAGTATATCAATTGTGAAATTGTACAACATGTAGAATTGTTTCTGTTAGGTTTGTAAGTAGTGGGCTCTGCTTTTGGCTCTAATAACTTTATTAATATATATATATATATATAATCTTAACTACTACGTACAACACTACTGCATACGGCGACGGTCGGCGTACTTCTTCTTCTTCTTTACTTGCTAAGGCTTCTGCCTCCCGACGGAGGTCAATACGGCCCGAAAACTCAAACCAAAGGCGTTTACTCAGTCAAAACAAAATTCAAATCGAAACTTCGAACAAATCGGTACATCTAAGTGCAACGGAAGGGTTGGACTCGATCACGAAAATCCACGGTCGGCGTACGAGAGAGCGAAGGAAGAACACCCCACGCAGGTGTCGATCGCGCTTTATAACAGCGCCGCGGACAGACATACCCTAAATCAAGGCCCGCGCATCACCAACATATACGCGGCCCTAACAGTTTCCATCAACTACATGTACGCGAACATGTAGTTGATGAAAAAAATGTAGATATATCTCTATCAATTTTATAATTCTATTAAAACATTTATAATATATCTTATATATTATAAGATATATAAATCTAAATATTCTGCTTTGTCAAGTCTGATCTAATTCAACAATGTGTTTTTTTACTGTATGCAAGATCTCGACGCATATGTCCAACCCGGTATATGCACAAAGGAAGCACTGACAAATTTGACCAAGAATGTCGTAAACACAGTACTGCACGAAATTGGAATCGTTGGTCAATGAGATTCTTTTATGCTATGTTAGATCAAGGCGGTTATAATAGTTTTATAATAGTAATTTCTCGAAATTACTTCGGATGGACATTGATCGTTTTTCTCTTGTATCTTTCATACATGTATGAAACGGCAGTGTATATCAGAATGCATAGTGTTTACTTGGTTGGACTTTGATGAGTCTTCTCCACAAGCGCGTAGATTATTGTTTTTCCTTAGCACGGTACATCTTTCAGCCTTATTTTCAATGAATTGTAACTGTTTTTGATCAAAATCGATATAAATTATGAAAGTTCTTTGAAAATCCACAATATAGCATGATCAGATCAGTTTCGACAAAAAGTGGACTGATCGTTTTCCCCCCGTATCCTTCATATATTATGTCATGATACATACATATGATGTTATTTGATTAGGATAAAAGTAAAATATAAGAAAGGATAAGCTCTAAAACTGATACTGGATTGTGGGATGATGTTAACATGGAAATGGTGTTAACATGATGTTAACATGGCATAAGGAAACTCTTACTCGTAGATGAACCAATAAGAAACTTTCCAGAGAAACGATAAGACCCTTTTTGGGCCTTATAAGAAGGAAATTTTGAACTGCAAGTTAGTTCACAGTAGTTCCTCGACACATTAAAGATCTGGTCATACTGTATTATCATTTACCATTAAGCGTAATATTATGTAAAGATATGTATAAATGTAAAAGGTGATTGAGTATAAATTGTCTTTATCTTTATTGTAAAAAATTTCACGATTTTTACTTTAATTCAAGCATGTTTTACTCATTGTCAGCAATTAATCCTTTATAATATGTCAAAGTTGTGTTCATTTACTGTGCAATTATTCGCTGCTGCTTGTCAAACCACCTTGCTCCCGCGTTTTCCGTTTTTGTCTTTTGGTTCGCGGTTGTCTGCAAGATGCGTCGATTGTAACTTCTTTGATAAAGACTGAGAATTCCGCAATGACTTCGATAATATCTCGACTACCAGATACCTGCGCGTCGCACGATGACGATGACCTAACGAGACCAAAAATAATAATTTGTAAGATTCACAGACCTAAGTTTTTGCGCTAGCTAAAAAGTGCAATACAAAGTTGTACAAAGCCAAGTACCTTGTATCGGTGTAATCGTTGATTTTAAGGATTCGACTCGATTTTATATTTTCCACCCTGTATTGTAGCGCATTCAGCAACTCGAGATCTACTTTCGAAACTCGGAGCTAACAATCGCGGTGTACACATGGGCATTAACGTTATTTCGGTGTATGAGAGTAATATCTTGGGAACGATAGGACCTTAGGATACAAGAGAGTCTCTTCGCTACGAACAATCGGGAAGATTATTGTTACTCTAATCGACGACGGGAGAATTGTTTAGCGCGAAGCTCAAGAAGGATTTCCTTGCAGGTGCCCCTAGGTCACGTACGGCTTGTGTCGGTCCTATATTTATGTAACAAAACAAAGGCATCTCTCGCGTAACTCGAACAATATATATTCTGAAGCTGTAAATAGAGCAAAGCCTTTCTTCCATGTACATATCTTTGGCATTTTCCTATATCCTGGGAAAACCGATTTATCCTAAGAGAGTTATTAATAAGTTATAGAAAGAAAAAAAGAAAGAGAGAGAGAATGAGATATTTTCGTGCTATAATACGGAATAACGCCAATCCATCGAACTGGATTTCCTGAGATAAGATACACGCACATATGTATATGTATGTCGCGAAACTTAAGTGCAAGTTGACGTACCACATCGAACGCATGTGATTCCATTGCGAATCTGCCGGCTTCATTGCTGTTGCGCTGTTTAGTCGCCCATCCTCCCCGTTTTAGCGAATAATGCCGCTGTTCCGAACGCGCTGCACCGCAAGAGTATAACGAGAGAGATTTTTTTAAACGGTCTACTCTTTTCACTCGTTCTAAACGTCTATCCGGCCTGAACAGACCAAAGCCCCCCGTTATTCCCCCGTAGTTTCCGACTCGTCACCCCGATTTACTGCCAGCTCAGTGTTATAACGACACACCACTTTGCTAAACCGGCATAACATGAAAACTGTAAACCAAGCATGAGCGTTCATGCACTTTGTGCCCAGATGAAATAAATTGAAATGATAAAGTTAACCCCTGCCCCATGAGTCTTGTATTTCACCCACTATATCCTCTTTTTAGAGTATTATCTTTCCCGACATCCCATCTCTTCCGAAAAAGATGAAAAGAAATAAGTGACATGTCAGCAATTAGGTTTATGTCATAAACTTTTGTATTTGTGAGTTTTGTTCGTTGATAACATACAATATAATATTAATCTCATACATATTTCTCTTTCGAAATAACATTGCTATTATCGTCAGTATCAAAGCAGTTTAATTATATCTTACACGGCATTTGTATCAAAATGAAAAATTATCCGTCGTAGGCACTTGTTTATAAAAAAAGAAATATTTACAACGGTATAGAGAACCGGGTACAATTGTAACGATACAACTTTATAAACTTATACTCTAAAACGCAGAATAGGTGTCTTATAAGTTAATTTGTTCGTTAAACCTTGCGAAGAGTACACGTGTACGAAGAATACACGTCGTAAGTTCAGGCTGCCAAATCAGCTTATTCGCAACAACTGTGTGGGCATCATCTATCTCGGCTAATTGTAAGTTTATGTATAAAAAAATATTTTTAGAAATAGGAACTTTGAAAATAGAATAATTCATCGTAACATTCCTCGTAATGTAGTCAGTCCGTTGGATTGATCGAAACAATCGATTGTGCGCATTATCATGCTTCGTTGATGTAGAACGACTTCGATAACTGTGCTGCATGTTCAGAGAAGACAGCTTGTGCGTATACGAAAAGAAGATTTCTGTCCCCTTTTCGCAATTTCACAATTATCTCCCGAAGATGTATACATTAAAAGAACATCCAGTAACATTCTATGATCCTGCGTATGTTCTACACTGGCCATTGAATTTTCGAAACAATCCACAATGAATTCTTTTTAAAAAAAATCTAATGCTTAACGCTTGTTATGCCTAACGCGTGTTAAGCACCTTGTTGTTCCAGCTGCCTCAAAGCTTTCTTGCTGTTTTCCACGAATTCCTGAATAAGACAATATTATTTTTACAATTTTTTTGTAATGGTTAAAAAATGATAAAATTAATGCGCTTATTACAGTTGATACGAACCATTAAACCGCGGCTCATGAAATAAGGTCGATTGATGCCATCATTTTTCTCGCAGTCCTCGCAGAAGCATATAAATATCGTGTCAATGATCATCTGCGAAAAATTATCATTTTCATAGAGATCATGTTATTTATTTAATAACATTTACTTGATTTCGTACTTTATATGTCACTCACCTCATAGATGGATATGAAGCAATGCGCGACTAGGAATGCGAATATCCCCGCGAGAGTGATTGGTATCCAAGGATGATTAAGTCCTTCCTTCTTCTGTAAAGGGGTAAAACTAAAGTGCTTAGTAAAGCCCTTGAAATATAAACATATGGTACAATTAATTTACCTGTACCTGCATCAAATAAATCCCCGAAACAACCGTAAGAGTGACGACGAGGACTTTACCCAGAAATAGTACGAAGTCACCGACGCTGTTAATCGCCGCTACTCGCAAAATGTTACTGGATAAGACTTGGAACGCTTTCTTTCCGCCTGTGCAAAAGTTGCATCCGTATATGGCTGAAAGAAACATCATTTTTTTAGTACATCGGTCAATTTAAAAAAATTTTTTAAATTTTCGTTTTACAATTGTTATACTATTCATATTGTTCAAGAAATGAGAAACAGATTTTCAATATTAATGAAGGATACCTGTCTCGATGTAAGCATTCCTAGTGAGGAATTTTAGAGCGCACTCGAAACACCAGAGACAACATTGGCAACACCATAGTATTCCTTTCACGAAACCGTTGTCGTATTGCTTCAGATGGTTTTGGACGAAGGAGATCATGGCTCTGATCACTCGAACAATGCCTATTATCAAAGCCCCGAAAGCCACGGTACCCATATGATATCTTATAAGATATCCGAAACCTTTTGCCACTGGTAAAGAAAGACGTCTTTTGTCCCTGTTAAAATAACAAAATTGTCCGTGTTACAGTGCATTTCCCTTTATATAAAATTTATGCGATATAAAAACATAATCTACATTGGACATCGTATATATAAACAGAAGACCATTAATAGGAAATTTAATAATATTTCGTGAAAAATTTCTAAATATTTGTTAGCAGATAGTAGTATATTTCGAGCACCATTAAAATTATCACAACTAAAAAGTTTTTATTTTATTTTTCTATGCATAACTAGAAATAATCGACTTTTAGCTGCGCTATTTGCTCTCCCATTTAATTTTTTATATCTATTAAAAATCTCACCTCGTAAAAAACCATCGGGCAACAGCGCAAGCGACGACCATATGCTGACAACCCAAATAGAATTCACACGCCACGAAGAATAAAAACAGATTGTACCACCTTGTCGCCTAAATTAATTTTATTTATTACAAAAAGCGGCATAAAGAGAAATGTAACTTAATAAATAGATTAAAATAAATAATAATCGATACTTGTATAACACAGAATAAATAAGTATTAACATTTTCGATATTAGGCATATCTTGTGTCTAATAACAATTTTTGTAAATTTTGTAGATTTAAAAGCATAAAGGCAAAATGTATAAAATTCACAAAAATTATTATTAGGTATAAAGATCCCGTTCACAAGGACGGAAAATGTGAATATTTATTTAGTCTAAGAAATAAAATTCTTATTACATCGATAAAGAAATATGCTAACGTACAATGAGTAACCCATCCTTCTTGAAACGAATGTGACTTTTCTTATTCAAGTAAATGTCACCGGCACTTTCGATCCATAACATACAGTAGACCCACGCTACTACCGTAGACCCGATCAGCAAATACGTCTGAAAATAGAGAATTTCCGCGTTCGCGAGAGCTCAATATAAAGTGAACCGGATTCGTATAATTGAAACGAGATATGCTCACATAAATCGGCTGAAACAGCAACGCCGGCATCGAATACACGGCTTTACCCGCCTCCCGGAAAAGCTGCATGACCAGCTCGATTCTCTTCCTCATCACCAGAATCACCAGGAGCACGATGACCTGCAGCATGTACATGGATTTATGTATATGTATATTCGCAAAATTTGCGCTAACGTAACGCCAGATATAGCGATTTTCCTTACAGCAACGACCGTCATAATAATAGAGTAGATGAGGTAGGGCTCCACGCTGGAATCCTCCGGGTTAATTTCATCCCTTTCTACGCTCTTCTTCTCGCGATACCACGCTAGCCTATGCATAAAAGATTAAACTTACTTCGCTAGATTTAAATAAATAATAGATATTCTATTCGTTTGGGAATTTTTATAGATTGGAAAATTTAAGATGTAATTTTCTCTCTCACTACATTGTTTTAATTTTTTTAAATTGAGATAATTTCTTTACCAGAGGTACGTTGTGCCACCGATGCAAGCCAAAACTACGCCGATCAATACGACATAAATGACATATTGTACCATATAGCGGAAAGCCACCAGGATACCGAGAGAAAGTGCTGAAAAAATCGTCGGTCGCAATCAATCACTCAAAGTCTCTGTTTTGTGTCGCGCAGAGAGAGAAGTGATATAAGAATTTAACATCGAAATTTAATACGCGAAAATCATATTCTCGATAAGATGAAAAGATCATACTACTAAAAAAAAATATTATCTGAAACTTTTCAGATTTCTGTATTGTGCAAATTGCTTGGAATTATCAGATTTAACAAAATACTGGAGATTTTATATATATAAAGAGAAATGTGTAACATCTATATGTATAAAGAGCGAGAAATTGGAAGCTGTAAATGATACAATTCTAAAATATCATATTATGCTGTATATTTTTTCTGGAATACCAACCCAAAGCTATGAGCAAAAGGTAAATCAATTCGCGCCATGCAATTCCCAGATCACTAACTGCGTCCTGAAATAATGATATTATACATTATCGAATACTTATTGATTATTTATTTGGAATAATTAAGGAGATACCACGCATATATTACTTGCAACTTTGTTTATTTGTTTAAATTAATTGATCTAAACTGATTTATTTTAGTCGGCGTATCATGGCGAAACATTATATAAAAATAAATTTTTAAAAAAGAAATTGAGATAATTTGATTTGAGGTTTAATTTAAACTGTAATATTTTGGCGGGTCGCTATAAAGTGTTCAAATTATAACAGACTATTTTCGAGTCATTTTTAAAATAAAGCTTAATGGCCCAGCTTAGTGAACGACACATGACGTTTCTTCCTAGAATAGATATATTATCTTTTATTCTTCATTCGATAATGTCACAAAAAGATTAGATTTTTACTGTGAGAAAAAGGATTAAGATAATATGATATGAAATTCCCGAAAACTGAAGTAAAACTTGTTTTTTTTTTTATTGATGTAACTAGTCATATGGTATAGAAAAATATATATAATAGACATCAACAAAAAATAAAAATATCGAATCGTGCACATTTTTTAAACTCAAAAACCAAGTTCTAGCAAAATAAAAAGTTGGAGATTTTTGCATAAGGGATGATCTCGGGAAATGTTCTCACAAATAATCACTTACCTGGTAAAAGCTGTCCAAACGAAGGGTCCTTATTAAAGAGTTAAGAGTTTCTGTCACCTTCTTGTGTATACAGCGATTTAGAAATAATATTCTGCGAGACAGAGAAGCGGAAATTAACGTTAGAGAAAACGATTAAGCTTATATTTGGTGCATGAAACCTTCTGCGATATATTGCAGTTCTAATAATCATTTAGATTAACGTGAATAATTAACGCGCAATCGGAGACGCAAAGTACGAGATGTAATGAGTCAGAATACAGAATTTTACTAACTTGGATTCGTCCACTGTGCAATTTGCCACGCATTCACGTTGCTTCACTCCGTTGACTTCGACACTAATTTCGAGATACCTAATACACAAAATATAAGTTATCAATGAAGGCAACAATTAATACGATCAATTATTATGACCTTTCGGTATAGTAGCGCAGCAAACAATATAAAATCAACGATTATATGTTTAATGTTATTGTATTTTATTTTTGGATATTTAAGCTTTTTCGTTAATCTTAGCATTTAATTCTTCAAATAGGTCCTGCTATAACGTAAAATTTGATTATTATTTCATTAATTTGCTAATAAATTTACTTAATTTATTTATTTAATTTGTTATTTTTAAAGAAAATACATCATATAATTTTTTTGCACAAACCTCAGTTTTGATACATTAGTTGTATGATCAAATCGCGGGGAAATTTTATTTCCAATTAGTACAAATGCTTCAGAGTGCACTCACGGTTTTTTGGTATAATCAGCACCCTTGCATTTGAATTTCGGGTCGTTTTCGTGCGGGGTTACACGGCCGCAGACGTTTCCGCAATCATCGATACCATTTATCGATCGGTAAATGTCACCCTTCTTCGCCACATTCGTCATCATGAAGATCTACACGCATGACAAATTATAGAATGTTTAGCGAACATATTAGCGTTATGACATGGATGAAAAAGTACCATCACTTACGAAACCTCCCGCCAGGACGAGTACGACGATTATAGCTAGAACATCGGTGCATGATCGGTCCTTTACAAATATCTGGTCTGATAAATTCGACGGCGAGCCTTGGCTATCAGGTGTCTAGAAAGAAAAAATTAAAAATTGTAAATCAAAACTGTTAAGATAAACAAACACCAAAGTTATCGATAGATTTCATTCTATTAACAAATTTTATTTACAAATAAATTATTCACAAATAATTCTATCAAATAAAAAATTTAAGAACAAGCACTTATAAAGAAATGAAAGCGTACTAGTCAAAATATAGCCGCAAATTAATTCTTTATCACAAAAAATAATCAGGTTGATTAATTTAACGAATAAAACTAATCATGAAAATTAATTTATAATTAGGGAAGTTTGAATTGCGTGTTCGAGGAACATATTAGACATTTTATGCTTCTCAGTGGATGCGTAACGTTCTTATTATTTTTAACAAGCACACTACATTCATAAATATGCGGAATTTTTTTTAACAAGCGTGTAGGGAAAATGTTTACCGTGGGTTCCACTTTGGACGAAGGCTCGTCCGCACAACCGCAGCAACCCATCTCTTGACTCGCCGAGGCGACTGGCTCCACCAAACGATCGTGCTGGTCTTCCTTCTGGTCACCTTTCGACAAGTCTACCGCTTCCGAACACGCTCCAGCTTCAAGAACACACAAGTTGGAGATACCATTATCAATTTGCTACTGTATTTATCGCGAATCCACGAAAACAATCAACATCGCATAATTGCTTGCAACATGTTGTGCGATAAATACAGCTAGCGACATATATCGTGCTTTTTGTGCATGGTTCTCGTGATTTTATCAGGTCCCGATATATATTAAAATACTTCAAGCTAGATTAAAAATAGCATCGCGTAATATCTTTCTGAGACTTGTTGAAGAGCGAAGATACCGATCGTTCTATTGAAACGTTCGCGTTGCAAAGAAAATTGAAAGTGATATTTTCAAATTTTATCTTTAGTGGTTGAAGACTTAATTCTTAATGCAGTTTGACTTATGCATAAAATATGTTAAAGTACACAATAATTTTGATGTGAATGCAATTTGATGGCAATCATTATTTTCCGGGACGCGTTCCTTGAACGAAACCTAGGTCACGTCGATATCGATCGATTAATACACCCAGGAAGTTGCATGCTTGGATACTGTTGTCGCAACGCTGATCAGAATCACGCATCATCCATGGTAACACACGCGAAACATAATTACGATTGTTCAGAAGTAGAACTTCAGAAGATTGATTGAAGTACATCAAATTTTCTAATGAATTTATAAGAGACAAATACTTTAACGATTAATTATTATCTTATGAAATAATAAACAGAAATAACATGACACGCTTGAATGACACTTATAATGAGTACCACATTTCTTTATTCCAATTCCAAGCCAAATAGTTGACATTAATAGTGATATTTGTAATTGGCATCTTTACGAGCCATAAATTTATTAGTTACACATTATATTACACAGACAGATATTCTGTAACGAAGTGGCGTGTGAGATTTATTCAACGCAAAACAGCTTTCACTAATACTGATAGAATATCTATCACAATTACTGAAGATATACACACTGTAAAAGTCACACGAATATATATTGAGTGCAGTAGGTTAATGTTACTTCCGTGTTTCAGTCACGAAAGAAACACGAGAGAAGTTTTTACCAGGCAACACGAAGGCAAAAGAAAGCTTTAGTTACGCGGCGTGGTGTTGAATGACAGTCGTGGATACGGCTATTGCCTCTCGAAGACATTGTAACGTCATTACTTCCTGTCTTTGTAATAACTGCTAATCCATTTCGTTTGAAATATTTCAAGTGAAATCATCGATGTGTTAATATTTATATAATATTGTTCTCGCTAAATCACGATATACTTTTATTAAATGTGAATTGCCACATAACTGAGGATTTGAAATATCTCAAATATATTATACATTAGATCTATATATATATATATATAGAATATATCTATATGTTTGATATTACATATAAGATTATTTTTACATATATATGTAAGTGTTAATAAATAATACACTTAATATATCTTTTATAAAAAGGCATATGCTACAGATATATTCAGTTTGTTATCCTAAGAAAAAGAGTTAGGCAGTGGATTAGTAACTCTCTTATTTCCATAAAATAGGTACTATGAAATAATATTTTCAAAGAACCGAAAGTGATCGAGGCTCGACTCGCATCATTGAAATAAGAAGAATATATAACATAAATACATATATTAATGTTAAGACATAAAATTAATATAATGTAGGTATATCTATACCTTAGAGGTAAAGAATCGTATCTTCATTATTATAAATTTAAAGAAAACAGGGTTTAAAGTTTTAAATAAAGATATATGGTATATTTGTTAGGTATAAAATAAAAGTGTATAGCAATTTAATTTATTAAAATTTTAATTAAGTAATTTAACTGACATGTTTAATAGTACAACTGTCAATAACACGCTGTACCTGACCAACATTTTACCTCTAGGAAAATTTCCAATTACGAGTTTTTCTATAAACATTGTATCTTAGGAACTTAGTAATAATGGACATAAGACCCTTTACCATTATACAATTTAAGCTCCTGGTAAATTGGGAAAAGTATTAACTCCATTCTGACAAAAACTGGAGATACGATTCTTTTCCTCTAACAAATAAACCTCGGAGAAGCTTGGGCTAACAGTAATGACAGATTTTTTCATATTTTGATATGAGAAAAAACTGTAAAAAAATTGAGAAAAATCGGCGTCTGACATTTCCCGAGGTTTACTTGTAAGGTATAGATATATGTATATATTAATTAATTTATTATTATTTCCGCAAAAGATTTGCATTTATTAATTCTTTTGTGCCGATTATTTCACTGCTTTTATGTCTCCCACTACTTTAAATAACGATCGCGTGAAAGTTTCATCCCCGACATTACTCGTTAAATTAATAATCGTCGGCAAGATTCCATCAATCAAAAATCGACGTAGCCGTAACCGAAATTAAACTTTAATCCGGGCCGCGATAATCAAATTGCTCTCTCCCGCGTGTGTGTACCGTGTCGCAGGGAATACTCGTTAGAACGTAGACGTAAGACAGATAACGTTTCCCTGACCCGAATCGGTCGATAGCGAATAAGTCGGTGCATCGCTCTGTGAACACACTGTCCGTAACTTCGTTCGCACGAACTAAACATGATAACGTCCAATCGTCACAAACAACACAATGTATTTCGCAATGCGATTAATCAACGGTTGATTATCCCTATCGCAACGATAAATTCGATTTATGTGAAAATTATATGATTATAAGTGTATAGATAATTATTTTCTATTATTTTGTAATATTTTCAAATTCCCGTATTCCGGTTGTAAGTACATAAGATAAACGCTTTCCGTGCGAATGTGCGTATAGTGCGGTGACTGCCTGGCTATTCTGGAATAACTTTTCCCGAGAAAACGGGTGGTTGTGCATCGGCTACCGCGTCGCTTCTTGCGCGCGGCTCGTAAGTGCAAGAAGCTGTAAATGTTTACAGAGCAAATCGCGGCGTAATCCGGTATGGGACATTTCGGGTTTGCAGTTTCGGACGCTCTTCTATTTGACTTAGGTTTAGCCAGGGATTTCAGCTAATATTAGACGGCACAGCTTGTCGCGCGTACTACATACGGTTTGCCAACAGTGCACCGCTATCTTACATGTCTCAATGAAATTACGCTGTGTATAGGCAGAGGCACACTCGCGAGACTACGGTAATCAAAGAGCACCGATAAAGGCAATCTCGTCGTTAGCCGTCGGCATAGCAAATTATTTTCGCGCTGGTGGCCTGCCAGCTCCTGGGTTCTATTTTCGCGCGTATCCAAAGGCATCGCCTGTAGATTTCAACGGAGTTCCCGTAAAGTTATGAAAGACGTATTTCTCGAAAACTTACGGGCATCAAGCGGCGGTATACCCTTTCAATGAAACTTCGGTGAAAAGACGCTCGAGAGAGTTCTATACGCATTCCGTGGAAAAATTCCGAGGCACAAAGTTGCGGATTTTTCTTGCGGATCAACCGGCGCGGCGCGGGCGCTTCTTACCAGCCGGTGAGCTGGATACATAATCTCGTCTGCTCCGCCAGTACGAGTAACACGTGGGACTTAAGATGCATGCGAGAGAAAAAGGGAAAGAGAAAGAGAGAGAGAAAAAGAGGGGCTTAAACCTTACATCAAACACAACATCGCATAGCCACAAGTCTTGCGCACGCTCGCAATGGAAATCGCACGAAACAATGGGAAAAATAACTAAACGACGAGTTAGAGCGATCCTTGTGCTAATTATACACTCAAGGAATTAAGAAGAATCGTGAGTCACGCTTAGACACGCACGTCCGTGAGCACGGTATACCGTCACAACACTCACACACATAATAATTAACAAACACACACATACACACATAATAATTACACGTTTCGTCCATCTATTATGATTTGATATCACATCTATCTCTGTGTATCACATTAATAATTATTTGTTCAACACCATTTTACCGTTTATCAAGTAATCATATCAGGTTCATGAAAAGTAATGAAATCTCTTACGTTAGATAAATTTAGTTCACGTTATGAATTAATTACTCAGTCTACACCAATAATAATTATCGCACCTTCTCTCGTTGAATTGGATCAAACGTCACAAAAAAGAAATCAACCACAAACAAATCGACGCGCTGGGTCCACATGGAATGAACGCATCTCTGCTTATTCACAATTCGCTTCGCTCAACTTCGTCCCCTCTCCAGGCTCCATTCCTCTTCGATGACAAACTTGCCGAACGATTACATAATCAAGTCTAACGATAATCGTAATGATACATTATCTGGCAACGCTGCTATTGAAGCACTGATAATTCGACTTGGCGATATCTACCGAGTTGCATCTATCTCTGTAATATCTCTTGAAATGTTCCGTACACTCGACGTCACGTGCCTTTGTTTTCGTGTTCAAAGCTAGGCATCACCAAATCGAACGTGCAAAAAATTAAGCGTAAGATCAAGAAACACATGAGAAAGTCGTACAGTCTCAAATTCACTAAAATAAGGAAGAGTAACTTGGAATTGTTTAAGCAACATGTGATGCTAAACGAATATTGAGGTAGAACGCACTCGAAATGCTTAAGTTCGGATATAAATTTCGGATAAAAGAATACCTAGACTCCGAGTTTCCATGGACCAAAGGAACATCTGGACGAGACCTTTTGCGAGAAATACCGAATAGAACCGAAAAGGCCCGATTTCCTTTGCAGCCCCACTTTGTTCCTCTCGTCACTCATCCCTGTCCGAATTGACAAAGCATTCCTGCAGGTATATTTTTAGCTTCTAATACCTGAGACCTTAGGCTTGTGTGTGTGTATGTGTGGTTTCCGAAGTTTAATATTATTGAAACTGTGCATAAGGGAGAGCTCAATATTGTTGAATCTATGGCCGGTAATTCATAATCAGATTTTATATTTAAGTCCATCTTTTCAACACAATCTTAAGATGTTATAAACCAATCACAAAGTATCTTAAGATATTACTCTTAAGACGATCTTGAAATAAGAACGGATTATGAATACCGGCCTATATGTAAGCGCTAAGTACGTAATTATCATAATATTACTACGGTCCATTACAATTTCTTAGCCACTACGCAAGATTGCCGCTAATCTCGTTTTGGTTACGCAACCTCTGGCGACTAATGCAAACCCGTCATTATTTTATGCAATGGAAATCGTTAGAGGATAGATGCGAGTTGACAGATGGTACCTACGTCAATCGCCAAGCTGCTACAGCTTCATAAATCTCTTTCTTTTTTTTTTTCTTTATGATTTACGGGCTAACCGGATGATCAACGCGTTCGTTAATTTCAAGGTCAATACCGGTTTCCGTATTAATCTTCATTAATCTTATCGCAGCTTTCATAACGAACTATCTCAATGAAATAATAACGCCCGGCCACGTCCGGAATTCTCGTGCAAAATTATCGCTCCCGGAATTGCGCAAGAAACTCGTTCGCCCACTAACGATATATTAGGCTTAAAAGTTAAATCGCCCTGCAGCCATGTATAACACTTCGAAATGGAGCAAATAATCAAATAGTGAATCAGGCCGATCAATCTTCGTGCATAAAGATATAATTTATCTGAATACTGTTAATTTCACAACGTATTTAGATGTAGTTAATGAACTCGATAATGAAGAGATTATAATAATCGATTTATCTACGATTCGCCGACGATAAGGAAATAAAAGGCTCATTCTCTTTATAAATTATAATTATACATATATTTTACTTTTATCGCAATAATAATTTATTTAAATTTATTTGTGTGGAATTATTTTCAACTATAAACAGCTTAAAATATATTCTTACTGCTTTCTCTTGAGCTGTCACGTCTCAGCTATTTCTTAATATTTTCCAAGAAATGTATTTTTTTAAAAGCGTATAGGTATGTTCGAAGATAATCTCTGTCTTACTCTGTATCAAGCTTAACCTCGACAGATAACAGAAGTAAAAGTAGTATACAAGGATTATAGCAACGTAAACGGATGTAGGTCGTACCTTGATGAGGATTTCCCCCGGCGTCATTCACGCATTATGATAATCCTATGTTCTCCGCGTTCTTCAATTATTCATGAAACTCGCTCAGACTTTCCTGCTTAGGCTTCCCTTCGCGGAAACAGATAAGTATCAGTGCTTTCAATTCATTCTTGAAACGCGTTTTTCTGGATTTTTGACAACGAATATCCTCGCATAGAACTTACGCTTATCCTCGTCGTATACGAACTCACGTAACCCTTGGGTTGCGATCGATGCACTATCAACACAATTGTATGAAGATAGGCTCGTAGCACGTTTGCATTTGCTCGATTTAACATATATATCTACTATGCTCTCTTTTTTCCGGAAAGGAGGATATAAAAAGAAGCACAATTTTATCCCGCAAAATGTGTGCAGCTCTCTAGACATTAAAATCTTGTGAGAGTCGTGGCGGGGAATTATATTACATTTTATGTAACAGCGTTTTATGTTATTTATTCGTACTAAATTAGCAATTCATATTAAATTAGTAATGAACTGTCTGCGAATTAGTGAATTTTGTGGCGAACAAGATTGCGACATAGGAGTAGAATAAGGCTTTTGCGTGAATAACGATAAAATATGAAAATTAAAAATAAAAAAATCGAAGTGAGATTGCTCTGTTTCCGCCCAAGGTTCTTTGTTTGCTCGCACGATTCACCGACCTTCGCGGGGAATTCCTTGGTCATTCGACGCATTGTCTGCGTTCATCGAGTACGGTAGGCTCTGATTAAAATGCAGGATGGGCACCAAGTCATATATTCTCTAAGTTACGAGAATGTTTGTAAAGTGCAATGTAATACTAACCAGAATTAGTATGCATACATAATTGATCGGTATAAGTTACACGATTTTGCATGCGATTATTAGCTTTCGCGAGCGAAGTCGAAATTTGGATGTAAAACACGTTTAAAGATAGAACATTACCGTACTCTTAATACAATTGTCAAATATAATTATGAAAATTAGAATTCGTTTATTTCGATTTAGATTATTATTAACGGTCTATGTAAAATTGAAGATATATATCAGCGTTAGTTCTTTCGATATTAACGTGTAAAACACGTAAATATCGAAAGACAAAGTGTAAAAATAGAAATTATTCTTAACACAATTGTCAAATATAATTCTGAAAATTACGATTCGTTTATTTCGATTTTGGATTAATATTAACGGCCTGTACAAAATTAAATACATCAACGCCAAAATTAATGGTTATTTTTATATTAACATGTAATACACGTTTAAAGATAAAACATTATTCTTAACACAATTGTCAAATATAATTCAGAAAATTACGATTTGTTAGTCTCGATTTTGGATTATTATTAACGGCCTATACAAAATTAAATACATCAGCACTAAAATGGTTCTTTCAATATTAACGCGACACAGAAAATGCTATTATTAAGACGCATTATTCTCGTACCTTTCGATTTTTCGTAATTGAATACGCCGCGGCACATTTGTCATTGCGAGCGTATCGCCTCATTCATCTTACATCACTCACATGCATCCAAGGACTTACGCGTACATATGCACCTGCGCATACCGTAAACCGCACCTGCATATGTAAAAATAATACAAAAAATCCGCGTCCAGCGATATTCGCTCGAAAATAGAAGCGTTTTGTCCGTCAAAACAAAAAGGAATCTATATACAAAATAATCATCACTAAGTTGTATGATAAATTATCAAACCAACGGCAACGCTGACAAATATGGAAGAATTGTCAATACTAGAAATAACATATAGAATCAACTTTGTGGACAGCAACATATTCCGCGCGTTGTCGATAAATATCGAGATAAATATTGACAATGTGGATCACATTTTCGCATATTATGATGAAATGGCTGAACAAACTTTCTCGGGGGCCGCCTGGTCTCACCGACGCGTGAACTGGATAACAATAAATATTTAGAAATTAACATTCGTTTATCGAACACACGTAACAACGATGAATAATTGGGAAAATAAACGTTGGACATTTGCGGACTTTTAAAAGGGACTATCGCCAATTTGAAGAGCACCAAAACACCGGAACGCGTGCATTCGCAGAACCGGAAGATCCTTCCATCGCCACGCAACGGCGCGGCCAAGGCGTGTTACGAATGTTACGATCTGCTGTAACGATCGTGACACACCTGTGGGCGTAGCTTGGAACGGACAAGAGGGAAAAGAACCGTGCGGAATAATAATGAGCGTGAAAACGACAACGATTCCAACGAACGTTATTTTAAGGTCGAGAGTTTTGTTTCCCGGTCAACGATATCTGCAGGCGTCGCGTCGCGGTCGTCTTTTATCGCGCGACGGCCGATTCTCAACGAAAGCTACGAGAAACTGAGCATATGCGTCTGAGTCATCCGAGAGAAAACCTGGTTACTCCGATTAGATTAGAGCGAGCATGGCGGCCGGTAAACCGTTAGCATTCCAGCAAGAAGGCAAGCTCGCGCAAATCACGCCATTACCGTGCCACCTGAAGCGGATCGGTTCGCCATCCGCGCGATCCGCCTCAAGGTTTCGACGAGCACCCGCGGTCGCAGTGATCTATGGACTTGCTCCGGCGCGGCCAGGCCGATGCGATGGTTGCGTTCGGTTTGTCGTTCAATTCTCTTTCTTCTCGCGCTGAAACTCTCCTCCAGGTCGTGAAACGTACCTCTCTCAAGTTCAGCTTTCTGGGTCGTCGATGTCCCTCAGCAGAAGAAGCTTCGTCTCGGCAGCAACGATTGTGACAAAAATAAAGCAACACACACGCGGTTCAATCTTGGAGAACGATACATCCGTATGAATCGTCGAACGACACGGAGTCCACGGATATCATGACGTCGTCGCTTCGTTTTTGTTGCGTCGCGCGACTCGCGGGAGCTCGCGACGAGTCCGCTCGTACTCGAGCACGGGCACAATACTAACAGTCGCCGGCGACTCGTGTGTGATTACCAGCGGGGTCTGGAGAACAGGCTCTCTTGTGTGCCCGCCGGTTAACGATACTCCGTTGCAGTCCATGCTCCATTCGCCGTCCTCCTCTTTCACGTCCTCTTTCGCGCTCCTCTCGCCCTCCTCCCACTTCTCTTTCGGTTGCCCCTCTTCTTCCCTCCGCCCACTCTTTCTGTCCCTCTCTCTTTCTGAATCACTCTCTTTGTCGCGTTGTCTGTCCCGTCACGCACGCACTCATTCTGTTGCCCGCGAGTCCCGCGACTACTGACCTTTCATGTCTCTCCCTCTGCTGCTCCACACACCTCGCTTCACTCTTTTCAGCCATCTCTGCCCTCCCCCTACGACCGATCTCTGAATCTCACGGTATCTTCTCCGATCGAGTGTCTACGAATTATACGCGACGCCCGGAGTCGGCTCCATCAAGGTTCTCTCGCGTTAAACGTTAACGAGCACGTACGCTAATCATAGCGATAACTTCGTTAGCCAACTTGTCGGGGGCAATTTCGAGCACCGCGCGATACCGTATCAATCTCATCCGACCGATGTAAACATCTTACGCTACGCGCGCAGATTAGTTAATAGTTTGCATCGCAATTTTACATCATAAAATTACGTGACGTAACGATTTCCGCAAGAATTGTATCTCTCTCTATATATAGAGAGTCTCTATCTCTTTCTGTCTCCTCCCTCCCTCTTTTGACAAATCTTGACAAGATGTGCACCACTTTCGCGCGGTACAAGCACCACCTTCGCTACGAATTACACTCTACAATTTTAAAGTGGTTTGATAAGATCTCGTGCAACGGTATGAAGCAACTCGTTTCTTTTTATATGAGATTTTAATGACGGGCTCTCTTCGGAGAAACTTAACTCCTTCCGGGCAAAAATCACAAAGAACTCGTAATTATGAAGCTTTACCGCCGGGAAAAATCAAGGCGTCTACCTTCGAGAATGTAAATAGATAACAGAGATTTATCTTTTGGTTAATTTTTAATGGGCATTAATCGAATGGAAATTTTACTTGAGAAACTTAAACAGCCGAATGTTCAATGTTAAACATTTTAAAATTGTAACGAGCGTTTGATGCGCCATTTAATTTCCCGCGTTGAGGAAAAATCAATTTCCGAGAACTAGCCTCGCGGAACTCGTCATTAAAATTTTATAGCGCGCTGGCATGCACCGCGGTACGTTGTAATATCACGCATTAAACATATGTCGAATGTGTCAACCAGCTTTTTTATTTGTATGCATTCTATCTACATCATGGTCTACTGGTCAACATCATGTAGGCTACGTAAACATACATAATTGAAGTAACGAGAGGCAAATAGTAAAAAGCACAGGTAACATTTTCTATTATTAATTCTTTTCTATTTATAATGCGTTTCGCCGCGAGACATTGCATCGCGATACCTTCGCATGAATACGCTGCACTGCGTTATCTCAGCGCGGCTGCGGCTTGAAACTGAGGCAGCCCGAATCCCCGCATTTCCCTTTCGTCTAATATCAGTTAACCGAGACCGTCGAGTGCATTTCAGCAAAGCGCACCGACGAGCAACTCTTTGCACGCTAATAAAACATAACGGGATTTAGTCGTCTGATGCTCGAACTCGCTGTAAGAAACGCCGTATCGTTGCGCGCCGGGCGCGCCAACCCAAAGCCTTTGAGCACGGACACACGGAATTGTCCACGCAAAAAAAAGTCGGGCACCTTGTGAATATTTCAGGACGCTCTTTTGGAAGGGCAAGCGTAATTAGACCGCTGTCCCGTGAATGAACTCATTGAAAAACCGATTACTTCTTCGGGACCACCAAAAATGTCTGCGGTCCTCGGTATAACAATATTTCAAACATCTCAGAAAAAAGTTCTTTTAAAATGATAATTTGCATTGAACAGAAATTCCAATAATTTTAAGACATATAAGACACATTAAAGGCAATCGATAACAGTATAGAGAAAGACAAGCATGCATGTTCGTACGCAATCAGCCCGTCCATAATTTCTATCGGTTTTGCACCCTCTCCCGTCGTGGCTGATTTGCTGATTACCTTACGGCCGACGCTCTTCCGTTTCGCTGGTCCGTTTCTGTTAGACAATACGCAGTCGCGCGATGGCCAGTTGAAAAATAGCGGTCGTTGCACCGTGAATTTTTTATACGACGTGGACGAGCCAGCACGCGACATGTCGGGCGATGCGTTACGGATAACTCGTAATGTGTGTACGGTGAGCGCTGAATAATAGCTGCACATCGCGCGGAGAAGCCGAGCTTCGATTCCAACGCGGCTCGCAGCCGCGCCGCGAGACGCTCTCATACCGTAATGCAATTTGTATTAGCAATGATATATCGGTAATTGCAACATCACAGAGCGCAGGGGAGCGCAATTGCGTTCGCGACAGCTCTGCCGCTCGCATATTCGCGACATCGCGAGTACAGCGGGAGATAGCCATGTCCAACTATAACAGCATTACCTTCTGTCATCGAACCGCGTCATTTATCGCCGATTCTGCAATCGCGTTGCAATTATGAGGGATATTCGCTCTGTAAATAGGCTGCTATCAGTTTGTATTTATGAAAAACATCGTTAATTGATATATACGATAATAAAACTTCTGCATCGTAATTTACCTCTTTCGTCCTCTTTTTATATAATTTATAAATTTATGTTATTACACTGTTCAACAAAAAAATGCACAAGAACGAGAATAATAGTTTCTTATAGCTTTTTGGACACTGAATACAATTTCTTTTGTCAAATTGTTCTATCGTCACAATTTTGAGAAATTTGCAATTAAAGTTGCAAAACAGGACTATTTTAGTGTATTTCCTAAAATAGAACTTTTTTACAACTTCTACAAATATCTTAAAATTGTGACGTGATATATAAAGCAATTTGGCAAATGAGATCGTATTCAGCGTCCAAAAAGCTATAAGAAATGATCTCGTTCTTGTGCTCGAAATAAAGTAATTTTTGGTTGAAAGTGTTATTGTTTGTATTATTTATTTATATTATTTATTACACATTTATAATTATTTGACTATTTAAGTTAATAATGTTTTTAATTGTGGCCTTTAAATGGTTAAAAAATGTGTAGCAAAATTTGTTAAAAATTTGATAAATTATTTTTAATTTCGAGATTTTATTTTTATAATAGAGAAACATATATAAAAATATATTATATAAAGATTTTTTCTAAAATTAATTACATTGACGATTGAGATATTTGTTAATTCAATATTTAATCAATAACTAAATATTTGTTAATTCAATTTATTTATTGATACACTAATAACTGTTGAGATCTTGGTAAGTAACGCACCGATAAGCAGCAGATAACGAGTAAGTTTACATAAAAAGAAGACTAATGCGAATGCAGTTTCAAGATATGATACTGCAACTTTTAGAAAAGAGGCGCTAACTCGGTATCTTTTCCCACCCAGGCGTTCTATAATTCATCGAAAAATACATTTCTCTGAGAGGCCCCTTCGCTCGGGGCCACCTAAATATTTATTTCCGAAACGTTGAGTCAAGTTTCTCGCCGCCCGTCAAGCTGGCAGAAATTGTTCTTGACGAACTCGTGGAACGAGCGTAACTTGCGTCCCCATGGAGGCGGAATACGTCTGTCTCGAATCCGAGGTCCGTATTCATATTGCACATCTATACAGTACCGAATATATATATATATATATATATTGCGTATTAATCTCGGATACATGGTATGCATTTATGTATGCATGGTACCCCAAATGTGAATTCAGCTGGTCTCGTTTGTATGCATTTACGTCTCGAATGGCGATCTCACCTGTCTTATCACGGAGATCACGTACGATGTTACGTTCACGTTTCACGTAAGATAAGAAGAGGTCAAGGGACGTCTGGAAAAGACGCGCTTTCCGTATTCATCAAATACCTTAGCTAAAGACTCGGCAATCATGGATAATTGACCGTAATTTGCTATTAGCCTTCGAAAATGCAATTAGACTCGCATGACCGCGTTTAGCGCTAAATGCGGCGTGGCCTAGGCGAACCCGAGTGACCCCGCGGTGTGTTCGCCAGATACGAGGTCGTACCTGAAGCACGCACGCGTAACGGCTGCGGACGAGCACCCCGAAAGCGACGTTAAGCCAGCCGCATGCGATGCACGAGACGGCCGGCGCTGATATAGAGGCATACCCATACAGACACGCGGTCGCGAGATAACTCACCACGGATGGGGGTTTCCGTGAAAAATTTAAGGCCGCATTAAATTAAAAGAGCGGTGCCCGCCGCGCGGCGGCGCGCGGCGTCGCGACACACGTCGCGTCGTTGCGCCCCGGCCTCTATAAACTATAAACCCTGAAACTCCCAGCGAAACACGCCCATCCCGTGACGAATTAAGCCATTCAATTAGATCCGCGCGAAATACGCTCTTTCGGGATGCGCCACGCGTGTCGCGCCGTGATAATGAAGAGGCATAGAATAGACACGCTTCGTGCGTGTTCGTCGGACACGCTTCCATCTTCCGTCTCCATGCAGGTGCGCTCGATGACTTCGTCACGTTGACTTGAGAAACTTAACAATCTATATCTGTGAAGAATCGTATCTCCATTATTATAAATTTAGAGGAAACTTGGTTAAAGTTTTAAGTAGAAAAATGTGTGTGTGATATATTTTTTTAGATTTTTATAGATTTTAGAAGTAGCGATTTGATTTGTTGAGTTTTTAATAAAGCAATTTAACTGACATGCTTAATAGTGCAACTGTCAATAACTGACCTAAAAAACTGGTGATACGATTCTTTACCTCCAACAATAAGGTACACAGATATAGACTAGAATAAAAATCGAAGTGGAAGTTCTATTCACAATCTTAAATATCTAGAAGTGGAAATATAATCATGGCTCTGAAAAAGCGTACAATATGCTAATTATACATAACTTAAGAAAAATATATCTGGATAAAAATTATTTAATTAATTATTAATTATTTCTTACGTTTGTTTTCGAGGCCAGATATTGTCATCTATATATGTAAATATACTCGTAATCGAATCTATAATATATTATGGATACCTAATACAAATTATTAAATCCTTTATACACGCGCGTATACGTCAGAAATAAAATACGTTGCGCATTTTATAAACAATAATTCTAATTTGTCAAATATATATATATATCTTATATCTAGAATTTGCGCGTTATCTGAAACGGAATTAACGTAATCTCGCGCGGACGCGTATAACTTTTATTCCGAATGTAACTTGCGCTTATCCCGCACGCGTGTAATTTCAACGTAGCAACGTGCGAACTTCTCGGATTGTTATTTTCCAGTTTCAGTGCCCTTCCACGTGTGCGTCGGGAATCGCGCCCGTCGATTTACGGCGCCGCTCGCGACATAACATCGTATGTTTCACTGTGACATTCGCGATGTAGTAGCCGATCGCAGATCCCGCGATTGCGTGACCATGTGCCCGTTACCTTACCATCTCCGATGACGCGGCATCGATATGTCGGGGAAAATTATCGACCTTCCGGTGGCGCATGTACGGCAAATAATTCCCCGCGACTGAAAATCGATACGTTTCGCAGAAACTGGCATTTTGCATAAAAGATCGCGTTAGTCCCCACCAAATTTTCTAATATTTCTTTCGTCACCGATATTCAACGCCAGCCTAAGGATGACACGGTGTCCCTTTTTCGCGTGACGAGGCGGAAACTGGAGCGAGAAATCATCGAATATATCGCCGCGATAAACGCCCGATCTATTTTACATCACATTTCAACATGAGTTTTGCGCCGATCATGTAAAATGCAACTCGAAATGTTGCGCGCTTTATTAGCTCGACATATATTTCGCGTGTACACAATAATTGAACGTAACTTATTCATACGGGCGCGGTGTTTACGGGCCGCGAGCTCGATGGTAATTCGTCGCTTTTGCGCCGTATCGCGACCGGAAGATGATCGGAAATGAATATTCACGAACTCTCGCGCGCGCGCGCGCGCGTGTCAGCTCGGCGACCGGCTTTCTGAGCGTCCGCGAATCATCGCGGCGCTTATTTTTCTAGCGATATTTTTTCACCGAGTAGAGGAGGACGGCCGGGATGGCATTATCGCAATTAATCAAACGCCGTATCGACCGACGAACGGAGAACGGACAAAGAGCGGTTGTGTCGCTGTCACCGCGCAAATTACGGGGCGATTATCTCCGGCTCGCGGATTCGATTTGTTCGCGTTTGGAATCGATGGTGCCCATCCGTTACGGATGCGACGGAAATATCGGGCGCGATTTTTTCCCCCGCGGGCCCCGTGTTCCTGGAACGGCATCGGCTGCATATTACCCGCGCCAGATGGAACGGGTGCAGGTGGCGAACTGGCGAGTACGAACGCGAAATTCGGCTGTTGCTTGGCAAGCGCAGTTTATCGAGAACACCGTCTCCTCGTTGCTCGCACGCTTCGCCCGATGACCTGCTCAGCCAGTTTTCCTCGGCGCATGCGAGTGCAGAAACGTAAATATGACGAGAAACATGCGAGTATATATAGTACATAGTATGTACATAGGTGCCTTCAACACGTTCGATCGCCTAATGTCACGCTATTTTAACAAACAAGTTGGTATCGAATTTTCTTTTTTCAACTATTTTATTTTCAGCCTGGTATATTTACGAAAACATTCGTAAATTTTAATGTCTGTTTCGACTTAAGCGGAGTCTAAAAATTTAAGGCGTAAAATTTAAGCTTTAAGCCTTAAACCGTAAGAAATTGACAAATCACAGTCGAGTATTCTTCTCATATTCGACTGTGATTTGTCAATTTCTTACGGCTTAAGGCTTAAAACTTAAATTTTACGCCTTAAATTCTCATTGTAGACCTTAAAACTTAAATTTTACGCCTTTAATTCTCCGCTTTAGAGAAGCTATATGTATATAAGTAACGAAATTATTTCGTTTCATGAGCAACTCGTTACAAATTTAGATTTAAAAAAAAATTAATTAAGATCCTGGAGAATCGGAGAAGGTTGCGGTTTCTGGAAATAAATGTTGAATAATGCATCCAGCGCGGGGTTTTGCCATGCATAGAAATTAGCGAAATCCGGTGCGAATTTATTAACAGTGTCCAATTGCTCGGCGCGATGCACGTCTTGCAAATTCGCCGAGAGCCTCGAGGGAGGAGTCGGCAGGTGCATACGCAGGCCGGCGTGCATCCCCGGGACTCACCCTCCTCCAACAGCGGCTCCATGGCGGTATAAAGTCTCGGGCAGAGGTCCAACGAGTTCACGAAAATTTCTACGACGACGGACACGACGCGAGTATATATTTCGCGCTTCCGTTGGTCCAGCGCCAAAAATCTTGCGACGTAACGTTCGACGCTTCGAGATCGATGTTCTCATCAGTCGCGGTGCTCCAGATCTATCGTCGTCGCCGACTCGCACGTGCGACTTCTACAAAATACCGACCAGCCTCATTTTCTCGCGACCGCGAGTATTAATATATCGGACCCGAGTCAAAGGTCAAAGTGGAAATACACGAGGAGAGTAATCCCGCGACTCGATTATTGGATTCGCGCGGCGCGGTGCAGCGGCGGCTGGGGTGGTATTCGCGGGATATATGGCACGCACGCACACATTCACCCCCCGGAGCACGCACTCGCAAGAGCGACGCCGGCGAAAAGCAATTTCCCTCGGAAGATCGGATACGGAATACATTACCCGCATTAATGCGTTTGCATTAAGATTGCCGGTTGCTGAAGTTCGTCACGGTGCGCGTCCGCGTTTTACATCACTATAGGGAAAGCACGGTGGTAATTCGCAATAAGGACGGCGATATACGAGCGCGAGGAGCAAAATTTGCGGTATTTCGATCGCGGTGATATCACCGCCAGATATCAGCGGGACGATCGACGAACGTCGGGAAGGACGAACGGTCGTATAGTAATTTAACTCCTGTCGAATCCGTGCCAGTCGTGCTTATAGCGATCAGTCAGCGCGAGCTCTCGTCGGATCCCAGACAACACGCATGTCCCAAATGACGTCTTTAAGACATCATTAAGACGTCTTCAAGATGTCTTACGATATAACGTCTTTAAGACATCATTAAGACGTCTTTAAGATGTCTTATGATATAACGTTATTGTGACATGTCTCGATTTGGGACATTATGTTCACTGGAATTATTTCCGAAGTTCGCGGTAACGTTTACGTAAGGGTTGAACTCGCGCACGAGAGTGTTATGTAGGTACATACGATGGGTGCTACCTATGCTGGGGTCGTCGCGATTCTCAAGCGAGATTTTCGCGAATTCTCGCGCAGGCACTCGACTCGCGTGAGACTCGCACGCGGCACGAATTTTGTTCCTCTCGCGCCACCACGAGGGAAGGATCACCCGGACTGTGCGGCAACCCTCATTCTTTCTCGAATCCCCGACATGACGCCGCCGTGCCGCTCCAGTTTACCCCGTCGCCAAGCAACGAGACTCACGTTCGTGTGCGAGTACTCGATCGCGTACTGGGCCGCGCGGTATCTCGTTCGCCGATATCCCTCAGCGCCTGACGTATGCCCACACACCCACGGCCTGGCGCCATGGCCATTGATTTGCCAGCCGCTCCTAGCCTCGTGGACCATATCCGAGGATCGAAAACGAGGCGGTACTTCGTTGAGCATGGATTTTCCCCAGGCGATAGATACGGAAGAAAGGGTCTTGTGTGTGTGTACCAGTATAGTAAATAATAAATGTATTTACAATACCCTATTGTTATAAATAAATGTAGCGGCCACTTTCGTGAGCAACATCTAAACTCAGTGCGATATTACAGGTGGATTTTGATCTACGGAAATGCCTTTGTTATTTAGTTTTATTGCAGCTATAAAATACACCCTTCCTGCTTCAACATAAAAACGCATCAACGAGGATTTATTATACATAACTTTAGTATTAAATTCTTTGCCCGTTGTTGTTTTTTAAATTTAATTATTTTTTAAATTTATTTATTCGATTCAAGTGGCAAAAAATTACGAGAAAATTTTAAAACTTTTGGGCGAGTAAACAGAATGTTTTCTCGAATTCCTTCGTTATCGAAAATATTATATTCCCGCGTAAACTCTTGGAGAATTGCAGTTCTTCCGCGCTCACAAGAAAAATACATGCTACGATAAACAATCACATTTACGGATTGTTACTGTCGCATTCTGCGAACACTTCAGCTATTCAATAAGATAAAAGAGAAGAATATTGAAGACTTTTGAAGCCATCTTGTCGTAACTGTCCCGACTAGATTTGCATACTCGCGAAGTCTTGTTAAAGATGAATTCTCTCTCAAATAATTGTTAGTGTTTTTTCTCGGGAAATTGCAATGTCAAAATATTATTCTGAAAATATCTAACTGAAGTTTATTATCCTCCAAAGGGTTAATGCGAAACTCAATAATATGTGAATCATGAAAATTAAATATTTAAAATGTTATAATTAAAAACCTGTTAGAATATAAATATAAGATAATTATGGCTGTATTTTGAGAGATTCATAAAAGAGAAATAAGATGTCAGCAAACTTGGTATTTTAGGATACTAACCCGATTTGCCTGGCACACGATTACAAGCGTGCAGTGCACAAATATCAAAAATATTCGTGTGTGCAGTTATACATTTCGCATAACAGCACAGGGTAAACATTACAGCGTGCAATAATTGAGTTATCACATTAACGGCGTACACACACGGCGGTCATGCATAAATAAATATAATAATCCGCAAAGCGGCGTTCCTCGATTCCGCCAGGCGAATTAACGCCCGCTTTTGTCGAATAATATTTTATTTAATGTTCACGGGAATTAGGCGTTTTCGCGGGTAGTCAACGGTCGGCCCTCTTCTTTGCGTTCGGTACATTATTTAGGTGACTGGCATTGTTTTAAAGCCGGTCGTTTAAAATGGATAGAGATATTTGCTCTAGCATAGAAAACAAAAATGTACCGTTGACGCAACGCGTCAGTAAAATAACTAATATGTAGTTACTAGTGTAACAATGAAATTTTATCTCTTAACAAGAATAACTGTTTTGTTCTTATATTGTTGTGCGTATTATTGTAATAATTTAATAAATATATTTTTATATGAATATCTCTTAATATAAATATATGTACATATTTATATATAGGTATACATATATAGAGCACTGCGCGAGAAAGCAACCGATTATATTCATCTGGCGATGTTCATCTCTGTGACATAAAAAATATAATTAAAGGAACTGATATTAAATAATTTTCAATTATATATTTTCAGATATTCTATTCTTGTTTTAACCTTATTTGATAATTTGATAGCATATTTAATTTGAACGTGACTTTTACAGAAACATTGAAATATTCACCACCAGGAATGCATTTGGGATAAAAATGAATGTCAATAACCGCAAATGATTTATGATATTATCAGCCGATATTTGATGAATGCGGTATATGCATGAACAGACAGTAGAGTCTATTTGCATGATGTAAAAAAATATTAAAGAACGGTTTGTGTGTGTGTGTGTGTGAATTGCGGCGAGATATAAGAAGAAAGGTTACATACAAGGAAACACAGTGACAATATACTTAATGAATTTATAATAAACTCCATAAATCGTACTGTACATCAATTAAATCAGCCTCATTAATAAATTAATTACGCTTTAATACGAAATGGAATGACCGAGATACACAAAGTTGTGTGGTTACCATGTAACTCGATATAGCACATCTTTTCCTCGCTTATTATATAATACATAGTCCCTAAATAGCAACACAAAAAAGAAGTTCGCGCGAATATCCGATTCAGGTACATCATCTCGCACACTGTAAAATACTTAGGCGGGCCGCATATATTTTTTTCTCGAACACTTTTACTTATCAGTTATTCGTACAGAGAAAAAGTGTAGAGAGCGGTGTATGTGTGTGTGTGTATGTGTGTGCGTGTGTGAGAGAGAGAGACTGTGTGACTGTGTGAGTGTATGTATCATGTCTATGTACGGGTCTGTATCGAGTGATTTTACATACTCATATCTGTCATGTGCATATACATTTGTTTATACTTCCGTATTAGAGTATATGTGTGTTTGTATCACGTGTATATGTGTTATTACGCTGTCGAGGAATACGCACGTACATTCATGCTACGTTTATAGTCTCTTTCTGAGTTATAAAAGTACGAAAAAAAAACTATCCTCTCATATGATGCGACGAAACGTACTATTATGTATGTATTACGTATACCTACACATTGCAAACACATTATCCCCGCTGGAAGGAAGCAAGAGTATATGGTCTAATAATAATAAAATAACTGCCGAATATATATCGCGAGTATATATATCCAGCCGTGTGCCTGTCGCCTCGCTGTAGTCCGTAGTGCTTTTTGGACATTCGTTGATCGTCGGATGAGAGAACGTCGCGTCGGATAAATCATCTCGCGCGCGGGAGCTCGCCCTCCGTCCACAATTTTTTTCGGCCTTTTCTGTCGTCCAAAACCAATCGAATCCTCGGTCGCGTCCCGTCACCTCCATTCCTCCGCAATTCGAACAAGGCCTTTCAGGTTTCATCGCTGTGACGTGACCCAAGGAGCTCCCTGTATATTCGCTCCGGTTGTATATTGCTGCTGCGTGGTGATCCGAGGCGATCCCATAGAGGAAACGTCATCATCGCACAAAGCGCCTCTCGAACCCTCCTCCTCCTTCTCGTCCTTCTCGTCCTTCTCCTTCTCCTCCTCCTCCTCCTCTTACAAACACGTCGACGTACGCAAAGTGTTCCAAAGCGCGTTTCTCGAACGATGCACTATATATGCCTTTAACGAATGACGATTAGAAGAAGCGCAAACAATTCCAAAACGATCCTCGCCGACGGCCGCAGGCTCACCGTGGACGACCCCAGCACTGAAAAATTATCGAACGAGACGCTCTAATAATACGATCCTCTCTCATTCTTTGCTTTTGTTTTTCTTTCTCGGGGGATTCAGTCGCGCGCGCGGAAGAATTCAGATCACGGCTTAACGCGGCGTGGCTTGCTGAATGCCCCGACTGTGTTTCAAAGCAAACGTTAAGGAGCTCAAAGAACACGAGCCCGCCGGATGTTGTTCAAGCTCGAAAAAAAATAGAACGCTCTCAAAGCAAATGAACCCACGCCCGGTTTTGCATTCAGATTCCCGAGGTGTCTCGAATTTCGATAAATAATCAAGAATCGGCAGCCGACGAGATTTACGAGGACCGACCCTCTTGAAATAATGAAATTGCCTCACGCTGCTCCGGCGTGGAAAAAAAGCGAAGAAGCTTTACCTTTCACTCCAACCTGCCCGTCGGGCTTCTTCTGGCCGGTCTGAAAATTTGGCGGTGGCTGAAGGTAGTTGATGCCGACGATAGTCGCGGCCGGCTCGTAATGTATCACCCGCGGCCGATCCTCCTCGGTGCTGACTTCCGTGCTCTGCCAATAAATGTCGTATATCGACGCGCTGCAACGTATCTTCAGCTTGCCGTTGACGAAGTGGTCGTGCGTAACCAGGAACTGGAGTCCAATTTGCGAGATCTGCCACTCCGACTCGTTCGTGTCGAGCGGGCTGTACGTGCGGACGTGCGATTTGAGAGGCTGAAAGGGAGAGAAAACAGAAAAGATAAGTAAATTAGTCAACGGGATTAGATAAAACTTCTCTAAATGTATAGTCTCGCATCGCTGTAGAGATATAAATATACATAGCATAAAAAAATAACGCGAGAATAATGTGGAAAAATTACTAATTTGTTTGTAATTATATATGTGTGTCAGAGGAGCCATATATATTCTGATATGGAGAAGTTAATTATCTCAAATATATTTAATTAAAAAAACTGAACTTAATTAGATTTTATTTGATGGCCGTGATGAGTTGACGATAGTATAATGGACTGTTAAGAGATGAAATAAATACTGATACTGTGGAATAAATATAAAAAAGTATATTCGCGCTGCTTCATATATATCGTTAATGCTGCTGTTATATAAATTCTTGGTAACATGGCGATATCAATTTTCCGACGATCATGCGTTCGTGCCGAGCACGCGAAATAACGTAGAGGTGCGTTGACGTAAGGCGATTAAGGAAGCTATTTTGAGCATTGCAAATTACATTTTATAAAAATACCAGCAACTCTAAAACATGCATCCAGTCTCCAAAAAAGTTTTCAGCATTTTAATCGTTTAATTTATAATAATTATTGAAATATGGACAGCAGATTTAATTGCTTAAATAATTACTTAAGTAATTACTTAGAGACAGATTTAATTATTTCGATAACCGAAGAGAGAGTAAACATTTTCCAACACTGTCTCAATTAAGCCTTGATTAAGAGATATTTACGTTAATGTTGTACGCTAATCGAGGAGATCAGAATGTTAAATTATTTTCCGCACCGCGAATGCTACTCTCTCCAACTTCGGAACATCTCGAGGAGGAACCGTATCCCATAAGCTCCCTTGTCTCTGACGTTTGATCAGGGATAATGGATCAAAGCCGGGGTAAACTAAATAGAGGTATCTGATCCTCCTCGGCTCCTCCCCCCGAGTTCCTTTCCGTCCGTCTATCCTCGTCTAACCGCGCGCACATTACTATCATTAGCAGTTAGAGCATACCTGTCGATCGTTGATATACCAAGTGAGATTCGCGGCTGGCTTGCTCCGGCCGGATGTGCAGTTCAAACGTAGCGGATCGTTGACGTGGTATTTCCTCTTTAGTCCCTGTATCGACGGCATCTCAGAGGGCAATTCTGCGAAGGCAATATATACTCCGCGTATATAGAGTGTTCCAGATCTAGCCACCTCAGTGAGCCACCCTCTCCATGCATACATACTACTTCGTGGTGTCGAAAACAGATTTTCTCTCGGCGGAAATATCGAGGGGAAAAATATCATCTCTTTTCACAGCAAATCTTCAATTTCTCACATTAATGCGTTCGCAATAAATTCTCAAATTGCATGTCCTAAAGTGAGGTAAGAAAACTCATCTCACGTGAGATTTAAAATTGACGATAAGAAATCCCTTTTTTTTTTTTTCAATCGCGCATAACTCACAATCAGTTATTAGGTTCTCGACGTTTTTTTCCGAATAAATGCTATTAGACAGAGAATACGTATATAAACGGTGACTCTTTAGGTTCGAGCCACCCTGTACAATCTCACGCGACCAAGCATCGCATGAGCTTGCGTGCCAGTCGAGACGTTGTCGCTTTGACCGAGCTTGACCGGACCTGTCGTCGTTTCCCCAAAGCCCGACGCAGTCGAAACTTTCGGCGGGGCGGTGACAGTTGGTCGATACAAGGGGGGTCGCCCCCTTCTCGCGTTCTCGTCTCTCGTACGAAAAATTCTTCTCTCACGATAAACGGAGCGATTCGCGCTCGCGTGCCCGCTCGTTTTCGCTATCGGTATGCGTCGCCGAGCACGCACACACGCGCGAGTCGTTACAAGCACCTGCACGTGTCGACGGCAGTCCCGGGCTCGCGAAATATTACTTTTTCACTTTTTACGGTGGACGGTAAATTCGCGCGCTTCGTCGCGCCTTTGCGACGAGATGGGGAGAGAAACGCGGCGAATAAAAATATCGCTGCGCCTCTGACGCGACAATTGAATAGTCCCGTTCTTCGCGAAAGATTTGTGCCGCATCTCCGAAACTCTCAGCGAGCACCGCGAAATGCACGCGGATAGGTATTTATATTTCTTCGTTCCTCATTCGCGAGCCGCACGGCTGGCTGTGACGCGCGCGCGCGCGCGCGAGACGCGAGTAATTAAAAAAGACATTTAATTCTCCCTGGAACTCCCCGGAGTTGAAGGTACGCGCTCGTACGTAATATCGGAATAGATTACGGTGTATTCGAAAAAGAGAGAAAGCCCTCTCGGCAAAATGTTGTCGGCGCTGAATTTATCGGACGCCGCACGTTTTAATGAAGGAACCTCGAAAATAGCGACATGCAATTTACGTTGTTAAAATATATTACACGATGTGCGCGCAACCCCTGTAAATTGCGAAAGGCGTCGCTCGCGAGGCGTATATAAGCGTCTCTCCTCGTTTTTCTCCTTTTCCTATATTATATATATATATACCTTTTTCCTTTTTACCTCGCGGAGAGCGCTTCGGTTCGTCGATCTTACGGTGAATTATCGTAAAAGTTTTATCGACGACGAGAATGCGATTTAAATAGCGCGCTTATTATTATTATTCCCCTTATCAAAAACTCGATATCTCGCAGGACGGTCGCCGGGGCGCGCCGTTAAAGCGGACGTGGCGAGTTAAATCGTCCGGCTAGTAATAACGCTTTAACTTAACGTTTTTATATATACACTCGACGACGTCGCGTCGGCGTCCTAAGTTATTAACGTGCGCGCAGTAAGAGCAAGGGACACTTACCGACGACGTTCAACGCCGCGTCAACCATAGCCGTGTGGAAGGAAGGCGCATCGGCTGATACCTCGCAGCTGTACGCGCCCGCCGCCTCCAATTCCAACTTCGTCAGCACGACCTGCGTCGCGTTGCTCTCAGTTTTCTGCCGGAACAACGGTAATTCATTACGATCGTGCGCCTCGGCACGAAACGTCTTCGTCGCCGTTCTCATCGTCGTCATCGTCGTCGTCGTCGTCGTCGTAGCGATTAACGGAGACACGAGGAATGCGGGAAATTCTCCCGGATGATTCGCGCGGCATGTACGGCGTGTACATACGAGAATACGTAACGGGGGGCCGCGCGCGCTTACGAGAGGAATCCGTCCAATCCATTAATGACCAATGCTTCCGCCAATCGCGCGACATGCGACCGACCTGATTATTTGATATCAGCCCCCGCCCCCGGTTTGATCCCCAAACGGGATTCCTCGTCTCGCGCTTTCCCCGCGCGGCGGTCCATCCGCGGTGTTAAATATTCTCGATGCACTCGGGCTTGCAATTTTATTTATCCACCTCTTCTCTCTTTCTGCACATCGGCTGCCGATTGCCGAGAGTCGTTATCGGCGATGTTAAAGGTAATGAATATCACAGCAAGGTGTCCGAATTGCGTTTCGAATTGCAGCGGAAAGCGCCCGCGGCTCGGCGTCCGTATCGCAAAAATGCGGCGCGCGAGCGATAGAAACGGGTCGGACGTTAAAAAAAAAAAAAAAAAAAAAACGCGCGTGCGAGCGCAATAATGCAGAATGATCTGTCCACCGACACCGTGGATACGTGTCGCGTCTCACCGTGGACGTTCGTCATAACAACCGGCGTCATTAGATCGTAATCGGAGCTGTCGTGTCCGAGATGCGGAATTTTTAATTGGACTCTGCCCCGGACCGCATATACCGCGCATAAAATTATATTTAACGGCGTTTTAAGCAACTGGGTTGAAGCGTGTAAACGATGCATCCGCGAAACGTTCATGGAGCAAAATAGAGTAAGGTAGAATGTATCTCATTCAGAGAGGAGGGAGATACATTAAAAAGAGTAAAAATTGCAATTCAACATCGCAATATTACATATTATATCTACTATATATATATATATATTTATAAATCTACTGACGTAAATAACAGGACGTGTCATCGATTCTCTCTAGTTGGTAAATTACAAAAATACAATTTGTAAAAAAAAACTGTAGAATTTGCGATACCATAAATTGAATATAAGACTACAATAAAAAAAAAAAACGCCGATATAAAACTCCTGTCCATGCAGTTAAAAAATTAAAAAGAAAAATAAAATCGGAATTTAATGGAGGGAAAACGCGACACTCACACACCGCGCCGGGACGAGCAGCGCACATCGACGAGGGCCATCAGTTACCCCTCTCGTAGGGAGACAGCTCGAATTCAAAAACTTCGATCAGCCGATATGTAGAACGGTACGCTATACAACAAGCAGGAACTGTACGTTCCGGCGCTATCGGTGTTATCGTGTTCTATTCGCAACTTCTCGACCGCAATAAATCCTCAACCCTTCTCTCTCCCTCCTCCATCTCTCTCTTTCTCTCTCTTTCTCCTCTTGACACCCGCTTTTTTTCACCGCGCGGTCTCGCCGGGGCACGGAAGGATCTCGAGATTTCGCGACGACCCGCGGGACACCGGAGATTGTAAGCTCGTCCGTCTCCTTGAATCCGAGGACGGGGGGGACGCGAGGAGGGAACTTACCTTCACCGTCAGGTTTCCGATGGGGAAAGTCTTGACGGGCGGACTCTCGTTCGGGGCGTAGCGATAAAACTCTCGACCCCCCTTGTACCATTTGACGGCGTACAATGGGTCGCCCTCGGTGTCATACCAACATTTCAGCGTCGCCGAGTCGCCCTTCTTCACGGCCGTCGGTATATGGATGCGCACTCCCCGCAGACCCGTACAAATTCCTACGAAAAAGAAAAAAAACAGAGAAAGAAAGGAGGGGTTCGTTAATTATATTTTATCGGCGCCGTCGACGTCGTGGTAACCGTATTATACACCCGTTTGTCGCTGAAACGGCGGTCCGGCATGCTCCGGCTGGCTCGCGCGCGTCGCGCGCTTATCGGGACGGATGATCTTGGCGAAGTTATTAGGGCACGTGCAGGACGCGGAGAGACCCGCGTACTATATGGATCCGAATCTCGATTCATGCCACCCCGAGGGAAAAGAGGAAATGAAAGCCGAAGGTGAATTTCTGCCGTGTCATGTCATGAGAGGCGGACTGAATATTGCCCCGCGATGCATACCTCATCGATTACGCTTGCGGACAGTGTTTCCCAAATAGGGGGGAAAAGCGACGATGGGGTCTTTCGCCTATTTGAAGAAGGGCGAGCTGAAATAAAGGCGCCACGAGTCATATAATATTGTGTAGCTATCGATTTTAAAGTTCCATGCGATGGTCTACTATGATTTGGTATTTCATCATACATGGGCCACTTTTTCGCGACTCGATCTCCCGCTAAAATATTATCTCGTTATTTTTGGCTCGATACGCGTGAAGATAACAATTTGTCATCATTATTGTAATTATTCGTCCTTTATATAAAGATATCATATTTCTCCTTCATCGCCTTGTGCCCCGTTTATATTACGCTCGACGGAACAAGAAGCCGATGGAAGATACATTACGTTAATTAAAGATTATATTTCCTCAGACCCTTTCTGTGCGACTATCGTAAGGAAGCCTCATCTTTTAATTAGATCAAATGATCCTCTGCGCCGCGCGAGCGGAGCTTGGGAACCACTGGGCTTCCGCAGGCAGCTACACACAGACAGCCACGGCTGGTTATCAGAGCGACATCGTCATTACGCAGAAATCCTCGTAATGAAAGCAACCGCGAATATAATACGGGTTCGCGAGAAATAGTTTCTTATAATAACGGCGCGAGACGCGCAACGCACCTCGCCTCTCTCATCCGCGGATCTGAAATTATTCGGCGAATCCCATGTCGGCCGCCGGAATCCTTTATCGATCGCGAATAGAATCCTTCCCGCGTTGTGCCCGTCCCCCTTCTCCCATACTCCCCTCCCCCTCCCCCCCTCCCCCCTCGCCCTGGCCACGCCACCGACCAAATATTCTCATTCACGAGGAATGGGGATCGATCACACGCGAGAAACAGAACTTACGCGTTCCCCAAACGAATCTCGTCTCGCCGCGGCGCGGCGCGGAATTTCCACGTGCCGATGTGTTCGAGAATCGTTCGCTCTTTCGAAACGATCCCATTCTTCTGCTATTTATATCGCGCATTTTGCATAAAGGACTACACAATAAATCTGTAAACGTTCCATATCGCTGAAAGTAGGAATTCCATTATCGACATTATGGTTTAATTCTGGATTTTTTTTCTTCTTTTCTAAGCATACATATTCTGAAGAGAAATCTAAAACTTATAGAGTCACATAACGCAACGTCGTGACTTGTTACCGGTATTCAATCAGGCAACAAACTTCGTGGTCAGCAAACTTGAGCCAGAGATTCTGTTTATGTATAAAGAAAGTACGCGGTATATTAAAGTTTCCGGTGTAAATGATTCATGCAGTAACGCAACGCGATTTCAATGCGACATTTTTACGCGAAGTTTCCGGCGCGCCGCGCCGCGCCGGGGAGAGATTCTTAGAGTTTCTTTCCACGGGATCGATATAATGCCACGGCTCGCAGTTTCACGGATTGGATGAAGTTGTTTCGGGGGTAAGAGAGTATCGCGGGGAAATATTGCCCCAGCGCATTAAAGGGTGTGACGATTCGGGCGTAATGTCCCCCCCTGTCCCGTTTAGAGGCACTTTACGGGGCTTACGGGTATTTAGTTACAAAACCACGAGAGCACTCTCTCGCGGCCGGTCGTTAGTCGTTAATAAAAAGTGGATTTGCGGCAAATAAAGCAACGACTGACGGGGGAAAAAGGGGGGGTTGAATTGACGACCCGCCCCGCCCGAGACTATCGTCGTTGTCGTCGTCGTCGTCGTGCTGAAGGTAAAGAACGTGCCGTCGTGCGAAAGAAACAGATAAGCACGCACGACGCGACGCGACGCCGTAACGCACTCGTGGAGCACTCTCGAGCGTCGACGATAATGGGCCAAGATGTTAACGAGGCGAGTTTGCTCCGAGCCATCCGAGTTTTTCGAGGCAAATCGAATGTCGCGTTACATCCTCTCACAAAAAAAAGAAAAGGAAGAATGAGGGAAAAAGAGAAATGGAGATGAAAAAAAGAGAAGTAGATGCGCAAACAGCGCTTCGAAATAATTTCCATTCGCCCGGTGTACGGTGTACCCAATGGTGAAGTGGGTAATATCAATCTGCTCGAGAGACAGCGGCTCGATTCGGAATATTCGACGCCGATATACGAGAGCGAGTTCAGCTTAATTCGCTTACACTAATGGCGATACGCTCGGTTTAACGGACAGCTCTCGCGCAATGAATGCGATTTCGCCCGATCGGACAATCGCGCGGACGGATCTGCAGTACGGATATGACGTTCGGTAGAGCGATCGGCTTAATTAGCTGCCGAGCGAAGCGACGAATCGCATTTGCGGAAAGGGAGAAAGAGAGAGAGAGAGAGAGAGCCCGTATCGTCGTGCGCTTCGACGCTTCGCATCCCTATATGTGCGTTCGAATAGGAAGCTTATCTTTTGTGTGCGCGCCGGCAAAAGGCTCGCGCACGATCGGACGAAAATTACTGACGAGAATGAGCACGCGTCGTTGAGACTTCGATTCCGAGATTTCGCAGAACAGAAATGTTACCTGTATTCTGCTATTTTTGTCGCAAACTGATAAGGCGAGATACCGCTAATAACGGAACAGCCGCCGCGCCGCCGCCGTACATCGTTATCTGCGTTATAAATGGCAACGCGTAGATAGGCGAAGTTACGTCATTCGTAGTTTTTTTTTTTTTAAAGAAGAAAAAACTTTGTTATAACTCGCTTTTCATACAGTAGATCCCCCGCTCGTAAAAATATCGCGCTAATGCAGACGGGATATCTCGCGCTTAATATCGGGTTTCGGAATCCGTTCAATTTGAAAAGTGCGTTACTCGTTTTCAAGCGAGATGTTTGTTAACGTCAGATGCGCAGGTTTCCATGACGCAGACGATCGCGTGGAGTATACATTTTAACACTTCATTTATCAAACGGTATTATTTGTTAGAGGGATTGAAAATGGTATAATTCCAGGGAGTTTATTTCTCGAGATACTACGTTTCTGCCATCCACTTTTTATTGCGAGAGAGAGAGAGGATACGTTTAAGATTATTTTCGCGCGTATTCAGCATTGAAGTCTTAATTCACCGATTTCAATACGTAATTAATCACATGCCGCATACGAGAGATGACAATCTCTTGTCAGCATGTCAATATAACGAGTTCTCGATAATTTAAACTTGCTAGTTTATTGATTTGTCAAGTTAACGGATAAATTATGTCCTCATAATCATTTGCATATTACAAAGAATTCTGACTAGGAAAGAACGTATATCTATCGCAGACTTTCCTATCGAGGACAGAGCTGTTTTAAAGTATAATCTTCAAAAAGAAGAGCAAGATTGACATGAGATTGACAGCGTGCATGAAGTCTCCATTTACAGAGAATCGTCCGTGAATAGTGATCGTACGTCGCGAAGTTTCAGGATAATCAGATATTTGATTGCTCGCCGACGCGAGCGTTAATATTAAGGAAGAAAAACATCGATGAGAGAGAGGAAGTTTGGCGAGGCCAGGATCCGCTAGCGCGGAGCGGAGCGCGAATTCATCCGGCTCGAGAGAGGGAAGGCTCTCCAGCGCGCGTCGTAAAATCGCATTCGCCAGAATGTCATTAATGCGATTATATACCACCGTGATGGGAATTCGTTAAATTTGTTAATGCCCTATTACGGGGAACGCCCGCACGTTTTATGGCGAACGGTGCAACGACCCGACGCCAACACACGTCCGACATTCCTCGGATACACCGGCTAGCTCTCCCGCTGCTGGTTCAACGCTCGCGGCGAAAAAGGATCCTCTTCCTCATCCCGAGACCCCGAGACGTGAGAGAGACCCGCGTCTCTCGTTCCCGCCAGCAGCGGTTTTTGCGCTTTGTTCCCCACACGTAGCAACGCCCAACGTCGAGACGAAATCCATTTCGCGAGCTGGGAAATCCCGAAGATCCAGACAGACGTTCCCGATGCTCTCCCCCCCCCCCTGACCCCCCGACGACGACGTTTGCATATCGCGTTATTATCCTTACGACGGCTTCGCAATTCTCGCGCATCGAGAACGCATATATATATATATATACTTTATGCTAATATCCGTAATGGAGAAAGTTTCTGATATCGTGAAAAAGTGTCTTGACCTGGAGCACTCAGGCATGAATTTTACGGTGGAGCTAAATTAACGATGGTAATGTATAGCCGCACGCTTAGCTTGAAATTTTTAATAGTCCGGCGCCATGCGTTTCGATGCGATAATTTAATATCGCTTAATATCGGCAATTTAATTTAATCCATGTTAACATAATAAATTCATCGGGTTTAATGTAATAGCTTGACCGAAAAGTCGGACATACGGGTATGTAAAATTTATATCGTCGGTTTGCACACGCACATGTTTACTCAGACGTGTCTATGTAAACGCTCGTTTTCCAGCGAAATATTTGTCCACGGCCAACTCGACTTATATTTCGCGTATTTTGCAGTTACAGGGCTCGTGCCGTCGCTCCGGTCACGCGAAAATGGTCCAGCTCGTTCACGAAAGGAGTACAACGGCTCTAGCCGCGCGGACGATCCACGTTGGCTGATATATAGCCATCGAGTTGCAGCAATCGGCAGACGGCCCACAGGAACGGCCGAAAGGATGAATCTATATCTGTAGGATGTGCCGTCTGTCGGAGTAACGAACGTGCGCGAGACAGCTAGCCAACATAGGAAGACATCTCCAAGCGGGAGGATACGCGAATTGAGACGAACGGAAGCGGGAGGGTATTCTGTAGCGCATGCATGTCGATGACAATGGGTCACATTGCCAGAGATTACAAAGTGGAAGAAGATTCTGCGTGTATACCGTGTGCATGATACGCACGTACGAGGGGTACGCAGGGCGGTGCGGGAAGCGCCGCGTCGAAAGGCCACTCACCCACGATGTGAACCCACAGGAGGATTTTCAGTTCCATGGATGCTTCGGTCGCTCGTCGCCGTCAACGTGTCTCACCAGGGCTGTCTGCGATCCTCGCTCGTCGTCCGTCGTCGTCGCGTAGGACGCGTCTCTTCGCATGTCGTCGGAGAGGCACCTCTCCGCTCGGCCTCTCGCTCTTTCTCTCTCTCTCTCTCTCGCTCTCGCTCTTTCTCCTCTTCAGCAGCAGCAGTAGCAACAGCCAGTAAGGCGCGCGTGTAAAAGGGTAGCGTAAGAGAGCGACGACGGCGGCAACATCCCCCTTACATAATACGCCGCGATTGAGGGGTCGTCGGGCTGAGCGTTACGTGAACGAAACGCGGATCCCTGCACGACTCGATTACGGGAATTATATTCCCCGGCGGAAGAGTATGCGCGGCCCGCCGAGCCCGGCTTCTCTCTGATGGTGCACGGCTGGCGCTCCGTCGCTGCTGGAACCCCCGTTGCGTTTCGCGCAGAATCAATTTCCTTCCGCGAAACGACGACGGCGCCGGCGACGCGCGCCGCGAGTGCGCGAGCGTGACCGCGCGAAACCGCGCCTGCGTCCCCCCTGCGTCGTTAAGCGTGTCTTAGCGGTGGGTGTACGTACACGGAAGAGCACTCACACATATGCGGGCGGAGCGACACGCACCCCCGACGTCGCTGTGCCGCGCGGGGGAGGGTGAATGTGCGTACGTACGAGTAAAATCTGGTCCACCGATAGATTCCGAACAACTCCGACTACTCCGAGCCGGCCTCGATAGGTCCAGTCTCCCCTTTCCTCCTGGCACCCCCGTCGAGCCTTCCCCCCCCCCCTTCCCTCCCCGCCCCGCGACACCCCGCGTTGTGGCGTTGTTTCCCCTTCCGTTCCTACGTGTATGTGTGTTTTGTATGTGTATGCATTTCGCAAGATGAACGCACTCCTGCTACGAGGCGGGCGGTCTTGTCACGATGTGTTCCCTTCCTCCTCTTTCGAGATATACCGCTATCGATATTCTATCAGACCGCCTATCTGGATATCCGTTTGTCTATTTGCAGGTCTGGCTCTTCTGTATCGCTGTGTTTTACTTGGATAACTATTCGCGACGACGAGACAATACCGCTCCGCTCCTCATTTAAAGCATCTGTGCTATCCTCTTCTATCAAGTTTTATCTTGATAGATAAATTGAAATTGTAATTATTTTATTGTGGTGTTAATTTTGTTTAATCAGGATCTTGCGAGAACGAGATGGAAATGTTGACTCTCGGCGATTTCGATAAATATAATAACTTTCTTTATTGGGCTAACACCACGTCTTGTCTTTTCGACGACAGCTCCGTCTTTTCGATAATTGACTGCTCCGGAATCGCGAATCGCAACGGTTATCTGACACGTACATCACACGCTGTCAAGGTATGTCTATCTATATACAAATATTAGAAATCACGTGATATAGAGCGTGATCGATCGATCTCCAATATTCTGGATCCCATATTATCAATTGTAATTAATTTCGCGATGATATTTAATAATAATTAGATTATATTTTATACGTCTCGATATCGATATTATCCAGTTATGTTTTAAATATTCAGATCCACACTTGTATACATTTGTATATCTATTATATATATATTTCTTTGTACATTTATATACATTTACTCATCTTTAAGGAACAAATAAAAATAATTTATAAATAAAATAAAAGTTTAAATGAAAGGAACAATTAATCTGGAGTGTTTGCTCATCCGTTCGCTTAACGGTATTGTCTTCCTGCTATTCCTGGCTATTTCTCGTACAACAGTTAAACGTAACGTCGTGACACAATGAACGAGACTTGTCTACGGCACAGATATTGTTCAGCTTTTATCCTTCAGAAATATGTGTGAACATAACTTACATGAAGAGAGTATCACGAACAGGGAGTACGGATATCCACGATTATTTATCGCTGTCGCCCACCCCCGATGTAATACAAGAAAGTAGAATGAACAGGGTCGTATCGTGACAACACAATTGCGCAGCTTGCGTAAGTGCGTCGGGCTGTGTGTTCGTGCGACGATTGCACGACGTCGCCATTAGAAGGTCCAACTCCGGCGGAGCTGGACGTAACTCGCAATCCTGAATAACTTTCGAAGGGGAGAAACTTGTTCGATTCCCAATGCAACCGAGGACTTACGTAATATCCATTCTCCCGGGATTATCAATTTTAATTAAAACGAATTTTCGACCCCCCTGCCCCCGCCCCCCGGTCCCTCCCTCCCGCCGCTTCCGGTGCAGCGCGGTCGCTTCGCGACCAATTACGGCGAATTAAAACTAATTCGAAATAATCTTCAAAACTTTTCGCCGCCTCGGTTCAGCGGCCTTTCATCGGCCTTATCGCCCATCATTCGCACGTTCTCCGCGAAATGAACCAGACCGTAAATCCTCGTCATTCGCTCCAACGTCCCAATTTATATTCCGACTCCTCGCCGGGAATATAAATAACTTTAATCATCATTGCATCTACGTATCTGCATGTCCATTAAATAGCATCGACGAATGGAATACTTGTGTCATTGGCGACACATTTACATCGGGGAATTTAAATTCACGTCGGACACTTCGTATATACGTATACATATTATACGTACTCCGAATAAACTAATTACACCCCCGTGCCTCACCCTCACTGATCGAATTACTCGTAATGCATCAAACTAGTAAATTTCTCCGCGCGACGAACGTTCCGTCGTAAGTAAATCGCGTTAAAACGCGCGAGCAAAAATAGTTAGTTACGCTGCACCTTTGGTGGCGAGCAAACGATCCTTTCGCGGGGGTCTTGTTTACGCCGCAATAAACCTGAAAGGTCTCTGAGAGACGCAGGAAGATGGATGGACGTGTTTCAACGCGAGGCAGCGGCCGCGGCGGGCCCCGGGCCCCGACCCCCGGCCGCGCGGAAATGCACCTGATTATGAACGACGGACCGGGGCGTAAAAGGAACCTTGGAAGAAGGGAAGAGGGCGGCTAATCGCGAGAAAAAGTTCGCGGACCCGCGCGCGGCCAATTTCCCCTTTCATTCCGCATCCGGCCGTTGGTGTATCCGGCTGAGCGGAGGGAACGGGGTAAGAGAGGAACCGACGGTAGAGCGATCTCATTTCGGATTCATAGGTGCGCGATCGCGCGAATGAATAGAGGCTAATTAATATACCCATCGGCGCTCGGCATCTGTTTAACATCTTAATTGCGATCCATTCAGCTGTTCGCGGAGAGCTACCGCCGCCGCGCGATAACCGATCATCAATTTATCGTAAAATCGATCCCTGCACCGATTTTTTATCTCAACGTCGTACTGCCAGTTTCGTCGTCGCAAATAATTCTCGCTCTGCGAGAAGATAGAGCGAGAGAAAAAAAATCGCCAATGTAATTGCACGTGTTTGGTATCGTGACGCGTTTTTGTACGTGTTATATGAACTTTGCGTAACAAAACGCCCAACTCCCTTGTAATATCCCTGAAGCGACTCAATAAATTTCAGCGCGAATACGTGACCGGGACGACTATTGTCGTGACTTACGTAATATCCATTAATCCCAATAAGAGAGAAATCACGATTGAATGAGTTTATAACAAACTCGAACCTTTCGCCGTGTACCTACACTGAGAGAAATGTTTTGTTAAAATTACAAAATTTTGTTAAGATAACAAACTTTTTTGGTTAACTGAATAAAATTTTGTTCAGTTAACTAAAAAAGTTTATCTTAACAAAATTTTGTAATTTCAACAAAACATTTCTCTCAGTGTATAAGTAAAGGCGAAGATATTCCTTTACGTCTGAGCGTTTTATCTCAGTATCGGCGTGGATCCTTTTTGGCCAAATTGTTACAATTATATAAATAGCATTTCTCCGAGATAGGTCCATTAATATGCAATGAGCGACTCGTCGTTATTCCAGCGTCGCCGACGTATGAAAACTTTGGCGACGCATCGCCGACCGACGCCCGCGCCGTCGAGACGAACGCGAGAATTCGCGCAAGTACCCCGTTACTCTTAACGCTCTCCGCTTTCTCTCGCCACTTTTCCCTCGCCACGGCGGTCTCCACGCCACCCTCGTGGAACCCTCGCGCACCCTCGTTCGCTGCCTTTCCGCACCGGGGGACGGAAAGTGGGCGAGGGGCGACGGAACGGTCCTGTTAACGCAGCGTTGACCGAGCCGAGCGAGCGTCGTTATACCTCTCTCGAATCATCGAGCGATGCACGAGCGTCGTCGTGCGCGGTATACCTTTTAAATAACGTAGCAGCATATCCGTGCGATGTTGTTCGCCAGGGGATATAAGCCACCCCCTTTCCAATCTCGCCCGTAATAGGGGCAAGAAATAAGACAAGCAAAATTTCGATTTGACGTACCGTTTGCGACTTTATTAAATCCAGAACGTTCCTCGAAAGCATTACGGGATATCGGCGGCGGAAATATGGTGGAAAAGCTATCGCTGTTACATCCTGTAGCTGGATTCTATACAGTTCTTTCAAAGATGTAATAAATTATAAATATACTGTATTCGACAACTTTGCGTCCGACTTTACTGCGAGTTGCATTTATTTTTGCATTCTGCACCCATGCGGCCATGCTGCAGAGTTAGAAATATATCTCTAATAAATTTATATATTCAAATCTTGCGGAATGAAAAATCGCCGGTATTACAAGAATGTGCAATTGTCGGTATTACGAGTATGTGGTCATTCTTTAAAGTTTTCGTTTTTTGGGAAACTACAAGTTTCGCGTATGAAAAGCACATGTAACATATAGCTCATGTTATATAACTGAAACGTTATAGCTTATATTATATGTAAGAGGGATTGTTAGTACATGCGTTTACGCAGATACACGTCTATTATTGTTTCACTTTGGGCGATATGCCAATACAATTCGCAGATATCGTTTCCATTGCAACGATATCCCGAGTTTCTAGTCGCGTACAACGGTCACCGAGAAATACAATCGTTAATATATGTACCGAGACTACCGAGAGGGCCCGATCTATGGTTAAAAATCCACGGCGCTCATAACTCTCGGCCATATGCCGCTCGTCGACGCGCGGCACCAGAATGCCCTTTAAATTACATATGGAGCACGGGGAATGTCGTATACGTTATACGATTGCGTGCCCCGCCGCAACAAGCGGTCGTTCCCGACAGGGTTGTTTGCGAACCCTTGCCTTATACTTTCCTCATACGATCCGGCTCTGTCCGCGGGGGGGAAGAGGGGGGGGGGCGAGGCGGGGATAACGCCGCCCAGGTCCGGGAACGATACCCAGCAGGCTAATTTCAGGATAAGCCGCGGTAATGCCGCGTACAATCGTCACGCAGCCGGCGCTCCGCGGCGCGAGGGTGAATTCGGAATCCGGGCCGAGCCGAGCCGCGCCGCGCGTTGCGTCTGGCCGGCCGATGTTGACTTGGATCAATGCCGCCTCCTTCATTAAAGCACCATTCGGTCAGCGCCTGTCCGTCTGAAATATTAATGACGGTGAAATTACAGGCTCGATATAATTGCCGAAATACGACGTCGCGGTTGTTCGGTAACACGCGAGACCGCGGGTTAATTCGCCGCGATCGCGGTCCGTCAAGCTCCACCGCGGCCTTGTCGCTCGTCCGGCCGCACTTTCGCTTCCCGTATCCGTTTCTCCCCCGCTGTGGGGCGAAGGGGAGCACGCGCCTGTTCATGACGCGAACGCGAAAATAATGTTGCGATTACGCTCACTCGAGTACGAAGTCGAAAAACGCGACAATCCAAGGTTGAGCGTGAGCGTAACGAAAAATCGATAGCCGCTAGACACGAAGAGATCGGAGCGAATAGAGGGCGAGACAGAGAGGCGAGAAAGAAAATGGATGTACAACGTCTCCCCGCTACCCGTATTATTGCTGCTCTTGTTAATAATAAAGTCGTGACAAATATGAAAATTTGATAAGGAGGTCAAATCGCGGGAAAGTCAATAACATATTGATAAATAAAATATGAAATCTCGTCTCTAGTTAACGCCGAGCGGATGCAAAGAAATTTGACATAATTTCAGATAATTGTCTCGCGAAATGGCATGGAATATTTATAGAGCAGAAATCGAGCTATTCTTTCATTAGTCGTCATTAATGACGATAGTGACAGGACAGGACGTAGTGTGTCAGAATGGAGAGATGGGGCAATTCTTTTTCGAGCGATTCGCATCTGCAGTTTTATCGTCTCGCTGCGCGATTGCCCTGTCGGATAGCACGATAACGCGATGCCCTAAATCAAACTGTATGCATCCGCGGACTACTTCATCGCGCACGAAATTCCACGGAGGGCGAGGAGCGGGATCGTTTCTTATCGTTTCGCCGCTCTAATCGTGCCTTATCGTTGTGCAAACAAGCGATTTCCCCGTATGCTGGCGTATACAAATAGCAAGAGGTAACCAAATAGATCCCGCGGCTTTCCGGTCGAATGACTCCTTTAATTATTGATCTAACGAAGCGGCAGATTCGTCTACACGCGACGACGCGCGATAGGAACAATCAAGTCGTATATCGTATATGACTTTAATTGTAAGACGGGGTCGGCTAATTAATCGTCTACCGCTATGGGAAGAAGTTAGTGAAGAGAAACCCTCGAAATGCTGCAGGACCCTCCAAATGCAGCGCATGGGGCCAACGATTTTTATTACGTTCGGGGGTATGGATTTGCGCTCGCCACCGCGCGACAACGTACGACGCCGAGGGGGTTTTCCTAGGGGGGTAAGCCGCTAGATCTTGATAAACACAGGGCGGCTGTCGAGAGGTACGTACGGGGAAGAAGATAAGCGCGTGGGAGTTAAAGTAGCGAGGGTATGCGACTGAGCGCTCCGTGCGCGCCTCTCTATCGTATTCCGCAAACACCAGAGCCCGCCTCGCCTTGCGAGTTGCGAGGTTCATTTGTCAAGGCAGAAGCTACTCGACGCGACGCGACGTCCCGATAATATTTTATTATGCAAGTAGGCCGCAATAAATCCTTATCTAACCGCATTTTCCGCCGCGCGTCACGCACGAATCACCGCCGTGTGCCGTGTTGCGCAAAAAGTACGACCCGATTAGCGATTCGTCGTCGGGACGGCGTCGCGATAATTACGGATGAGGAAAAAAAATATGATCTTTGCTATCTACATCGTGCCGCCACGATAATGCTCGGTGATGATTACGGATACGCGTCTACTCTCGTTTTCTTAAATGCTCTTTATATTATGTTATGAAATTTTATGTTCTTGTATTTTCTTTTTCCTTTGTACGCTAAAGGGTTTATTGCCCGTTAATAAAGATTATTATTATTTCTCACCGTCACCGCACCACGCCAGAAAGATCTTTCGCGCATACGCCGAAATATCCAGCGAGCCGGCCACTCGAATCCGCGCGGGCCGCGGCATCGAGCGATGCCGACGTATCCGTTGCTTGCGCAAGGTCAAGGCCTCCGAGACCCGGCGGGTGACGCGACGCGTCTCTCCGGTTTAAGATCGGCGTCAGTCAGGGCTTCGCGCGATCGTCGCCGAGACGCCGAGACGCCGGCATCGCGACGCCCTCGCGAAAGTGGAAGCGTTTAGACTTTAGCGCGTCGGTTACGGAAGGGTAAGCCGTAGATGCTCGTGTTTGTGCGATGAAGGAAACACCCCCGGCGAAACATGCCTCGCTGCTACCTATACCCTGCACTAGCTATCCACGAGCGTTTCCTCGCGCGAGAACGACGTGCCGCGCCGAGAACCCTCGGGCCTCGGGACGGCATGGCAGCGCGACCCGTTATAATTAAAGCCTGACCGCAAACGAGCCGCGTAATAACGTCGGGCGAGGGTATTTCTGGCGGGAGAACTTGTCGGAGAACGGAGCATCGGCGTAACGAAACGTGGAGCGACGTGCGCTCGACGGCGCGCGGCGCCGCTGGCCGCGGCGGTCGAGGGTATAGCTATATCGGGGCGTCGCGACGCTTGCGCGGGTTTCATCGACGATCAGCTGGCTAGAAAGCTCCCGTCGTGGTGGGAGCGAGACTAAGCGAGAGTAGGCGTCGAGGTGGGATGAGGACGGAAAGAGCGGACGGTGATAGATGAAAGGAGAGGAAAGGATAGGGGACGCCCGCGGTCTAACGTTGTATACACATCCATTCTCTATATTTCTATAATATCGTCGCCGACGACGAGGGCAGTGCCGACGGCGCCTACGCGCGTTTTCGGCAGCGTTTTCCCCGTTGCTCGGCGTTATCGGCGTCGTCGCCGTCGCCGCCACCGTCGTCGGACGACGACGACGACGACGGTAGTGCGCGTCAGTAGTACGCGGCCGTGCAGTGCTGCCGTATCCGTCGTTTCGTCGTGCCGTCGCGGTCGGTCGGCGATCGGTCGATAGAGGCACGCCGGCGAAAGGTGCGACGTAACGTCCACTTTCGATGAGTCGCCCGCCCGCCCGTATATATTATAATGCGGCGCGCCCGTTATCATCGTCGCGCTTCCTGTCCCTCCACCACGTCGTCGTCCACGGGCCGCCGCGGCCGCGCCGCGACCAGACCTCGCGCTCACCGCCGCCGGGCGACTCCGTGAAGACTTTGAGTCGAGCGGTCGCGGTATTCGCGAGCGGCGCGTAAGACGAGTAGCGTCGCGCGACGAGCGACGAGCGACGCACCCGTCCTCGTCGTCGTCCCGTCCTCGTCCTCGTGCCGCGTCCAGCAAAGTAAAGCCGATTTTCACACGAAAGCCGGAAGTTATCCTCTCGTGCGTTACGCAGCAGGTTTACCGTTTGCGCGCGCGGGGGCTGAACCATCAGCGGGAGGGAGTTCAATTTCCTACTCCGAACCGGAAAACGGCCGCCTGTAGTTCCTATTCCGGGGGATACGATTGCACCAGCTGTGATCTCATTCGATTCCGTACTAACGATAAGTGTGAGCATTCCTGAGGACGGTGACGATTCTGGCCAACATATCTTTCGATGCGATCTCGCCCGAGGGACATGGACCGCCAGCAGCAGCTGTCATGGCATTATAACACGCGACGTCTTGGCGCCGAAGCGGTATGACTCACGCTTAATTATTGGGTTTGACGTTTCAGCGATTTACGGCCGCGACACTTGTTATCCTTCATTTCGTTTCGGAGCACGTAATAGCGATACCGCCCGGAACCGGATTCACGTCCAATCCTCGCCTCGCGTCGAACCGGTCGCGGCGTCCACGGCGGAGCAATTTAACATTGTTTTCCTCCAAGATGTTAGTTACATCTGTACGGTGTCATTACGAAGATGAATGTTGAAGCTAGGCTGCTTTAACTCTCGAATACGCGAAAGCCGCGAGGAGGAAGATTAGAGAATTATTTATCACTGAGAAAAAATCTCTGCGCAAAGACACACGAATTTTCCTGACAGAAGAAGACAGAGATCGTTCTATCGTCGTGTACGAGCGGATCGGGGGTGCTGCATAGCGTGACCCAGGGGGCGACCGCGCTATATCGCGGGAGAGACGCGCGAGGGGTAGAGCGACGGTGTGTGATTGCACTCGGAGGGTAGCGAGCCTCGTCGAGTAAACCGCCCCTGTCGCTGCTATACGGGGGATTAGGGGAGTCAATCGCGGGGAGCCCCGCAGCACGTGCGAGCGTGCTCGTCGTCGTGGTGGTTCCCTTCTGATGGTACAACGAGTGGAAGTAGTGACTCACCGGCGACGGACGTGCGCGGACGACGGCGCGGATCGTCCACGGCAGAAGCACCGTCGTCGTCGTCGTCGTCGTCACGCCGCGTCGGCCGCGCCATGGGCCGTCTCGCCCCGATGATCATCCCCGCGCTCCTCGTCGCCGTCCTCCTGTGCTGTCCGGGATGCGGCCGCGCCGACCTCGCGCCCTTCCACGAGGTCGGATCCGCGGAGCGGGTCCCGGCGGAGAAGCATCCCGCGTCGCGTTCGCACGGCCCGCAGATCGACACCGACGACTTCCCCGGCGACCCTTACAGCGCTTACCCGGGCATGAACTTCGGGCCCATGGGCCCGATAGTCCGCTCGGCCCTGCCGAACGACGCCACCCTGCGCAGCCTCTCGTCGGCCAGCGGCGACGATGCCGAGCAACGTCTCCCTAAGGAGTCGCAGCAGCTCGCATCGGCAGCGCGCTCCGGCGACGACACCGCGGCCGGCGATGACTCCTCGAGCGGCGACCAACAGTCGCCGAAGCCGGAGTATCGCATCGTCGGCGTCGAGTTCACGCGCGTCGAGACGCCCTTCCTCATCGGCATTTGGATCTTCTTCGCCAGCATCGCGAAAATCGGTAAGTGCCGGCGAGTTTTAAAACCGATCCAAAATTTATTCCTTTTTTTTCTTTCCTCTTGTTGCTGGGTTTGAGAGAGGATACGTGTAGACGTGAGATGTTTTGGTCTCTCTGGAGCATATCGCCTAATGTAAACAACAGGCTTTTCAACGTTTAAGAACGAACTCATTGCAGGAAACGACAGGCAGATATGACATTTGCGGTAAACATTTGCAATAAATCAAGTATACTCTTAAATGAAACGATATTCGTTCAAGAAGCTAATATCTCGGAGCTGTATTTTTTCTTCCGAGATATCTGCATCGATAATACAGCAAATGAATGTTTGCCAGTGTACTTAAGAGTTAAGAGTCGTCCTTTGTAAGACTCGTATCTACTTCTCAACCTCTTAAAGCATCAAAAATTTAACAAGCCAAATAAAAGCAATATTTCTCTCGTTATAAATTTACTTTCATCTCTTAATAGAGAATAATATGAAGTTATTTTAGAAGGTAAACAATCTGATTATATCCCCCTTGACATATCTATAATTAACTATTTTAATTTGCGATAATATGCATGACAAAATTGGAAACAGTTAAACAATATAAGGTAATATGATAATTTGAAACATTACGATAGACAACGTGTTATCTGAAAATTGTCATGCTGTGAACACACTTTGCGTCTATTGTTATAACCGAAAACATCTGTTGGAATTTTGTTATCCGCCTGTGCATATCAGGCTGCATCAATTTTCATAGTGACGCTTTTCGATGAATATATTAGCGCGCCCCATTTTTCCATTTGCTTACATAACAAAACCTGGCAAATGTCATTGAAAGCAGGCTGCAATATTCGTTACGTTATGCAAGGCTCATTACCCTTTTTCATTACAATAAAATTTCCTTTTAATTATTTATTTCGAATGAATAATGCGCCAGGAAATATGGGCACAAAAAGCTATTATCGTGCCGAAAATATCGAGTAAAAATTTGTATCTTAACAATTTGTTACTTGTAATTTATTTCATATAAATCAGCGGAATATATAACGCGTTCGTGTGCAAGTTCTTGAAAAATTACCGGCGTGGCAGAAAAGCCACGATTTTGCATTTCGAGATGCCTGAAGATGCTCCAACACTCGAAGTAAAGACTCAAGAGTGTATAATATCTTACGATGCACGTAGACTCATTATTGTGTGCGCGGCGCACGATAAGCGCCAAATGAACTCGAACATGAGCGTCCCATTTACCGGATACCCGTTCAAGCAATATAATAATCGAAACTCGATGAACGCGCGCAATTTTTTCTCTCTCCGCGCAATTTTTCTCTCTCTGCAATTTCACTCGCATTGCACGCACGCGTGGATACGCAAGCACGCGGCGAGTGGTAGGTGAAGAAAAATAAACTGTGCCGCTGGTATTTCTGTTCGTTTGACGGAGCGGTGGTAAAAGTCACGAGAGTAAAAGAACGGGCAAGAATAAAATACACCTGCCTACATAAAGTTCGCACACCAGTCTCGCGAATATCTCGGCAGAGCATAAAACTTTACATTTCGTAGAATAATAAAAAAATATTGCTATAAATAAATAAAACAGCTGAATTTTTTTGTAACAATGTCACGAATTCCGTTTCCGAGTTGACGATAAGCCATCGTGACTTGTACCACTTTGTTCAGCGGCTCATTCGTTACATTACGAGTTACCCGCAATCTAGGCGAAGATTCCACGGAGAATGTCGTGCAAGATGCATCGAATATCCGACACGTTCTCGAACGGGTTACGTCGTACGCGATATAGCACGACACGCGCCAACGGGACCCTCCGCAAGCAAGCGGGGGACCACCACGTGCCGGGCGTGAAGAAATGCGGGGCACACGCGACACGTTGCACCTGCCGTTGCGCTCTGGTTGGAATCTTCGCTGCCGCAGCACGCCGTGTATTCCGTCACGGTTAATAAACTCTCCGATCGAGGCCGATGTAATTTCGGTGATTCTGATTTTCGACGCTGCAGACTGCGGAATCGTTCCCATGTCACTCTGGTGGCTTGGGATCTGAACTCTGGGTCAGAATTATAGAAATTAGAGCGGTCTCGGTCTCCTCTCCGATTCGTCGAGCTGCAGACGATTAATGATTTAATACCGATGATCGGGGTCCCAGGCTTCCACATGGCGCCGAAGCTCAACAAGATCTTCCCGGAGTCCTGCTTGCTGATCGCCGTCGGCGTGATCGTCGGCCTGCTGTTGTTCCAGGCGAGCAGCGTCCACATATCGCCGCTGACGCCCGACACGTTCTTCTTGTACATGTTACCGCCCATCATCCTGGACGCCGGCTACTTCATGCCCAATCGGCTGTTCTTCGACCATCTCGGGACGATACTCCTGTTCGCCGTCCTTGGGACTATATTTAATACAATGTCGATAGGTTGGTAAAGCGACGACAACATGACGCGCGGCAATATCCGCTGGCGCGGTCAACCGGCGCGGCGCGGGCGGCGTCGGACAAAATTTTCGACTCAGAATTATTATTTCTTTTCCCTCGTTGTCCTGACTCGGGCGCCTTTATCTCCGCCTTACCCACGCAAACTGATTTTGCATATGTAGAAATGCGAATACCTATCTACCCACGGGGTCCCAGGAGGCACTGGGTACTAGACTCTCAGAATGATTCCAAGCATAAAATGTCACGAAGGCAAATGCGGTCGTAACGTTATAACGATCTGCGTCAGGAAAAATCAGAAAATAACTTAAATTGTGATATTACTATTATTATACTGTGCGATTTAAAATAAAATCTCAAGTATCTCGTCTTCAGTATAACTGGAAACAATAATTGGAAAACATTTTTTTCTAAGACAGAATTATTTAAAGAAATAAGTAAAACTTTCGTTCTCTACTATACAGTCTAAAAGATCCCTCCTGATATACTTACTACAGCTGCACTAAACTGCTAACATCTGTTGGGCACCGTATCAAAAAATGAAGCTGTATAAGACATCGAACTTTCGGATTATTTATTCGCGTAGTGATCTTTTATATTTTGGGAATTACGAACTGTAAATATAATTTCTTATATTTTTAATATAATTTCTTATATTTTTAATCATAAAACTATATTTTTAACTATATTTTTTATATTTTTGAATTTTAAAACTTCCGACAAACAAGTTGTCGCGAAGGGGAGAAAAGTAGACTTCTGGACAAATATAATTTAATAGCAATCTGTTAAACAAGTATCTAATGCACGTGGATAAAAACAATCCCTAAAAAGATTAATTAAAAATCTGAAAGTCTAATAAGACTTAAGCAAGTTGGTTGCGCGCGTCATACATATGTATAAAGAGAAAGAATACATAAAGGAAACACCCCGGCCATCCCGCAGAGGATGGAATTTCCATTCTTCATTTTTGCTCACGGTCTGTTCGCGGTCTAGCGTATGCGCAGATGTTCGTCTTGAAAACGCGGAGAAAACGCGCGGCTTGAGAACGAAAATAGCGCGCGCGTCGAAGCGGACGTTGGGACGATGCGCGGGCAAGCGATGACGACGACGACGACGACGACGATGATGACAACATGTAGAGCATGTGCGGCAGTTGTCATCCCGACGCTATCATCGCAATGATAACGCGTAATTCGATTGTGATTCCACGATAACCACAGATTTCAAGCGAAATTGTCGCTGTGACTATAAAAAGAAAAAAAGAGACCGACGCGACACTTAACGAAGTCTGAGTTATTTAATGCTCGATAAAATCACATTAAAAACCATAATGGGATAAGATAGACATGTTGGGAGTAAACGACTAACGCGATTATCGATTAGAATTGATGATTCCACATAAGAAGACTATTAGTACTACATTTTCGGACAGTTACTTCTTATCGCAAGAGATGCCAAGACTATGTGCCAAGGTCAATAGCACTGTAAAATATATTTCATGGAATGTTTCCATTTGTACAAGCATTTATGAGACAAAATGAATGACACAAAATAAATGTAGAAAGCATATTCTTATTCTACTTCTATAAATAAATAGAATGTTATAAATATACCGTCTCTCTTTCGGAATTTTCACATCTGTCTTTTGTGATCTTTTCTATATTAAATTTTTAATTATTTCAATTCAAATTTGGAAACAAATTTTTGTTTAATATTTATTTAATTGCGTTTCAAGAGAAAACGTGAAACAATATGGCTGTAATTATTTACAATTTTTACTCGGTATCAAAATTCTGTCGAATATCAAAACCGTAATCTGATAAAATTTTAATTAATGCAGAAACGAACACGTGGAAAAATACGCAGATCTAAATTTCTTCAAGAGACGCAAATATTTCTGCGAATAAATCGCGACCATGACTTTTGAAGACAACGGGAGATTTAAAAAAAAGTATGAGAAGCGGCCGCGATAACGTCTCATTAAAATTTAATTATTTCTAATGATATTTGCCGTAATTACCGCGATAAAATCTATCCGATTAACTGAATTAATCCGTAAGAACTCGCGGCGGAAAGAAAAACTCCTTGCTTTTCTAGAACCGTACCGCGCGTAACTTCCAAGTAAGAACACGACGAGCACAACAACGTCGGCGATCGATAACATGAAATTACGATATTAATTAATGTATATGATCGAAGTAAATTAAAAACAAAATTTTATTATCGAGAATGTACGGAGGGCTCAATACCAAGAGGGTTTCTCCCAAAAGGAAGGAAGAATATGAGTACTTGATAGGTATGAATATAACACGTGGGCGGGGCGTCGGCATCCGATAATGCAAATTTCTATCTTTGGCGACGTTAATCTCTCTTTCTCTCTCCCCCCCTTGTCGCGGTTCGACGTTCAATGACTTTGCGGATCGATGAGATAATAATAATCCCGATAAATTGACAATTTATTCAGATGTATTTAAAGCGGATTAACGCGACGATGTTCGTGATAATTAAGACAAATTACGGACGCGGTAAAAAATTACGGTATCAGATATTGGACGTACGTTCCTACAATTAAAACGCTATTTGCACTTTAGGTGTGTCATTATGGCTGTTGGGGAAAAGCGGTATGTTCGGTTACGAGACGCCTATCCTCGATATGCTTCTCTTCTCGGCGTTAATCAGCGCCGTCGATCCCGTGGCCGTGCTGGCCGTCTTCGAGGAGATCCATGTCAACGAGATACTCTACATCGTCGTGTTCGGAGAGAGTTTATTGAACGACGCGGTCACTGTCGTGAGTATTACATTATTTACACTACACGATCCTGCATGTCAAGAAGTTCGTTGCGTAGGTGGTGCGCTGTGCTGCAGAAATCTCTGTCCTTTTGTTGCAAACTGTTGAAGGTCTTCGATATTTAGAGAGAACAAAGATTAAAGCTGATCACTCGCTCGGTCTGCGAATGCGAGATTTCTGCACACATTTGATGAATAGGCATACGATGAAAAAGTGGATTACACAAACATGTCTTCTTTTTCGAAATAATCGTAACAAATATATAAATATACATCAAATGAATTTAAATAATATAAAATAAAGTAGAAAATTATAAATATCTCTTTGATGAGAATATTAAAATTTTTTAAAGAATTAAGGCCTAAATAAATAAATGAAACGTAAAGATAAAAATAGATTTACATTTTTTAAGAATTAATTTTGTAAATTATTTTACATTTTTCTATTTTACATTAATAATCGCGAAACATCAATGTATAATCAACAATATGCCAAAGAAAGATAACAATAACTACCACACATTATTTTATCTATTCTCTGATATTGGATTCTTGCTCTTTTCGCATCCCAGGATTGACCTTGAAGTTGACGTAGATTAATATCCTTTCACCCTCGCATATCACATTTTAGAATATCTGATAAACAAACAAAGATAAAATATAGCAATGCTTGACACCGCCCCAAATGACAAGCACTCGGGCGACCGATCGATATAACATTGATCACGTTGTCCATAAGCGCGAGTCGAGTACCAAATACCTTCGCCTCGCTTAAAAATTAATATCGTATTTGCTGGCGCACTGTATGTCTGTGAATGCTCTACTTAAATAAAACAAAACACGATATTATGTAAACGCGTTTTATAAACATGCGGTCGTCGCGACGATTTTAATAAACGTGTCGCCAACACTGGCGTCTCGACATTATTAATATCATTCATGCAAAATTAACTCTCAAAAAATGTCTGTGTGTATCTTATGTAAAAAAAATGTAGTATCGCAAAATGCGGTGGTTTCTAGAAATTCATTCATTCCGTTCCAATTTTATCTGTTACGTAGCGAGACTGAATGTTCCTACAAATAGATCAGTATCTCTCTGTGCTGTATCTATAGTTTGTAGTATTATATTTGTGCAATGTCGTTAGTCGACCGCGTCCGAAAAAGTGTTCCGCTTTGTCGGAAAAATTGGGTCGTGCTGTAGCTAAGAATGGTAATGCGAAGAAGGTTGAGCCGTTAACGATCCGGCGGCCTATTAGTTTCGTGCTGTTGCGAGGCGAGCGAAGGAAAGTGTCAGGGGTTAAATGCGACGACTGAGTAAAAGGCCATTTAATACGAATACGCAGGTGCTCTATCACATGTTCGAGACGTACAGCGAGATGGGCCCTTCCAGGATCCTCTACACGGACGTGCTAGCTGGCCTAGCCTCGTTTTTGGTGGTGGCGATCGGTGGCACGGTCATAGGTATAGTTTGGGGTTTCGCTACTGGCTTCGTGACCAGGTTTACTCATCAGGTGCGCGTGATAGAGCCGATCTTCATATTCGTGATGGCGTACTTGGCATACCTCAGCGCGGAGATCTTCCACTTGTCCGGCATATTGGCGTAAGTTAATCATCGGCTTTTCGGCATGTCGCGTTGGCATCTCCAGCAACCTCGAGACTCGTTCCAATAACACGTTTCAACAAATGTAATCGCTAAATCGAGAGATCCAACAACTCATGTCTATTGCGAATGTAACGAACATTATCGGAACTATTATAATCTTGGATATTAAGTATCCTATCAAATGAACGACGGTATCAATTTCAAGATTAAGTTGCAACAACTTGTTGCATTGATCCTGGCACGACTCTGCAGAAATTATAAGGAACTGAAATAAACGCCAAGAAACTACCGCGAGGGCAATATAGATGGATCAATGTCGAATAGAGTTCTAAACAGTTATACAGCTTAATTCCCGTATAGTTACGTCCGTTATAATTACTCGCGTTTACAGACAAGATTCTCGGCTCGCGAGCTTCAACTTTGTCGAAACACTGCGATGATTGCCCACGCCGCTCGTTCCGTAATTCGCGATCCCTTTATTCCAGAATAACCTTCTGCGGTATTACCATGAAGAATTACGTTGAGGCCAATATATCGCACAAGTCTCACACGACCGTCAAGTACACAATGAAAATGCTGTCGAGTAGCTCGGAGACCATTATATTCATGTTCCTCGGTGTCGCCACGGTGAACAATGCTCACAACTGGAACACGTGGTTCATCGTCATGACGATAATCTTCTGCTCCGTTTATCGGGTCGTGGGTAAGTAAAAGATCAGATTTTCTAATTTTATTCGATTAAGAGGGAGGGTCAGAGAAGGATTCCCCTTATCTACGTTTAGCGTCCCCACCTTTGAATAGCTGTTACGAGGGATTACTGTTCTTGAGTTTCAATTTGCTCTTTCATAAGAGTTGCGTATATTTGCTATTTTTAAAGCTCCTAAATATTTTTATGACTCGACTTGTAAAAAATACAATCTATGTAATTTTCCGAATCAGCTAATAAGAAGAAAATTGGCTTACAAAACTGTTAGCGTGGAAAAAGTTTCGAAGAATATCGCAATGAGAGGGAAACGAGAAAAAGTAGCGTGATAATAATGAATTCGTGTCGAGGAATTCTTACACGATCACGCGGGCCTTGACCGGGCCAGCTGGACGGGCGTTAAGGGCATCGCTTCGTTTGCGAGTGGAATAGCGTGTAAAGCGATATGGTTAAACGATGAAATCATAATGGGACTTAAGACAATTGACTCCTACTTACACGAGTATCTTACGTAACTCGTGAGCGACGCGCTTTACTTATGGCTTCTTGTTCTAACCATCTAACCGGACAATTTGTCACTTGACCGGAAAGTGTGGAAAGATAAGGGCAAGCCTGAGATGCCACGTGTTCCATTACAAGTATTACATCGGCACGCTCAACGTTTCACGCCTTTATAATAGACAATTAACGATCGCTTGTAATTAAATCAATCAATCGAGATTTGTAATAGATTTTTATAAAACCGAAGATATACATATATAACGCTCTAAACTGTAAAAAAAATAAAATCAAGAAGAATAAATGCTTAGAAAATTCTTCTCAACACACAGAAAAGAAATAATCTTGATTTGAAAATATCTTTAGTTTCAAAAAGTGGAAATCTTGAAATAAGATTATATTGTATTAATGAAAGAATAATTATGTTAAACGAAGACAACTTGCTTGAATGAAGTATTTATATAGTTCAACCAAGAAAGAAAATGTGTAAATTCTTATAAGAAGATTATAGTGATCTTGCGTATATATGAAACAATATAATCTTCTTATAAGAATTTCAACGTGTTATTTCAACATTTTTTTCTTGGTTCAACTATATAAATGTCTTCATTCAAGCAAGTTTTCTTCGTTTAACGCAATTACTCTTTCTTTAACGAAATATAATCTTATTTCAAGATTTTCACGTTGAAACTAAAGATATTTTCAAATCAAGAATATATTTTATTTTCTGTGAACTTTATAGCATGAGCTATATATCAAACAATGCTGCACGTTTTTAAAGGGGCTATTACAGCTGTAAAAATCACGCTCGTGTTCCAGGCGTGATAGTGCTGACAGCGCTGGCGAACCAGTTCCGGCTGCACAAATTGGACAAGGTTGAGAAATTCGTGATGTCCTACGGCGGTTTACGCGGCGCCGTGGCGTTCGCCCTGGTGCTTCTTATAGATCCCAAACACGTGCCCCTGCAGCCCATGTTCGTCACCACCACTATCGCTGTTATCTACTTCACCGTGTTCATCCAGGTAGGATCATGATCGCATGACTGCGTACGATGCATGATCGCGATCGATCCATCGACGAGTTTAATGCAAATACGAACGCACGTGAGCGTTGCGTAACGACGGGTGTTGCGCGTGTTCTTTCACGGAGTGCAAGATTGCAGACCTTGCACGAGTAAACCGGGCCGACCGCGACCCAGTCAAACGGCGTCTTTCACGGAATCGATGACTCGCGCGTATTTTGAGACACGGCCAAAGGTGGCACGCGTGCCGAGAGAGACGAGATTATTATGTTTCATCGGAACGGCGAACGGCGAGAGGAGAAAGGAGAGAGTGGAAAGGATCGTCATTAGACGGACGGATGATCGTTCGTTTAATCAATTAATGAGCGGCGATACAAAGATGCCAGCCGCAAAAAAAAGCTCGGCTCTGCACGTGTGCTTTGTTGCGCGATCGATCGGAAACCTAATATCTCTATGCCGCACATACTTGAGCATACACTTTTGCGTCAAACGTTTTATATCAGCCGCGCGTTGCTTCGCTCCGCTCCTCGGCGCCCTCGACTGATAATCCGCGGCGTCGGGAGCGGGTTGCGTCCGCTCGCGATGACGATCATGTGTAACGCGCTCTTATTTTTAGGGGATCACCATCAAGCCCCTCGTCAAAATCCTCAATGTCAAAAGAGCTTCCGAGAAGAGGAAGCCGACGATGAACGAGAGGATCCACGAGAGGGTACGTTGCACGCGACGAATTATTATTTCGGTTGTCGTTTGCTATCGCGCTGTAATTCGTTGTCATTGTCGGGTAACAAAGCGATCGCGGGACCGACATATTATATAGATGTTCGAAAATTCGATAAGATCGTTCGATCGTTATCGCCGCTGTGACGATAACGGAGCCTGTTACCCTCGAATCCCGGTTACGGCATATAACTCCTTTAACGGAATGACAGAACCGTACGACCGATATGAAGAATAGGATCGAATTGTGAAATAGGATAACGTTAGTCATTGTCAAGTCGCATTACAGAATGTGTATATAGCGGCAATTTTTATCGGGACTGTGATACATCATTCCGCTTGCGTTTGCGTTTGTACGCGTTATACGTAGCTAAATCCCGGCGGATTCGTGACGCCTGCATCGCACGTCGAACTGAAAGGTAAATAACGTCCGTCTCTCAATTCTTAGATAATGGATCATACGATGACGGGTATCGAGGACATTGTGGGGAAACATGGCAACTACCACGTCCGGGATAAGTAAGACGCTTAGTCGTAACTTCGTGTTTACTCAACTAGGCGATGTAGGCGAACATATATTATATCAAACAAGATTCTATGAGTTATTAGCGTAAAATAATAAACAGGAGCAAGATTAGATTTACCCTTAAGTGCGCGGCTTTGCATATATGCACGAATTTTCGATGCTCCGTGTACTCTCCCTTATGAAGTTCGAACTGAAAACGCGTGGCCCTGCACATCTGTAAAATGCCTCCTCTGCATATACTTCATCGGTTGCTGCAAAAAGAGTAAAAAAAAGGTCAAAGAGTTAAAAGAGTTCGAATTAGTAAAGAAAATTTTTTTAAATATTTGTTTAAAAGGATTTTTTAAGCAGTCATTATTTATTTAAAAAATACTCAAAATGCTACAAAAAATTGCGCATTTAAGGGTTAAAAGATCTATATCTTTCATATATCTAAATGGAAGTACAATTTTTATTAAGATAAAAAGTGTCTCTCAAATATGATATACATATAGATTGATTATTTGTATCGTTTGTTACCGGAATATTTTTTCTGTATTTTTCTCTCTCTCTTTTTTCCTCCCCGATAAAAATATTATCTGACTTGGTTTGCTGTAGATTCAAGCGATTCGACAATAAATTTATTCGACCTTATCTCGTGAGAGATTATTGTGGCGCCGAGCCGAAGATTCTGGAAACTTACTCAAAGCTGGCGATGAAAGATGCACTGGAATACATAAGAAGGAATGCCTCCACTATCGGCAACATTAGCGGCACCGAAAGTATGTCGGCGATATTCCGTAATTACAGCAATACCGGACAGTTCAATGGAAGGTGCGGAATTCCCCGTTGTTTGCCTCTCGACAATTGTCGCTGATAAAATAAAAGCGCAGTCTAATCGCATTCTTTTCCTCTCTAGTCCCAGCTGCAGCCAGCTCGACACGGGATGGAATATCGATCTGCAGGAACTGGAGTACAATCCTTCCAAAAAAGACCTGACGGACGCGAGAATTCACCATCTGCTCGCCGAAGAGCTTTGTAAACCGTACAAAAGGGTAAGAGATTATGGTCGAATCTAGATTTTCTCCAAATCCACTCCAAATCTGCTCGTGATATATGATCTATCATATAATATATTACATGTAATGAAGTAGTACTCCTTCTACTATCAAATTTTTTAGCCGTGTCTTTAACAACTTTTTAGTCAATTTATCTCAAGCAAAAATATAATTTTTTTTGCAATTTTCTAATTTCTACTGAAATATCTTTTTAGTCTTATTATCCATTTGCTTTTCTAGAAAATCAGAGCTCTTCTATTTTCAGTTTAATATTTCAATATTTTTTGACAAAAAGATTTATTTCGTCAAAGAAACTGCGACGAAAAACCATTTAGTAACAGAATATTATATTATATTTTGAAATGTATTGCGTTTAAGAATTTTTTGTACAAGCATTATGTTAATCATTCAGCATCGGCGATTGAGCTACAGCCGACACGCGGTGAACGATCGTGATCTCTCGACACAAGTCAATTACAAAAACAAAATGCACATGAATATTCGACGGATGGTGGGGGAGAAGCATCGCCACAAACGCAGCAAAAAGTTGCTCAAAGTAAGGATCGATCCACGTCTCGATCGTTTGTCATATTTAATTTCAACGTCTTTTACTTTCCATTTATCGATTTCGATTCTATAGGACGGCAAACAGAATCATGTTAGTTTCCCAGAAATTCAACAACAGGACGGCTCGACAAAATTGTTTACGCAAGGTACGTGCAAAATGTCGCGGATAATTAATTTTACCTCAAGGTTTCGTAATTTTTTTCCCCTTTTTTCTCATGAATTATCGTGCACAGATTACATCAATGGCGTGCTGTACGAGTTAGAAAACGGAGAAAACGGAGAAAACGGAGAGACCTCGAAGCCCTCCAGCAAAGAGGATTGGGATTCGGCGATCACGTTCACCGCACGAACATCTGGTAAGAAGACTTTTCTTCAACTTACTAAATCAAATTGAACTGAAAAATGAGATTGAAGGCAAAAATATATCGACAAAATGTATCGAATACGGTGAGGAGGAAACGATCAGGATATCTCGTTTTTTTTTTTTTATAGTGAAGATTACTCACAACTTGTGTGTGCATATAGTTACTTAATTATATTCTTAAAAAGAGAGTCATGATTAATAAAGTTTAAAATCTTTAAACGAAAGATTCGCCGAATGTAAACGCGGACAATCAACACGCTCCCACCGCTACTACGTCGATGGATACAATAAATACGGACGAAGGAGACTTGAAAATAGGACGCGACGGTACGTTTTTGAGAAAAAGAAAGAGCTCGAGCGTTGGCTTTGCGTGAATCTCGTTTCTTTTCTTTCAGCGTATTTTTTTTTTTTTATATTGTTCAGCATTATCGAAAGCAATCGCTGATCTTGTATTGCAGTGAACCAGTTTCTCTCTTTGCATCTTTTTCATATTGCTGATCATTATTTTTTCGTTCATTTCGCCAGGGTTTGTTAATCGATATAATTTCGGTGGGCTCGGACTTTTTCGTGTCTAGGGCACTGAAAATTGCAAATCCGCCGAAATCATAACGGTTTCAATTTCCATTTCGTACTCCTGTTACTATTGTCTTGCGGTATTTGACCTAGGCGCGGAAGGTAGCTACAGAGTAACCACCCCTACGGCCACGGAAACTATGTTACCGTGGAAACGTGAGGACGATTACGAGTCGGGTCATCCGATCAAGCAGCACGAATTTCCAGCCTGGTGCTCCAATAAAGAATACCTCGCCTACAGCTCGCCCTCCGCCACTTTCTTAGGTAAAGGAAAAAAAGAAGAGAGAGAGAGAGGAAAACGGCGATAAATCAGTTTAGCTGTTAAATATTAATCTATTAAAAGTTTTGTCGATTTCTTTCATAAACGAGTAACGAGTATGAAAACCGATAGACTGTCACGACAAGCGTAAAGTCAGTTTTCCTTTAAGAAGAGATTAACTCTGAAAACTTTCAGCTCGTGGAGAATATCCCTCACTACCTATTTACTCCCAGCGGTACTTCCACATGCCCGTTATGTCTTTCCGCGCTTTTCAGGTGGGATCGAACAGCCGAAAGTCCAATCCGTGATTGGCCTATTTCGACGCGAGAGCGTGTGCACGCCCGACAGTATCGATTGCCAGGAGACCGTCGACGAGGCGGACGAGACGGACGAGTACACCCCCGCGAAAATGGATTCCCCGGCGAAAACCAAGGGTACGTGACGCAAAGCAGAAGGAGGGTACGTGAGGTTCATTTTTATTTTTTGTTCCTTTTCTCTGCCCCTCTTTTTCTCACGCATACCAAGACAGATATTGTTCAGTTTCCATTCTACACCCCCCTCCCAATGTTTCCAATGCACAGAGAAAGTACTCTTAAATGTTTAACAAGATTTATATCGCCAATGTATAAAAAGAATTGCATGTTTCGAAGTTTTCAAACAATATCTCAAACGTCGATGATATATGATGACTATAAATTGGTGAGCTTAAGCGAGAGATTGTTCGAAGTGACACGCGAAAGACGCAAAACGTTGTGAAACACTGACATATGCTATTTTTTAATGCATTGTGACGGGCGTCACTCACGTTGCGTTGCACGTCCGTGGCTATTTTTGCGAGCAATTGCAAAATGAGCATCGACACGCGAGTGCCCACAACGTGCTAACCGTTGTTTCGCTATAGAAATATTGTTTCGAGAACGGATTGCATGCGTAAATGTATACAATCTCTGTTCTAGAACTCTATAATTCCTCTGTTATAAATCCATACCAATTATTTATTTTGTTTATCAATGTTGCGTTATGTAGCAAAATTATTGAAAAAATTAACTTCTCAATTTTTTACTTTTTTATTCATTGTTGCATTAATCACTTTTTACTTTTTATCCTTTTATCATAAAGACATTGGTGTTCGCTGCGATATTTGCATGCGATAACGCCGTGGCGGGGAAACCGGTGTCCTCTAATAAATGTATACTTAATGTCTATTAAGTTCCTGACATGTATCAACTTTATTAATGTATCCCATTTTACTTATATCAAATGTTGCATGTATGTGTATAAAAATTTTTCAAACAAACTATTTTCTAAGATATCTGTCATAGTGGAAAGAGAAAATTATTTGGGAACAATATAAGAATGTTTTTATTAGAGAATTAATGATATTAAATTTCTTAAAGATACATTTCAGTAGTTAAGGGATACCGATAATCGGCCAAGGCGCTGCTCGCGATTTTCTCGAATAAACAAAACCTTCGGCTTTCTCTTCCAGGCAACCCGAGGAGGGTGCCTGCGAGGAGGGTGTCAATGATGGAACTCGGCCTCGTCGACCGAGCTCGCTTAATGGACAAGGCAGCGAACGACGGGTCACACTCCTTGCCGGATTGCTGGAATGTTCAAAGAGCACGCCTTAACTCCCTCGCCTGCTTGCCCGCCCATATGCCGAGCCTGTCGACCGCCCTGATTAGTTCCTCCACGTCGGAATCGTCGGAGGACGAGGAGGAGGAGAAGGCTTGACCCTTGGGGACCGTCGCCGAGGAGCGATCGTCCGCCTTCACGGACGTCGAGCGTCGACAACGTCGACCCTTTCGGCGACCACCGAGACACTCGTTGCTCAGCTCGCTCCTGCGACGACCGAGTGCCCCCGTATGAGAAGACCTGCCCTTGACGAGCCGCCTTCTGCAGGAGACATCTCACGAACCTGAATTTCGGCCTGAATCTCTTGTTGATACGCCCCACAAATGCGCGCAACAAGACGTTGCGATGAACAAATTCCGCGAGAAATGATAGTGCGAGAGAGAGAGAGAGAGAGAGAGAGAGAGAGAGAGAGAGAGAGAGAGAGAGAGAGAATGCGGAAAACGCGTCGAAGCTTTTAAATTGAATTTTGTACGAGAAGAAATATCTAGGACAACGCAAGAGAGAATTTCGCGCTAATTATATAACTCTAATAATTTATTAGATAATTATCTAATAAATAAAATGAATTAAATGAAAAGAGAAAAAAAAGGAAAGATATTCTTCTACAAAAAGTTAATAATGATAAGTTTCTCCGTGCAGTAATGCCGAAGTGGCAAATCTCTTTGAAATAAACGCTCTTCTATTCGAGTTCGGTATTCGCGAGATCGCTCGCCGGTTCGGGAGGAAACACAACGACACGTATACGAAGTTAAAATTTGATGAATTACTGTTATTTATTTCTGCACGCCGCGTGAACGTGAGGGTGAAGGCGCTTGTCAAGAGCAAGGGCTTATTTCTAAATCCGTCTCTAAGACGTCTTGGAATTGTGGCCTTAAAGGAACTGTAGAAGTGCTTGAACGCCGACGATTTGTACGATTTGCTGCCGTCGTCGTCGTCATTGGCGCAAAAAAAAAAACTTATCGGTGCTATCGATAAAAGTCTTGTTTGTGCGGCGTCGCAAAACGCGCCTCGCCAGCTTGTCCCAAGATTTACCACGAGTACCTTCTCTCGGGGGTGGATTCGATGATTCGGTGATCATCGCTGCTGTATACTTCGCGATTAGACTACGATCAGACTAATCGACTTAGTAGACGTGCGAAGTCGAATTAAAAACTTAAGTTGCTGCCACAATTTGCCAGATTGTGAAAATAATCCTGCCAGTAGCATAATACAAAGTACTTACGCTTGACAATGTTATTTTCGATAAAAATATCTAATTTTCGATAAAATGATAGATTTACATCATCTTCGAATTATTTTATGACATCGTTTTATATACAGAAAGTTTAATTTTTATCTCCATCGTCGCTTGATAGGAAATATTTTTATTTTTCTTAACGAGATTTTTAAAAACGCTCGTTGCACTCATCAAACTGTCAATTATAGACTAGATACCGACTCAGATGTACCATACATTTTTGGAAATAATGAAAGACGATTCCATCATGATGAAAAATTATGCATTTTTACTTACTTGATTAAAGTTACGCTTTTATTCGCTAAGTCGTTAGTCTGGCCGCAACTTCGCGGAAGATGATAGTCCAACATTAGATGCGCCGTGCGTTATATCGTTAGCAGTCCCGTTATTGTTGACGCATGTACGCACGCATGCAACACAGCACGTCGCGATATACGTAGACGACATCCCGTAGCGACGCATCCGGCATCCCCAGCTGAATTTAGGAGAATTCCTTTCAATTCAAGCGAACAGTTGCATGACGTTCAGTCGACGATGCAATTTGTGTAGAACCAGACGAGAGAGATGCGGTATAGGCGCGCCGCTCTCCCTTCGAGTATGGCCTTAAAAAAAAACCTTAATTCCAGCAAGTGGATACTCGTGAGTAACGGTGCCTGGTGTATGGTATAATATACACTGTGTTACAATACATTGTTAATATCGCGCGGCCACGGCACCGCTTGGTCAATATTTAGCGAAAAGCCGCCAGAAGCATGTACATACAGTTTTTCTTAGAGAAAATACGCTAGCAAATTGTCGGCATCCTCATCGTTGTCATCCTCAGCAGCATCCTCATCCTTCACTATTTTTGTTATCGTCTAGTATTATTTCGCGGGCGGAGAGAGAAAGAGAGAGAGAAAGAAAGTAAGAAAGAGGCGGAGCGCGACTATTAGACCATTCGGTATTCTAGTTATTATTGTTACACTTGTTACTCTCGCTAGTATGTGACTATACTAGTTCTACTACTAATAATTAATAATGCAATTATAGCCATCGCTCGGCGCGGACGAAAAGCGGAAGCGTCGAGCTCTTGCTAGTTTCGAGGGGAACTTTTGTCAACAGAGTCTTTTGATAGTTGAAGACTTATTTTGATTTTTCAAAATACGAAAATCGAGAATAGGGAATGCAGTTACGAAATGGGATCGCCTTCAATAGTGGAACCTTGTCATCGACCATCCCGAATATTTCTATTGCATATTACAGAAATTACAATTTCTCGTATTTGTTTTTGCATCGCCTATAGCAATTAATATTAATTTTATTAACGTCATAATTATAGCTTAGATTTTCAATAGACTCTTGACCTTTGACTTTTGACAATTGCCTCATGGCTCTTGAGGACCCTGCGATTTTTATACTTCCTTATAAATGCATCGTATTGCCGAGTACTTAATTTAGCGTACGCGTTCTCTGATACCGAACCACTTTTGTATCTACATAAGGGTGACAGGGTATAAGTTCGCTCTATTTAAAAAAAAAATCAGAGAAAAACACATGGGAAGTTTTCTGCGACGATAAATAAAACTGATTTCGCACGGATTTGGAAGTTCCCCTCGCATGGAATATTCCTCGCGGCCTTTAGTTACTTAGACCGGATGAAAAACGTCGGACTAGTCTCTAGGTGCTAGTCTCTACGCTGTTGATTTGTTAAAAGGAAATAAATGTTTATTTCTTGAAAGACTATTACATTTGATATCTTTATTTCACATGTCTCTTACCTCTTTATCTGCCGATTCTTTAAACAGATCATTCTCGCTGACAATGACACTTGAGTGCTGGAGGATCGACGGGAACCTTTTATTATCAACTTTCTCATTCTTTGTTGTTAACATCTTCCTTCTTGAACAGAAAAATTATAGCAAAAATTGTAAACGTTTCTCTGTAACTTATATAACTTGTCGAGTATATACTTCCAAGCAAGAATATTTCCAATCGCCGGATCAAATATTTCTAATGTCACGACCGTCTGAAAACAGCATCGTAAAGCCGCCTATACTCACATAACAATTACGAGCCAGACAATAAAGCAATTATCGTTAGCCGATGAATGAATTGCACCTTCGATCTTCTGAAAGATCGCTCGACGAAACCGAGGCAGAACAGCCTTGGCGATCGCACGAGGCAGATCGCTGCGTGAGTGATTTTCGTGCAATAAAGTTGTCGACGCGGAAACAAATATGCCCGGAGGTGTCGTATTCCTGGTCTGCATTCCCACTCTGAGCTACGAGCACGAAATTGTTTTCGGCGTGCCACTGAAGCGCTCGAAGAGGATCGAGAAGAGCAAGAGTAGGATCGCGGCGCCGAAGGTGGACCTTCGTCTGAAGGAAGCGAAAACCCGCGCGGAATTGCTCACGCTCGAAGATGATGGTCACGGTGACGACGATGACGACGTCGACGACGTCGGCATCGACGTCGGCGTTGAAACTAGGAAACGTGCTCGCGGATACCCCGCGCGATCGAAAACGCCGGTTTTCGTGTCGATGGAAACGGTAACAGTACACTGTTAAATATAATTAAAGGATATGATATATTTAAACCAATACCTTTTGAATTAAATAACATTTTGTTATTTTTAACTATCATGTGTGTCGAAATTTGCTGTTTTAACACAAAACAGTATTATTTTAACTCCATATTGGTTTAGTTAAATTAACAATTGATCAGTAACGACCTGAGAATGTATAAAAATGACTCAAATTGAGTATAATTTGACACTATGAATTTAACAGTGTAGAAGACATTAAAAGATATAGACTATACAATATAAAGATACAAAAGATATTACAATAAACTATCAAAATTATGAAAAAATAAAATATGTGCTGTTAAGCAGATACATATATATATTATCCGTTGTAATTAATAGATTTCGTGTTTCTCTGTAACACATTAATTTTAAGATTAACATTTTTTACTAACTTTTTAGCTTTTAAAGAGTCCCCTTCCGGGAATATTTCTACAATTCAATTGCAGAATCGATCGAACACTTCAGATCGATATTCATATTTATCAAATTATGTAGTTTGCTCAACTTTCGCAGGTACTGGAAGAGCTTCTAAAAAAACTGAGAGTAGAGCACGTCGTGTGGTGCAAGGACAAGGAAGACATGTATTATGAGGTATGGTAAAGAGTTGCGGATACATTTCTAGCTATATATAATTTTCAAACGTCAATGCAAACTGACATTTTGGTGAAAGGTGATATTTCCGGTGCCTGCCGGCGAACCCTGCGAAAATTGCATACATTGCCTCACCGAGATGGGTATCGGCGTTAAAATGAACTCGATAGTAAGGTGACTTTTACGCTGAGCTAAAGAAATCGCACGAGCGAGCTCCAATGCGCTCGGAGTCATGACTTTGGCTATTGATTTTTTATTTTTAGCGTAATCCCGACACAATGTACGTATAGCGGTGTGAACGGTGCAGGATCGCTGGCTGTCAAGGACGACGTTGCTCGCAGGTTTCTCTAAATGACTTTTGTTAATGAGATTGAGGCCTCTTCTGTCCTTGTTTGATGACGTCAAAAGCGAAAAATCGCATGCAAAAAATTTTTACGGTTTTACATTGAAATAAAAAGATATATTCATAAGACGCAATTGTAATTGATTCAGCACATTTGTAAAATATACCGAGCACTTTCCTTTGGCTTTGATAATCAATAAATAGCTGTAAAATGAAAGAAGACAATTTAAAAAGATTGCATGTAGATTGCATGTCACATTAATTTTACGGCTATTTAGTGATTATTAAAGCCAAAGGAAAGTGTTCGGTATATTTTACAAATGTGCTGAATCAATTACAAAATTGGGTTTTATAAATATATCGTCTTTTTTTTCAACGTAAAACCGCAAGAATTTTTGGCATGCGATTTCTCGCTTCTGACGTTATTAAACAAGGATAGAAGAGGCGAGTAGGCAAAAGCCTTAAAAGATAAGTTTGTGAGATATTATCTGACACGTGTTTTCTGCCAATCAGACGGAAAGAATCGGAGGAGCGTAAGAACGCTTGGAACGATTTCATAGGATCTATCAGATCGAAATTGACGGTGAAACAGGTGGTCGATGGAGTTCGCAGTGGCGGTGATCTTACTTTCGATTACGTGTGTCTGGTATTAACCGCGGAGTAAGAAGCCAAACTACTCCTATTACCCTTATATACATTATCTCTAGATAAATAAATAATTAAAACAGATTTCCGGTAAGTTCATCCATGACCGTAAGAGAGAAGTCCTCTAATATTATTTAAAAAATTCCTATTATCACTCATTTGAACATGATTGTAAAGAAGGCATTCTAGAATATTGAACATAAAAATAGACTTTATGACGTTTTGCTGCAATAAAAAAAAATAAGTTGTATTAACAATAGTCAACTTTGTGAAAATTACGATCTTACAGCTGCCTCGCTGCACTTGGTCTCGTCGAGAACAGTGCAACCAATGTCGTTGCAGCCATGCTAGTTTCTCCCCTTATGGTAAAACCCTTTAATGCAACTTTGCTAGTCGTCAAACAATGTTCGCGCGTCACCTCACACTTTTGATCGTCTCGTTGATCAAAGGGACCTGTGATGTCTCTGACTTTCGGGACGATCATAGCCGACAGAGACCTGCAACTGGTCGGCCTGAAGAGCTTGATGCTCGGTATCTTCTTATCGATACTCTTCGGCTTCATATTTGGTCTCATCCTCGGCACAACCGAAATGCCATGGGGTTACAATGATTGGCCAACCGATGAAATGAAGGGCAGGTGGATATCATGAAAAATGACCAGACATGCTATTATTAATAACGCAATAGATTACATGCAGGTTTTAATTATATAAAATCGAATATAATTATAAATTTTATCTGAAAATGACAATTTCTATAGAGGCAACTACAGATCGCTTTGGATGGGTGTTCTTTGGGCCCTTCCGTCTGGCACAGGTGTCGCAGTCGCTTTGCTGCAAGGCAGCAATGGACCGTTAATTGGCGTCGCCATATCAGCTTCATTACTACCGCCAGTCGTTAATTGCGTAAGAAAACAATAATAAATATATCGTACAAAAGTAAAGTCTATATAGTAATAATTATACATGTGTTGAAAGATATCTGTTTTTTTTTTCGCTTTCTTGTTTGGGTCAATCAATGATTAATGTAATTAGTCATCAATGATTAATGTAATTATACATTGATCAGACTAAAAGAGCATTTATATTTTTTGCAGGGCTTATTTTGGGCTCTTGGATGCATATGGCTCATATATCGGCCTATAAAAATGCCCCATATCAAAGGCGAATCTTATACAAACTTTAATAGTTCCTATACATATATCTACAGTGATTACTTGCCCGTAGAGTTCTTCTGTAACGGCATTATCAGCGCGTGTCTGACGTTTATTAATGTAATGTGCATCTTTATTACGGCGATAATCGTCTTGAAGGTAATTAAAGTTAGCACGCGACATAGCTCGTTAATGGCCGAGAACAATCGCAAATTGCGGCTGTAATTTGCATCCCGTATTATTACGTCACTAACACGACATACACGTGGCGTCGTTAATTGCAACTTCGCCATTGACTTACGCAAATTACGTCGCGATGTAACAAATTTGCCGATTTTGATAAATAATACGTATAATCCGCTCTTATCGCATATACGTTATTTTTTTTATTTTCACCGTTATCATTTGTTCGCGACCGCAGATTAAAGAGGTGGCCGCACCGTACACGTCCACACCGGAACTGCGTCGGTTCTGGGAGCACGACATCCGGCTGGTTCGCGATAAGAATACCTCTAGAAATAACAGTTCCTTGGATTCAAGGTAAAAAGATAACTAAGTGTAAATATCAAAATTACGACATTACAAGTATTCTACCTATGTGAGTCATAAGTATACTAACATATAAAACTATCTATATATATTATATAATATATATAATTAATTATATATTATAATTAATTAAAAATATGATGATTTCCTCCATTAAAATACTCATTCGAATTAGTTTCTACGAGGGACTGAGTAAAACTAAACAACGAGCGTTGGAACGTACGCTAAACGAAGCAGTCAGAGAAGCGATGAATGACGAAACTTTCAGAAAAGTACAAAGACTCAGTTACGGACAACATGTACCGGAAGAGGTATTACTTTAATATCACATCAATTTGAAAAAATATTTTGTAATATCTAATTATTATAAATTTTGTAATAATATATAAATCATTGTATATTTATATTGTTGAATAGCTTTCTTTAATAGTTTTAAAACAATTATAGATTGGCTCTCGGTTTGGTCTTCATGGTCATGGAACCGCGGGTAGAGGCAACATAAAAGATAATGGAAGCGTCGAGGAAATAAGTGGAGATTTACGGTCGCACAAAGGTTTAGCGAATTCTGGCAATCCAAGCGAAGACTTGGCCGCATTGGACCGTTTAATAACGTATCTTCTGAGCCCGCCAAGCAATCCCACTGGTAGCAATCTAGATTCGTGGAGACGCTCTCATCGAGCTAGTTCACGAGGCTATAGACAATTACGTGGCAATGCTGCCGATATCGCGGAAACCGGTGGTGTTGGCACAACGCCTCTTTAAGCACGAGTTGACATTCAAAGAAAAGCTAACATCGTATATGAAAATAGCAGTAGAAAAGCTGGTTTTGATTTGAATGTCATTGGTGTAAGATAAAGCTATAATAAGGATGAGGCACACATAGAAGTGTTAAAATAACATAATTTTTGCTAAAGATATGATAGATTATTGATATCTGCATTTGTATCACAATTTACACAACGTAGCGAATATAAGAACTTTAAATAGAGATCTATAAATCACCTTAATCATCAGATGGCTCAGTGCCAAAGTACCTGTCGCCAAAATTGCCGATACCGGGCAGTACATAGAACTTCTCATTTATCTCGGGATCCAACGCGGAGGTAACGATTTTCACTCGCGGAAAAGCGTATGCAATCGAATGCACGCCAGATTCGGCCATCAACAATGACGCCAGCAGCACATTTTCCTCAGCAACGTCATGATCTAAAAGCACCCTAATTGCCATAATAGCAGCAGCACCAGTCGCAACAGTGGCATCCATCAATATTACTCTGTAGTCTTTGATGTCCTTTGGTAATCGGAGATAATATAACTAGATAAAAGAAATTAAACGAATTATCGGCCTGCGACTAAGAGTACACTTGCGAAAGAAAAATTTTCAAGTACTTACTTCGGGCTCGCCAGTCTGCTGATTAGTCTGGATAAGAATTTTTCCTATGCGTATATCCTTGCACACGTCCCGGACAGCCTGCTCCATAGTCTCACCGGCGCGCAATATTGACACGCCGCATATCTTATCCGTTGCACCTCGCTTGCCACCGTATAACACCCCTTGCGGTGTTTCAACAGTTACATCCTTCACATGAAAACGGTAAAAGACTGATAAAATGAGAAGTCAATGAACAAAAAAATAGCATTGAATAATGTTCATGTACGTTTGTATTTACCTCAAAAGGTAACAGAGACAACGCATATTCGATGACTAGGCGAATCAAGCGCTTAGAGTAAAAAATAAATTCATCTCTATAGGTCTCCTTATTTCGTATAAACGTATGAAGACCCTTTATCTGTGGCGTGTCCGGAAGTAAGTACAAAGATGAAGGCAACGGTTGGCCGATATACGAGTGCGCCAATTTCTCCCTCAACTTGAAGCCTCTCTGAAAGTGGCATATATAGAGATCGTTAAAACTGGTAATAATTATACATTAAGGTGCAAAATAAAAGCTGGAAATTTACCAATTGAAGTTGAGTATGAACGTGTTGTACGATTAGCTCTATTGCCACTTCGTTTTCTCCTCCGCGCGGCACAATGATATCCGCATGAACCATAAGAGGTGCAATGTAATAATAAAAAGCCGGCTGCACGTGCTTACTGTACTGTTTTAATACACCCTCAAGGTCTCTACCTCTTTGCGAAATATCCCTTCGTAAACGTCTGGCCAGTCTGACGTCCGCATCAGTATCGACGAAAACTTTCATGTCGCACAGCTTGATGAAACGTTTATCTATTTTGTTACTCTCTTTCGACACCTTTTCCAACCTTTAAATTAATTTATATTTTTTACTGATTTACCTTCAAGACGTCCACATTGTAAAATGTAAGTATTCCCTCGAAGATAATGACATTGGCGCCATACATGGTTTTCTTTCATGCAAAGAAGAAAAGAACTGTACAAATCGCGTTGATTTCTTGCATAATAAGTAAAAACTGCAACCAATCAACTTACCGTTCTACTTTCTCTACGATGCGTTACAAAATTATAAATAGGAACTTCTACCATGCGTCCTTCCTTCAAACGCTGCAATGTAGTCTTGAGAAGTTCGAAATCGAACGCGTCAGGATGATCAAAGTTGTACTCGTTGTGCGCAGCCATCTCGTGCTGCTTCTCATTTAATACCTATAAGATAAATTTTCAGTAATGTCTACAGCATTACTATATTATTTTCCATCATGCTCATGACAAATTTGTTAAACTGTACAAGAAGATATTTTTAGTAAACACTATTGATCAGAATATTTAACGTACTTTATAAAAAGAATCCATACTAAGAAGGGTCACCCACGGTACGTCTAGAGATTCGATAATTTTAGTTGCCACTGTTGTTTTTCCAGAAGCGCTGCCTCCACAGATACCTATCGCAAAGATATTCCTCAGTAATAAAAGTTTATATTTATTTCATATAGAAAATTTAAATTGCATATCTCAAGTTATAAATTAAAAACAATTTTAATTAAATTAACAACAAATACTACTAACCTATGACAAAAGGTTCTACTTGTTGGCCAGCCGAATTATACCAAGGCGGTCTACCAGCTGTATAAATTGTTCGCGTCTTGCTCCTGAGAATAGATTCTGCAGACGTCTTCTTACTTGATTGTGACATGCTAGTGGTGCGCTGCCTGCGTGATCGTGGTGATTTTTGTGAACCTATTGTAATTATATATTTTTCTTTGTTATTTCTATGTGATAATCAACATTTATTTTTATATAATCCCTTACATATGATTTTATTTATTTTTATAATCTGTAATTAAAGGATTTAATTAATAAAAGGAATAGGAATAGGATTAAAGGAAGAAGAGAACCTTCTATATATTTTGTATTGATTGTCCTCTAGAAATTCATTAAGGAACTTAGGCATTGGATTGTTTGATTCTCCTTTTACAGGTACAGCTTCATGGAAGTATTGATTCTGTAAACAGCGCATCTATATAGGACTTAAATATAGGACACATATTACTATACATTATATTTATATGTATATATGTTACTTATAAAGCATAAGCTCATATTTTATATATCTCCTTACAATTATATTTTTCACTGATAAGATATTTATTCTTGATGCAATCTATATTAAGATGATTGATTGTCAATGGATAACTGACTTAAGCTGTTATATACAGACCATTCCGTTATCAACCATATATAAATAAACTAAATTATATATACAAGACATATGTATACAAGAAATTTATCATCAGGTACATCAACATAATTCTATCTTTTACTAGCTGTACTAACAGGTTCCACTGACAAGTTTTGCTAGCAAATAAAATAAATCGCTACCACGTGTGAAATTAAACTGAGTTCCTGTGCATGTGATACAAAGTCGTTCTTCAGGAATATCAGGTTGAAGTCGCGCGAGAGAGACCAGAATAAATGGATTTACCTGTGGACGGTGGCCTCGGAGATTGCGGCGTGCCGACGTCGGAGTGTCTGTAATGCTCAACATCCTCGCACAACTCGTCGGCGAGAAAGATCTCGCGGTCGTCCAGGCACACGTCACCGTCGTCACTGGAAAAATTTTAACATTAGAAATTTCATTGATTTTTAATGGACGTTGACGAGAAAAAAATGTGCTACATAATTTTAAAAAATTCTCCCGCATTACCTTTCGGAGCTCGCCGAGCTCGGTGGCTCGAACGGGGGCTGCATTTTAGCTGCCATGTTCCGTCGACTCCGCTGATCGCGGGCTCGTCAACACCGATTGACAACGTGCACGTCGCAGACGGTCACCCGAGTCACCTGCGATCTACTGCGTCGTATGTATGTACGTAAACGTCACGCTGCACTCTCGATATACATACGGAGCGCACGCCGTGGCGCACAGCAGTGAGCAGTGTCGCACGCGGGCCACGCGGTCAGTGTTCCCAGTTCTCAGTTCCCAAACCGTGGGAAAGACCCCACTGTCCATTCGATCATCCTAGTTTTCGCGCGCGTGCGTATGAACGACCACGTGACTGCTCCAGGCTCCAGTATTGTGCCTAGAAGCAGTACAGGCGCGCCTTGGAGATCACACATATTTTTACGTCTCTCACTATACCATTTATATCGTTATTAAAATTATTTCAGAATTAATAGCATCTTATATTATCTATTTTAATATATTACATTTCTTCTAATTATTTAAACAATTTAAAGGGAAATTTTTCAGGAGTTCACGTGTTCACGTTGTTCAATAATTTCGTTTTCTGTCAGAATACTGATAAAGTTTTCTGCGCACATACAAATACTTGCAAAATAAGATCAATTTATAAATGATGATAAAAATGTAATTTATATCGGATCTTTACATCCGCAGCAGATTATTATATTTGTTACAGAAACTGCAAGAATATCGTATAAGTGATTGGCACAATAAATATATGTTTTAAGCAGTTGAATAATATTGTAAATTGAAATTTATTCGTAACATATATTTCCTTTAATGTTTAATTTTTATTTCGTTATCATGTCGGGCACAGTCGGGCACGATATTATACTCATCGTAGTGAAATATGTACGCGATTATTGAGAGGACCGAGCGCGTTGCTAAAAATTGCGCATGCATGAGATATTTTTTGAGAACATTGGCCACGCGCATTGTCGTTACAAGAAATCGCGCGTATGACGCATGCGAATGCGGTTCTTTACTCCTTTTAGTAGAGCATATAATATATTAATACATCTGATTCATGCGAAACCTTGGGGTACGGCTATTCAGCCCTACAAAATCAATCTTGCATTACGCAAATTCTTATATAATACCATGTTCTTTTCCCTTGCATTGTTAAGCTCCTCTTGCTGGTCATTGGTCAAATCTACCCGATTTTGTATCAAAAAAAGATGTAAATTTCAAAATATCGAGAATATTGTATTTTAGAAATACCGAAAAGCAATGTCGTTTTTCTTAGATCTCTTTTTTTTGGAGAACTGTCCAACACTAGTCCCTGCGAGACGTTTATAGTCCATTTAGCGGCGTGTTTTCGTTCTTTAACTTATAAGGTTTCTTCCTTGCTTCTTTTATCAGCGATACTTGAGCACGCGTAGCGTATACCGCAGACGTGCGATGACAATAAATATACATCATGGATGAGAGGCAGCGGCATAGGGGGACGGAGAAAGCTCCCGCCCACGTGGGCCAAGTTGGCTATCTTTGGTATGTGTGTATGTTTGCGAAAGAGCAGCGAGACCAACGTGTAGGCACGCTTCGAATATCATAGCTGCGTATTGTAACGAGGAAGGAAAAATATGCGCCAGTTTTCGCGTCTAAACCACAATTAAGATACGTCTTGGCGTCGCAAAACTGATAAGAAACATATTATAGAAATCAAGTTACCGCGGACGTCATATCTGCGTTACGCCGATATCGTATATAATAACAGCAATTAATGAGAATACATTTAACGCTCGTACGCATTGAAACTACAAATAAAATTTGTATAAAATAAAATTTGATTAATTAATATCCATTTCTATCAATGCAGATTTAACTTTAATCTCGGTTTAATAAGTTTAATTTACTTTTTATCTTTTTCTAATTCTAAGAATTCGATCTAGAAACTGCATTGATAGAACTATTTGATTAAAGTTAATTTTTACATTGGTAGAAATGGACATATAGATGATGCGCGTATTTTGTATAATGTTATACACGTACGTAAATGCCTTTAATTAATACATGAAACTATGTACACGTATCGAAGCGTAGAAAACGCATATACATATCTGATATATGCATAAATCCATTAATTAATAATCCTGTATGTATAATATAGCAGGAAGCAATTTGATATGTATCGGAAATTCGAGAATGAGATTCTCATTACATCATGCCGATACGGATACGTAACGCATATAAGAGCGACACGTTCATACGAATTTAAATTAAATATAATCTTCATCGAAAACAAGATGTGTGTGCCATCATTTTTTCAGCATTTACCGGATCTCGATTATTTTTGATATTATTACCATAATGCCATCTTACGTAATATTTAAAAAAAAACTCGCTTTTGGTGTTTAATATTCGAAATATAAATTTAAATAAATTCAATGAAAACATAATGATTTATCATAGATAGGAACGTGTTTCATAGAATATAAAATTTAAGCCAAAAATATCTTACAATTAGATAGATCGTAATAATAAGAAAACATTATTTTTTTACCAAATACATGATAATTTCACATAAAGTTTCATATGTTACTTGACATCAACATAGCTATTCAAAAAAGCATGCATGTAGGCAATATAAACAATGTAAATTATTATAAATGAATTGAATAATCGATTGATTTCTTCGAACTGTATATTTTTACAAGCAGGCCTACAAAAATAAAAATATAGTAAATAGTTTTGGATTTTCCCCGTTGTCGGCGACACGCACTATCAGCGAAGAAATGTGATCCTTCGCGATAATATAAACAGGATTCTGTCGGAAGGAGATACCACTGTAGTTTCAGTTTCAGACCACCGCCGACGTCGTGCGATGCGGCGGCGAATCGTACACTCATTCAGCCGGTAACACTGAATCGTTGCTCGATCTCCACGTTGTCGGCCGGCCGAGCTCGGACTTCGGAGTAGCGTACGCCGCACATGGAGTGAGAGAGACAGAGAGAGAGAGAGAGAGAGAGAGAGAGAGAGAGAGAGAGATAAAGAGAGAGAAAGAGAAATCGAGCGAGCGAGCGTGCCGAAAAGTCACCCCGCGTCTACCCCCGATAGCTTCTGCGTCGTGTTGACTCCGCCACGGCCGTCGCGTGACGTCGCGCCGTCTTTTAATAGAGTCCGCCGCCTCACCGCGACCGATTCGCCCGTATGATACGGCCACGATACGTCCACATACGTATAATATAGATACGTACGTCGCAGCTCGTCGGTTCGGGAGACGCGCCCTCGTTCGACCTTGAGCGACTATAACCGGTGCGTTAACGTTCGATGTACGGAGGAGCATCGTCGCTGCTGCTGATCGCGACAACCAGCCGCCGACCGCCACCGCACCAGGCCCGTGCCCGTGCTCCTTTTACTCTGTTTACTTCCTCCGCTCCGCCGCGGCGCCTACTACTCCTCGACGCGGGACTGCCTCGGCGACGAAATGGCGAAGAAGACGTACGATCTCCTGTTCAAGCTGCTGCTCATCGGCGACTCCGGCGTCGGCAAGACCTGCATACTCTTCCGTTTCTCGGACGATGCCTTCTCCACCACGTTCATTTCCACGATAGGTGAGAGAAAGACAGCGTGAGCGAGGGGAAAAAGTGTGGGAACGAGATCGAAAAGGCCGGCAAATCGCGGAGGCTTCTCTTCTCCCGTCGACGACAACGAGCTTGCCTCGCTTGCGTTTCCTTCCCGACGATTAGGTTAGAATGCGGCGCCTCGGTTGTAAATTACGGACGGCCGTCGCGCCTCGTTCCATAAAATCCGATCCAATCGAGCCGATCGCCGCCTCGTTTCCGACTCATATGCGAGTCATGTGTGCGAGAGTCACACGCGTGCGTGCGTATATGCATGCGCATGCATGCACGCGGGCACACGTACGCACGACGATCAGGGTACAATTACCTGTTACCAGAATACCAGCGTGTTTTTCTTTGAGAGCAAAAAGTGATCGTTGTACTTTGCGGAGTCATACATCCATTCTGAGCATAAATATACGTTGCATAAGTTAGAAAAAGAATATAAGTGATTTTATAAATAATATATAAGTTGTTCTCTCTCTATATACACAAAAGAAGACTTTATAAAAAGTAAAAGCTATAAAGTATATTCCATTAATGTGTCAAATTTTTATTATGATAGTGATAATAATTAATGCATAAAATATATACATTTAGTTTCGATATTCTAAAATATTTTATCCTTTTGTTTCATGAAATGTAAGAGTAAAACTGTTTTTTTCTCTCTTAGGTATCGATTTTAAAATCAAGACAGTGGAATTAAGAGGAAAGAAAATCAAACTACAGATATGGTGAGTTATCAGGGGTGTCCATTTAAAATTATTTATGTATTTATGTGCTTCTTTATCTGCAGGGACACAGCTGGGCAAGAGAGATTTCACACCATTACCACGTCATATTACAGAGGGGCTATGGGGATTATGCTTGTTTATGATATTACTAATGAAAAGACGTTTGAAAATATTGTGAAGTGGTTGAGGAATATCGATGAAGTAAGTGTAGTTTACTCCATATAATATATTCACAAATTTATTTGTAAATTTATTAAAACAAACAGAATAATGATTCCCATAAATAATTCTTGTAGCACGCAAATGAAGATGTGGAGAAAATGATATTAGGAAATAAGAGTGATATGGAAGAAAAACGCGTTGTCAGTACGGAAAAAGGAGAAGCGGTAAATATTTTATAGACATCATTTTTTGTATATTACGAGCAATATGATAAAACCTTTTGTCAAAAACATGATTTCTTCAAACAAAATCTTTTTCTTGTTTATAGATAGCGAGAGAACATGGCATTAGATTTATGGAAACGTCCGCGAAGGCGAATATTAATATCGATCGAGCATTTAGCGAACTAGCAGAAGCAATATTGGACAAGACTCACGGTAGAGAACCACAAGATGCGCCTGACAGAGTGACGGTTGATCGAAGGGTAGAGAGAAGTTCGAATCGGTGCTGCTAATTTTATATATTATTTATTTTAACGGCGCATAACGAACTATATATCAGCTCGTGCCACTTGGGATAGATCCCTCGATATAGATTTAGAGCGTAATTTAAAGCATAATAACATAAACACTTCACAACACTGCCTGATCAGGTATAATCCAATCTCACTTTTGATCTGATAAAAATACATTTTTTTCTATGCTGCAATCTGAAACAGATATTACTAACAAAAAATTGTTAGCCAATCCAATAATTTAAAAAATTGTTTTTTTAATTATACCTATATAAATGTCAATAGGTATATAAAAGTACACGCGCAGTTTTATGGATATGTAACTGTATTTATAACTGTACGTGTGATATATAAACAAGATTTCTTTATGAAAGTTTGTATGGATGGTAAGAATAACACAGATTTCACTGGTAAACCTTCATGCTTCATGTAAAACATTGCATCGTTGCACGGACAAAAAGTAAAAAGTAACTATATTGTTTGTTACGAGGCTGCAATTTGTTACCAAGTTGAGTGGTGTGAGTATGAGTGTTGTCGGCTTTTAATCTTGATAATCTTTTTGGACATTGGACGCTTTCCTACGTGAATAATCGCACCACACACATGCTTATTTGTATATTAAGTTAGGAAGAATTTAAAACCAAAAGCTTCTACCGTTTTGTGTACGGCCGATTTACTATAAATATAAATATTCGCAATTTCGAATTCGTCGTTTTTATTTCTTACACACACGCACATGCGCGCGCGCACATATTGTATATTCTGCGTGGAATGTGTCTACATCTTTATATATAGATGCAAAATTGCAGACAAGCAGGTAAAAAATATATGTAGACAGTTTTTAATGTGAGCATTAAAAGTAGAAGTATGTACTATCTATATGATTTAAATTAGACTCTAATTTTTTAAAGATGCTAAAGATCTTTTTAAGATGAAAAGTATCGGTATCGATTTTATTCAATCTAATTATTTCTCTTAAAGTCGCATCAAATATGACGTTCTACATAGTCATAGTTATTATAGAATTGTCACGGTACGTAACATTACATGGAAATTGTCTTATCATGAATAACAGTAGATATTAACTTGGTTGTCGAAAAAGAATCGCAATGTACTATTACACTGTTATCTGGAATCGAAAAAGAAGGTATAAATACGAGAGAAGTAAATCGTATGTTTTATTATTCAAATTTGAACAAAGAATAAACACAATCTCAACTTTCTAAATGTATGTATACATATATATGTATGTACAGGCAACAAGGTGCGCATCTCTTGAGGTTGCCTGGAGTTAGTCAAGTCCAGATAATATAATACTATAACTAATGGTGGATTTTTATCACACTGACATATATTTAGAACAATTATATTAATAATTGGTTTTACGTACTTTTAATTAGATGTGTACACTCATTGATCACATTAGAAAGATTTAAGTCCTTTAAAGAAATAAAAAAATCATAAAATAAAAATTTGACCATTTGCTTCTTAATAAACGATCCTAGTGATGATTACTCAAAATGATACAGACAAAGAAATAACATTGATCACCTTTATGACAATAATAATGATATAATGATATACTATTCTACACATTAGCAATTACAAGAATTTATATTTGGTTTTCACCCCAAAACGATGGGAAATACTTTGTTATGCTTTATGGAACTAGACAAAAGACTTCGAAACAAGCATGCTATTCGTGTATATTAATCTTTGAAAATTTGTAAAAGCTATCTTCGTAGAAATTAAAGTCATTTCAATATATGCGCCTTCGTACTTCATTGTTTATTCGCCTACAGTGCGCTCTCAGGACAATAACTGCGGAGAGCCAGAGCAGGACGGCGGGAAGTAAAAACCGACTATGTATCCTTTAGTAATTGTAACAGAAGTCAAAATATCATAATTGACATTAATTAGTCTCGCGAAGCGCCAATAATAGTTAAAATGTACAGGAAGATATTGACGACATCAAGATAGAGACTCAACGCGGCAAAGATATACTCTTCCGGTGAGATAGAATATTTATGTTTTCCGCCTATCATCATTTGTGTATCGTAAATCAGATACATAGAGAATATTAGTGCGCCGAGTGCGGCGTAAACCAGAGTCATAATTCGTCCGGGCCAGATCATAGCGATTATACCGAAAATAAGTAAGATGAGCACAGCGACAAACAAGACACTGTGCAATCCGGTAAAATCGATTTTTGTCTGAAATGCAAATATTGTCAATCCTAGACAAACCGCCGCTGTAATTCCAACGGCCAGCATGACCTGCAAAAACATTTCTATGTAGAGACATCAAGTTTGTTACATGCTATAATTTACATGATAATGTAGTATAAGAGTTATTCGTACATTTATACAGCGAAATTAAAATTGTAACAACTTACCTCCTCTGACCTGTACGTTGATGAAGCTACAGCCAGCAAGACGGCCTCCGCCGTTGTAAATAGGCCCAAGAATATGAAGTTCATCGGAGATTTACGTCTCACAGAGGTACAACAAGACATACATATGATCAGAACAATAGTTGCGGCGAAAGCAATCCAAAATACTTCTGAGTGTCTCATAACCCATTGCTGCGTTGGTTTATGATAAAGGAACAGGCTAATCATTCCAAGCGTGAGGAACAACTGACACATCAAGATGCTATATACTTTCCTATAAAAATAGAATACATATTTATGTATATGCTCACATCATATACTTTGAAGAATATTAAATTTTAAGGGTCTGATATTTACCTAATAAAACCATTCCTGATACTTTTGTCATTAAACTCAAATCCTTTTATTTCATCCTGCATAGGATCTTCCCCATAACCGGACCCGTACATCCCTGGATGACCTGGAGGTACCCCTCCAAATTCTGGACCAACTGGCGGCGGTGCTTCACCGTATGGTGGACCCTGTGGAGGTATAAATCCTGGGCCTATAAAAAAAATAGTATTACTCGATGAACAAATAACTGCGATAATTTAGGGTGTTTTAAATAACATTCTTGAATTATATCTACCTGGTGGATTTCCACCGGAGTAAGGCGGTGGATATCCTGGAGCTTGTTGAGGATATGGATAGCCTTCCTGTGGTGGTGGGTACCCAGGATTCTGTTGAGGATACGGGTATGGACCTGCACAGTCAAATTTGAGAAACATAAATATTATTGATGTTACAATATAATGAGCATGAAACCTCGATAAGCAGTAACAATTTGAGGAACTCTGTGCAATAGCAGCAGCCACTACTTTTATATACATAGTGAGTGTTTTATGTAAAAATAAGTTTTCATGACTGTGTGTGCAATTGGCTTCTTCATGTCATGACACTTGCAGATTATGCTTGATACAATTTGCTGCAATGTATTACATGAGTATACGAACTGTAGAGTCACGTTGATGATGACAATCAGTATTTTAACAAGTTACTGCAGTATTAATAATTTTCTTTATTCTCAAGTATTGTTGACTACAATAAATAATCATTATATTAACAGTGTGCTTTCGAATGTGTGGCATGATATATCGTTTAAAGCAAGTGATTATACTAGCTGCTGATTAAATGGCTTTTGGCATGGACCCCGAATATAACACAGTTAACATAATGAGAGAAATATCGTAATAAAAAATATATTAAAAAACGGAAGGAAAAAGATCAGAACCTTGTTGCCCTGGATAGAACCCCGCACCAGGTGCTTGCCAAGTTGTCATCTTTTGGTTTTGTTTTAGCTGAAAAAGAACCTATTATTATAACTAGGTCTCCTTTGAGGAAGAAAAGAACATCAATGGAACTCCGATTAACAAATGTGCATCGGCAACCTTAAAAATGTTTAATATATAATATAGGTATTATACAATTATTGAAGCGAACTTATCCTTTACTTTTACGTCATATTATACTATTACTTATATTTTGTATTAAAGTGTAATTTATAAAAAAAATAAATTGGTGCAATAAAAACAATAATAAATATATCACAGTTTCAATAAAAAGTAAATTTTACACACTAATTCCTGACAAAAAATTGTTATAATTTACATATTTAAAATCTGGTATCTCCTAATTTATATTAATTACATTACACTCTTTATTGTTTTCCTATACAAAAAGTGCTCATAAAGATTAAAAAGTAGAGAAGCACAATGTTAAGTACACAACAGAATTAAAGAAATTAATGTTTCACACTTTCAAGGAGTCATGGACAAATACCTGAAAAAAATCTGCAGGTACTTGTCCCCCTTAATGTATGTACTCTGACTCATACATAGTCTATATGGTCTATATTGTCTATATCTAGAATATGAAATATCTGAAATATCTAATCTATAAAATAGCTTAAATTATATTAGCTTAATTATTAGCTTAATTAATTAGATCAGCTTAATTTTATTTAGATTTGAGTACTGAAGTAGTTTTTCAGTACTTGTAGTTTGATTATCTCTCAGTACTGAATAGTTATATCTAGCTCTTACCAAGGAAAAAGATAAAGAATGACACGATGTGAAACTGACACATAATTACTCATAATTAGATTTAAAAAATTTGTCAATTAATGACAATCATTAACAAACATTCGCCAATTTATTTTAAGCATGTTATTACTATATTGCAATAATTGGTAGTGATATATTAGAGATGAAGGCGAAGACTTCAAATAAATTACACACAGTTAGTTGATAATATGCATGAATATTAACACGTTCGTAACTCGTTAACTGTCAGTCTATAAGAGGATTCACACACATCGCATGGACATTTATTGATAAGCAGTATATTTAACACTTCAGATATTGCACTTTGTTATAGCAAGCAGCTTAATGTTTACGACAATGATGCAGAGGCAAAGGTTTCGCATGGTTACTCGCGAAAACGCAATAATATTAGGTATATTAGCCGCGAAGCGAAACAACTGTGCAAATTACCGAATACGTTCGCAGGGCGTTTTCTTCTCCTCGCCACTATTTTAGGACTAAATGATGTTTCTAGATAACACGTGATATCTTGTCGCGGTAATCGCGTTTATCGCGATTAACAACGATCTGTAATATGTGTATCACTTTCCCTGGAAAAATCTACGCGACACGGTACGTGCACGCGCGCGCATTAACACACGGATGCATAAATATGCATACATGTGAGTTTGCGCGTGTATGCGTATATACTTTATATACAGTATTACTCATCCGCGATAGACATCAATACTCAATGAAGTAGACGCGATGCTACCTCACGTAATTTGGAAAAAAAAAAAAGAAGGACGTGTCGAGGAGTCGGAAGATTCGAACGTGTCGAACGACGCGACGCTACGCCGTAATTCAGATCGATTTTTCACGACGGCAAGGTCATGCGTATCATCGAGCCGCGGCAATCTACCGTGATTACAGTGCCCGGCACTGTATTATGGGTCGGCATTTCCTTATGGAACGCACGCAAACGCCAGCGAATTAAAGGGACGGCTCGCGCGACCCGCGATCCGGAAAGGAACGCGCGAGAGTCGCGCGAGGGGACTAAATACGTCACAATTCGATGCGTCACCCGTCGTCCTTTCTGGAAATAGTCGTAATCGATAATCGCCGTCCTCCGAATACTGCGAACTCCGATGCGGATGATGTGTATTTACCTCGTTTCACGCACGGGACCCCGTTTCACTTGCTGTGGCCCGGTTTTAGCAGCTGTGGGCGCACTTTACTCGCTATTTACTCGGCCGAGACGATCGGACGACGCAGTCGCACGTAACGCACCTCACGCGCCGTAACACAAACACCCGAATAGCCTGATAACCAACACCTCGGTTCCGCGACTCCGGGTTAACGCGTCTCGACTGAAGTGCGCCGCTGAACGGCTGAAGCCTGAAGTCGAATTCCGAACGAGTCGAACGTGGTCGAACGACACGAAGTAGGCCGACGTTCGGTCGGAGACTTCGGGGAGTGTCGTCAGCCGGGCCGGTGTTGCGTGTGGGCGGTGTGTTGCGCGCAGGCCTAACCCTAACCTGTACAATATGGCGGCGACGCGGCGTACGATAATTTTAAGTTGGTACGATCGGTCCACGTGTGTGATAATTATGGTTATGTTTGCTGTAAGCAGTGTAAGCAAATAAAGTATATCTACTCAATTATATGTGAAATTAGATTTAATTATAAGGATAAATATTCAATTATGGCCTCGTATCGGTTACATAATATAAGATTTTACAATTTGGAACCGAAGTCGGTAACCTGCTTGTGTCATGAATCAAAAACGAAGAAGTTAGCTCTCGCAAGGTTAGACAGCACATTTATTTATGACTACACTTAACATTTATATTGTAAACTCATGATCTTTATGTGCATGATTTTTTTATGAATATACTTTCTAATTTTTTCCCCCCTTTCTGAAGGAACAACAATTCTATAGAAATCTGGAATGTAGAGAACGCACCATTTGTTGAGTGTACCATAGCTGGTCATGCTGAGAACTCAGTGGAAAGCATACTCTGGATCGATTCTAGGCTGTTCTCGACAGGTCTTCAGGGTGCAGTAGTCGAGTATGATTTAAAAGCGCTGAGTATCAAGCACGAAGTCATGGTGATAGGAGGAGCAGCTTGGTGCATGGATGTGAACCAAGAAAAGACTCGCTTGGCGGTTGGCACGGAAGACGGATATATCAATACTTTCACTGTGCATAAAGATAAACTGATTTATGAGAGAATATTTGATAAGCAGAAAGGGAGAATTTTGTGTATCAAATGGGATAACACAGGCGAGATGATTTACACAGGTTCCACGGACACCATCAGGGTATGGAGTGCCATATCTGGACATGCGATACATAAAATGACAACTTCCAGAAGTAATATCAAGAAAAACACAATAGTTTGGTGTCTCGCAGTCACTGACGACAATATAATAATATCCGGTGATTCTCATGGTTTCTTATGCTTCTGGGACCCTCAGGTAGGAGTTCTAATAGAGTCTCATGAAAGTCATACAGCAGATATATTATCTATTACCTTGTCGCATGACATGAACGTGGTATATTGCGCGGGCGTGGACCCAGTTGTGAGGAGCTTTTGCAAAGTTATCCTGAAATCAAGTGGAAAACCTCAATGGGTGAAGGGAATCGAGAGGAGGTTACACGTTCACGATGTCAGAGCGCTCGTAGAAGCTAATGGAAAACTCTATTCGGCCGGGGTAGATGGGTACCTTGCTGTGTCAAGTTACCCACCAAAAAATCTTGTAAAGTATCCTCCACTATTGCAACCACCCTGTGCTATAATTTGTCGAAAATCTAGATGCATCTTGTTACGGTACACAAATTATCTAGAGCTATGGAGACTTGGTTCAGCCACTAAAGATCCTCCAGAATTAGTACGCTCCTCCATGCTGCATCAATTAGACGAAGAACCTATAAAACTGCTGCAATTACAAACAAAGGGTGACGAAAGCATCATCTCTTGCGCTATTAACAAGGACTCCAAAACAATCGTGTACTCGACAGACACTCACGTCAGAGTTTTCAACTTTGACGTGGTGGAGGGAGATGCTCAGTTGTCTAGAAACGATACCGATTTGTCCATGAAGCGAATACAAAAGATGTTATTCAGTCCAAACGGCAAATTATTTGCCGCCATTAACAACGATGGCAGGGAGAATACTGTAACGCTGTTCAAAGTGGATAAAAAGAGCTTAAGTTTGATTGGATCATTCCAGACGACGAAGGAGTCCATTAAAAATGTCGGTCTCGTTTGTTTCTCTCCAGACAGCAAGTATCTCGTATGCGCGGACCGACAACGCGGAATCGCCGTGTATTTTATCGGCGACGGTGTAACGGCGGAATCGCTCAAGGCATGGCAATTGCCCAAATACAGTTGTCCACCGACGGCAATAGCCGTGCAGAAAAATACACTCAATCTGGTCATAGTGTATTCCGATCACAAGGTAAATATAGCGCGCTACATATATGGTACAACGATTTAAAATGAGTAATAAGCGCATCCTGCATTATACGTCGACATTAAAATAATGACCGACTCGAATATGTGCCATCGTAAAATACTGTACAACGTTAATGACTTGCGGCAGTAAAAATTCGCAATTTACTGTTAACTGGTACTGTGGTCTTATTTTTACGCGACGGCGTTACACGTAATTGCCTCTATAATTCTGTTATTGAATTATCCGTTCGTATAGACTTTATGAAGTCCTACAGTTTATTACCTTTTGATATGGGCAGTATTAAATTTTAAGACGTACAATGAGTCATACTAAAAAATCATACGATCTAAATTGAAAGACTGGAAAGAGCAATTCTAAAATTAATATCTTGGGACGAGTACAGTCGATGTTCTTAATGTTTCAAGATATTAAGACATTTTTTTACTGATAATTTTATGCAAACAATAATTGATTTTCAGATCGTCGAATACAATATTCCTACGAAGAGCTACACGGAGTTTTCTAACAATTTGCAACATCGGTTATCGAAGCAATGGTTAGCGCGTCCATTCCCGATAACAAACATCATATTCGATCCGCGCAACGAAAATATCATAATCATGCAGGACGATTCGAGCGTATATATTATCAATAAAAACAGCGAATTATTGGATAAAGAAGCAAAGATTCCTAAACGTGAAAATGGAGAAAACGTAGAAGATAGCAATTCAATTTCCAGCTCGCAGGCTCAACATACGTTTCAAGTTGCCAAGAAATATAAGGTAACTAAAAAAGTATCTAATGCTAATTTAAAAAAGTATCTGTTTTAAACAATTAATAATGGGAAAGAACGAAAGTAAGAATTATAATTTTAATATTTACAGCATCTCGTCTACTTAAATTGGTTGAACAACGAAGAATTGGTTGCGGTAGAGGTAAATCCTACCTCGCTCTTGGAAAAATTACCACCTACGCTAAAACAAAAATTCTTCGGCGTGTAAATATTGTATACGAGGTACTATTAATAATAACAAATAAATTTTGTATATTCTATTTCTACATTAAATTTTACGACTGGAGTTCGCTATTTTAAACGCGCCATTTCGATATTTCAATATTATTTCCAACATATCTCCGAGAGTTCTGATTAATTTCTTATAACAATTTATTATTTCTTCCATCACTTAAAAATTAAAATAATTCGAATTTAGTTTCTACATGCAACAATTACTCGCGCTTACAGTAATTATTAATTATAATTTAATTTATAATATAATTATAATTATTAGATACTAATTATAATTAGTTCGCGGTTTCAATACTTCGAGAATCGCGATATTGCTCTCCAATAATTCTCGAACTTTGGTCAGTCACGAAACGCGTTGCGGCAACGAATCCGTTCCATATTTTCCGCAATTTTCATTACCTAAAAAAGAATCTCGTGCGCAAATAATTACCGTAAGTGTTTCTTGTAAAATTATATCCTCGTCGCAACGCATTCGATATTGTTTCAATTACTATTTTTGTAATTTCAATTTTTTGTAATTTCATTGGCAATCCGTTTCTATCTGCATGGGATCTATCGGATACATTCTCTTTATACAAATACATATACAATTTCACCGGAATATCAATGGACGCAATAATTATTGTCAGGTGCGTGCAGGTTTTTATTTTGATTACATTTCTCATAGCGATTCACTATTTCATCCATTTCTAATATTTATTAAGATATTTCAAATTTTTTTTAAAATGAAATAAAACTACGGTCATTTTGTCGCTGCTTCGGTCATTCGTTACTTCGAAATTCGCGAGATGGCTCTTCGATACTTCTCGAACGGCGGTCAGTTAAGAAACGCTCCGCGGCGATCACTGAACGCGTTCGAATCCGCTATGCATTTCCCACGATCTTGATTCTTGATCGTCAAAAAGTGAATATCACGCGCACACAGTTATCGCGAGCGCTTCTCGCAAAGTCAGATCTCCGTAATGTATCAAGCGTTGCATCGCTATTGCATGATTTCGACGTTGACGATTCGCTCTTCGTGGAGTTCATCGCGCACGCTCCTTCCCCACATTTCATCGAAGTTATATATACATCGAAATAATAATAGGCGTATGACTATTGCCAAGTACGTGTACATTTTCATTCTACAATTAATTGCGCCGATTGTTTTTCTCATAATTCGCTTTTTCGACCATTCGCTAGAGCGTCCGCGAAAATATATGTAATTTTATCTCTCCACGGAGTAGATAATTACGGCCTTAAAGCCTTGTGTCCACGATGCTAAAACTGCGTCCGAGTTTCGGTTTAAGCCAATCAACTTGCAGCTCTTACAGAAAAGTAGCAATTTCATTGGCATAAACCGAAACTCGGACACAGTTCTAGCATCGTGTGGACACAAGGCTTTTCGGCCATCTTGTCGCTGCTTCGACCAGCTTCGACCACCCGTTACTTCGAGATTCGCGAGATGGCTCTTCGATAGTTCTCGAACGGCGGTCAGTTAAGAAACGCATCGCGGCTATCACTGAATCGCGTTCGAATCCGCTATACGCATTTCCCACGATCTTGATCGTCAAAAAGCGAATATCAACGCGCACACAGTTGTCTCGCGAGCGCTTCTCGCAAAGTCAGATCTCCGTAATGTATCAAGCGTTGTATCGCTATTGCATGATTTCGACGATTTTGACGATCCTCTCTTCGTGGAGTTCATCGCGCACGTACGCTCCCCCGCATCTCATCGGAGTATACATATCGAAATAATAATAGGCGCATGACCGTTGCCATGTACGAGTACATTTTCGTTCGTAAATTAATTGCGCTGATTATTTTTCTCATAATTCGCCCTTTCGACCATTCGCTAGAGTCGGCCAGAGCAAATTCGCTAAAATATATGTAATTTTATCTCTCCGCAGAGTAATCACGGCCATCTTGTCGCTGCTTCGACCTGGTCGATCACCCGTTACCCCGTTACTTCGAGATTCGCGAGATGGCTCTTCGATAGTTCTCGAATCGCAGTCAGTTAAGAAACGCGCCGCGGTGGCGATCAGTGAATCCCTTTCGAATCCGCTCCGCATTTATTCCGCGATCTTTATTGCCTGGAAAGTGAATTTCGTGCGCGAGTAAAATCGGATTTCTGTCGGATTTTGTAACGCGCGCATCGAGTGTGTGAAGTTGTTATGTGATTTCGACGTTGATGGTTCGCCGTATATGGAGCATGGAGTCCATCGGGGATGCCGTCTTTACGTATTTCATCGAGATGCATAGTTATTGCCAGGTACGTGCACATTTTTGTTCCATATGTTAATTACGCCAATTATACATGTGTTTCTCACAATGACTCGCTACTTTGGCCATTTCTAATGTTCGCTGAAAATATTGTGAATTCTACTTCTCTGTGAAGTGTAACTGCGGCCATTTTGTCGATGCATCGACTTTTCGATACGTCGAGAATCGCAGTAATCATTTCGAATGCCGATCGGTCGTCGTGGAACGCGATGCGACGATCGCAGAGTTGTGTTCAAATCGTTCTATATTTTCCAAATGGTTATTGTTCAAAAATAAATTTCGTGCGCGAGAAATTATAGCAAATGTTTAACATAAAGTATCAGATGTTTGTCCTAACTTATTTAAAATACCGCGCTTAATTGTTATTATATGTATATTGCTGTGGCGATCCGTATACTGTTAAATTATTATTAAATTCGTACCCAGATAGCAGAAGTCGCCCTCAAGTCATCCTCGATAAATCCAAGACGTCTCTGGATGTATTGATGATGACCTGAGGACGTCTGTGCTATCTGGGTAAAATTATACACAATTTTTAACCATTCCTATAATTAATCGTCACTACTCCTACTCAGTATATCTTTTTTTAACTAATCTAATGGAGTTAAAATTATACTGCTTTGTGTTAAAATAATAAATTTCGAGGTAGTTAAAAATGGCAGTTAAAAATAACAATCTTATTTAACTTAAGGTATTGGTTTAAATTTCATCCCAATATTTAACAGTATATGCCACATTCGATTGAAATCGTCTTCACACATTATATATATTATATTTCCTCTAAAATACGAATCGTATATTATCAATTATCAAATATATTGTCATATACGTGCGTTTATAAATTAACTGATTATTTTGCATAACTTATTATTTCGACTATTTCTAGCAGTTGCTAAAATGCTATTAAATTTTATCTTTTATTAAATAACTGCTGCGATAAAAAATTTGTGTTAATGGTTTCAATATTTAAGAATTGCAATAATCTTCTATATTTCGAGATTTGCACTCATACATTTGACATTGTTAACAGTTTTCATATACGTCATTCATACGTAAATCCGGATGGTCTGTTTTAGGTTTAATCTATATTATAGTATTAATTTTAATATTTATAATTTCAATGTTTCATAATTCCGTAAATGTATGAACATCTACTGAATGTGAATACCTACTATATTATATATGTATTTCTATGAAATTTTTATGGACCAATAACTGTCGATAATGTCAATATTTTTCAATTAGTCTTGGTCACTTGATGACCACGAAAATTCACGCAAGGTCAACGGTTTTTAATACTTATAATGGTATAATTAAATCAATGATATAATTAAGTCGATGTAATTGATTTATCTTAAACTATCTTAATACAATCCAAGAAAAGTTTCTCGTAAAAGCTATTTTTGTTAATAATATTTAACACGATAGATTAAAAAACGTAAGGATATCTGTTTGAGATATTGGCTACGTTCCGATATTTTCCGTACTGCCAGTACTAAAAATCTATATAGTTTACGTCACGTATACTATAGATTTTTAGTATTGGCAGTGAATATTGGCATGCAGCCACTGAAAGCATATTAAGAAATATTACTAGGGTAATCAAATTATAATAACACAGATTATTTTTCTATCTTCTTACTTGCTCATTAAAAAAAAAACTACGCAATTTCAAGTATATATCTACTGATACGCCCATCTCGGATGCACAAGATTTCTTTCAACCCAGAAAAATAAATTTTTGTTGCGTCGCGCGCAATTCTGTGGTTTCCACGGGAGGGTCGATCGTCCACCTTGGCGAGATATAGAGACGACCCACGAATTCCAGGCTGTATTCCGTGCGAGATGAACGATGGCCGATCTGGGCGGATGTCGTTTTGGGGAAGGCCGGTGAAGCTTTCAAAGGAATCGGCGAACGTTCGGCCGCGTCTTCCGGCGGGTCACGCTCGAAAGTGTTCGCCGGAAGTCCCGCTTTTCTGCATTCCTCCGCCAGCACCTACGGTCAGTGACACCAGCGGGCACATTGAAATTCGTCTGCGACTCGTGTACTCTTTCCCTTTTTTTTTTTTTCTGCCGTGCGCGACTCGCCAAGCGACAGAGTTTTTAAAGTACCTGGCTGAAAAATTGCCCGGTCAGGTGCTCGTACTTTTGCGGCCACGACCATCGCGACAGGCTTTCGAGGAGGTTCGTTTCCTTGCTGAAATATATATTAACGAAATAATCATCTCATTATCATTTCATACACTGAAAAAAAAATTTATTATTTGCAAGAAAATTGATCTCTATGAATTTAGTTTCCTTAATTCAAAGAAATATTAGGTAAATTTGAGAAAATATTTTAAATTCAGAGAAATGTTTTCTCAAATCCACCTAATACTTCTTTGAATTAAGGAAACTAAATTTATATAGAAATCAATTTTCTTGCAAATAATAAATTTCTCTTTCAGTGTATATAATCTACATCGTTGTTATGAATATCACATTAAACTATTATTATTTCTATGGTGGATGTATTACCGAATATTATCTGTGGCCACTTCGTTTTTAAAGACATCACCGCGTTTCATAGAAATCACCCTCTCGATCACTTTCTTACTTTCTTTATCCTGCTTTTCCTCAGACATTCGGACGGATATTTTTTTCGCACGGCGAACGAAGCTTCAATATTGAATCCGACCAAAGCGTATGCGCGGTTTGTTCGATACCTCGGATTGTTGCTATAGTTATCGCGCGCGGTAATATTGAAATTCCCGACATGCATCTTCTGAGATAAACACGAAACTTTTTCGTGGCTTTTATGAATTACGTCGTGAATGAAATCTTTGCGAAGAAAACACAAAGTGCCGCACGTCAAAAGTGTCTTTTTAAAAAGAGCAATTTCGAATTCTCGAGTTATACCAAATATCGGTGCTATTTTTTATGGACTCTGTGGGAGCCGTAAATTTTCCAATTTTGCCATATCCAACACATATCGGATTATTCCGGAAGAATATCAAAATCGAAATAGATGGGAATTCCGCTTCGGTGAAGATCTCGTCGATCTCGTAAATCCGTTATTCGGTATAACAGTTGTCGCGATCGCGGTAATCTCGTGGTTACAAAGCCCAGCAGAGACGGGGATGAACACTAGAGAATCTTCTTCTGTCGAAGTGGCCGGGAAATAATCAAGCGAACGACGATAGCGTCTATCCGAGTTAGGGTACGTCTGCATCGACGGGGTCGTCCCAAGTCGATGTTCGAGTGTATGAGAACGTACGACCGAAGGATATACTGTATAGAGCGTACATCGAGGTAGAGAAAGAGAGCGAGAGAGAAGGAGAGAGACGCGTTTATTAACACAGAGGAGGTAGAGAAAGAGAGGAAGAAAGACGGAGAGAATGGAGACGCTGCAGAGTGCAATGTACCCAGATTACGACTAATCTGCGCCCGAGACCGCTATTCGTAGCGCCTGTAACTTACATCGCTTAAAACATCAACCCCTGACTTCGGCGCCATAGTCTGCGCCTTCATCGCCGTCGCCATTCTCTCCCCCTCCCCCTCTTTCGGGCTTTCGATGTCGATCTATCCCTCTAGCCATCCGTCTTCCTTCGTCGTCGTAGCCTGCATCTCCGTTCGATTTATACCCCTGGGAAAATCGCGCCATCCTTTATTCCTTCCTCTGTCCCGAAATTCGAAAGTTTATCGCCGTATCCACTTGCTACCCTTAACGCAGTAGTTATCTAAGTAGTTTGCTGCCGGAAACACAAAGCAAATTTTTATATGGAAGTGGGATTGATCATTGAGCTCAGATAACATAGCTCTATAATAGCCATTGTAAAAAATACCTAAATAAATTCTAATTAAATAATTTTAAATTTTTAAACGTCTTCACAGAAATAAAAAATATTCTTGATTTGAAAATATCTTTAGTTTTTCAACGTGGAAATCTTGAAATAAGATGATATTGCGTTAAAGAAAGAATAATTGCGTTAAACGAAGAAAACTTGCTCGAATGAAGTCATTTATATAGTTGAACCAAGAAAAAACGTTGAAATAACACGTTGAAATTCTTATAAGAAGATTATAGTGATCTGGCGTATATATGAAGAAACAATATGATCTTCTTATAAGAATTTTAACGTGTTATATCAATATTTTTTTCTTGATTCAACTATATAAATGACTCCACTCAAGCAAGTTTTCTTCGTTTAACGCAATTAATCTTTCTTTAACGCAATATAATCTTATTTTAAGATTTCCACGTTGAAACTAAAGACATTTTCAAATCAAGAATATTTTTTTCCTGTTTTTACATGTCTTTTTATATTATATGATTTTATAAAATTATATAGATATTCTTGAACAAAGTATAAGCTTGTACGAGTAAAATAATATACATATATATGAGTGTCCAGAGACACCATATCCGTTTTCCACAATTTATTATTTGTTTGTTTAAATCTGCAAAAATCATAGCGCGAGACGTGTCAAAATACCGATAAACCTATGTCGATTTATCCGTTCGGATAAAATCTTGGAAAAACAACACAGTACGTGGCCTACGAATGATTCATCGATTATTTCGACTGCTAGAATGAATTAGAATGCGAACGATACCGACGATTCTAAATTGAAGTTTACCGCGCCGCGCTTATTTAGCGGGAATCGATTGGAAATTTTGCTTTGCTTTTCCAGCCGCAGACGCATATTTCGTGCTTCGGACGGGGTTTGTTTTTATCTAGTGCCAGGATTAACAGAGATTTCTCTAACTGCTATAGAACAGTCATATAAAAGTCTGGCTGTGGGAGGGATGACCGAATGGGAGATTGCATGCATACATTCCACCGACCTTGACGTAAATATATCTGCGCATCAGTATTAATAAATGCGATAACGTCTGCAGCTTGCCACGCCATTGTTCCATGAAATTACAAACATCCAGCAATCTCTCGGCAACAATTTCCCATTCTAATGAACGCCAACAAACGCGTGAGCGTGAATTTTCAATGAAATAACCGTAGACATGCGATAACAATCCACACGTCATATCGTCGAATGCAATTATCTCGTCTCTATTGCGTTTCGAAATTTAAAAAAAAAACGATTTCGCGATTTAGACGTAAGATTTACGATAACGTCGGTGAACTTTCGATCCCAGTCACTCGAGCTGGTATCGGATGGCAGAAAAATGAAGGAACATCAAGGCGGGAACGGGTGAAGAAGGGGGGAACGAAGGGGGTACGTGGAAAAACTCGAGCAGAGGTGGTGCAAGCGCGATCTTAGCCGTCGTCAGGAGTGCGAAAGAGGCAGAGAGAAGGAGAGAGCGACGAAGAGAAGGGAAGGAGAGAAAGAGAGAAAGAGAGAGAGAGAGAAAGAGGAGGAGGAAGAGGAGAGAGAGTTCGTGGGTGTAGAGACACGGCGGGGTGTGCTGTAAATTACAAGCGGAGCGCCAAACCGCTATGGTCTTCTCTCGGTGGCGCAGGGGTGTCTAGACGTATAGATAATGCCGGGTTGGCTTGTGCGGCAGGGTAGACGCAAGCTAGACGGTCCCCGGTTGATCCAGTCAGCCGAACCAGCCAGCCAGCTACTACCCGAACCAGCCAGCCAGCCCGCCAGCCAACCAGCCAGCCAACCAGCCAACCAGCCAGTCAGCCGGGTTGCGCTAGACACATCGACCATGTTCCGTTTCTCTTCGTTTCTCCCGTTTCCACTATCTAGCTATCTATCCGCGTCTCTTTCTCGCGTCCGCCACGATCTACACGGTGGTTTCAAATTAAACAGCTTTTAATTTAACAGGCAAACTCTCTGTAACAAATTCGCAGTCGATTTCTCTCCATGGTGAAAGTTCAATTGATAAGTTTCACCTGAGTCAAACCTCAGCAGGTACATAAATTCTGTTCTTTTTAGTACGGAGATGGTCTTTCCATAATCTCAATTAAAAAGAAAATCATTAAATATTTGCAAACTTAATTTGCAATCTTAATAACTTTCTACATAAAATTATTTTTTACGCTTTTGTATTTTTTATATTAATTATCAATTTACATCCTTCTAAGTACAATGTTCCTAGTAGAACCTGAGGGGTCTTATCTTGTCGAGAATTAAATCTTTTTATAACTAAACTTTAAATTAATCAAAATTGAGGAAAAGCCTCGGCTACGAAGTAAAGAATACGCTTATAAAAATTGATATAGTTCAATTTGGAAGCACCCTATATATATGCGCACTGGCTGCGTTCTCGTCTTACTCGCCTATATATGCAACGCAACCGGATTTCCCATCGTTCTCGTCGCGCCAACCGGCTCACGGAGGACGAGAGGGCCTTTTCACCTCTCTCATGCATTCGGCGCGGCCAGGAGATGCAAATCCCCAATAGCATCACCTGATATCCAAGATCCCATTGGCAGCAATCGTGACGTGGATGATGCACGAGACCGTCGCCCGACTGCGAACCCCTCCTCTCGCCCCGTCACTCCATCTCTCTCTCTCTCTCTCTCTCTCTCTCTTTATTTCTCTCGACACCCCCGCCAACAGTCACTCGTGTATGCACCGCGAGCGCATAGAATTATTCCGTTTCTCCGCGTGCCAGGAATCTCTCTCTCCTTCGTTGCGTCCTAGAAAATATCCGACCCTTGAACGCGATTGCCGCACACTCCCGCGCTGTGACTGCGACAGCTGCAATCTCGGAAAAATAGGGAACTTAGACGTCGCTCATAACCATCGCGTTGCAAGACGTCCGGATTGTCTGGATTTTTATTAGGACCAAAAAGTTTATTTGCCAGAAAGTAATGCTTTTCGATATTAAGAAAAATAATTTGATATTTGTGCTTAACATCTAGCGACATTATAATTTGTGCGACATCGAAAAGTATTATGACTCAAATCGATCCTCTGATAAAAATAAAATAGTTGTTACTAACAATAAGTTTCATAGAACAAAAATTTAAAGTTAGTGCCTCATATTTTCGAATTTTTGTTTTTAGTCGCTAAACTTTTTCTGAGATATTATTAGGCATTTTTTGAGAAAGAGTCAGTATAGTCTGTTAATTATATCGAAATTCTAAAAGTAGCATATGCTGATTTCATGTAGAGATAATATTGTTGCAGTACAGAACTGTTCTTGTTTTCCTTCTTTTACATAAAATGTCCATACTTCTGGGATAAAAGCTGTTAATTATGCAAGATGTAGGCACTAGCATTATGGCGATAGCATCATGATCTTAAGCTCCTATAATAGTACACTGTTGCGATTAAGTACGTCCATGTCGCATCAGCAACGCAATCGCGCGTGACTTTATGTCACGTAAAGTACGATGTATTTTTTCTGAAAAAAAAAAAAAAACCAGACCTTCACAACGCGAGTGTATATGTACACGCACCGAGATACTTCGATCGCGGCGTAACTGCCGACGTAAAAGAAGACGGGCCCGGCGCATTAAGTTGGATCACGGCAAAAGCTCGTACGTCGCCGAAGGTAACGCCGTCGTAATCGTTTTCCGTACGTATTTTTCACGTTGTGGTCCTTCTCGCCGCCGCCGTTCCGCCGAGGACGCGGTTGTTTATCAGAACGGGCTATAACGAGGGATTAAGAGCACGAGATACGGCGACCAACGTCTGCATCCTCTCTTCTCCTCTCATCTACATCTCCCAAGCGCGGCGGCGCGGGCGCGGCGGCGGCGGTATGGCAGCCACCGTCCTTCGCTAACCGCGGTGGCGTTTTAATCGGCCGACTCTCCGATACATAAATCCACGTTAAATAATACGGCAGTTAACAGTGCCATTAAGCCGTTCGAGATACCACCGCGAAACCGAGAACGCGAGCTGCCGCTCTCGCAAAGTCGGTATTTATCGATACCGCTGGAGCAGCCGACGTCATTCGCGGACGGCCGCGGCGCGCAATGTCGCGACGCGCTACCGAGAAATATTGTATCGCTTTGGTAGCTCGCCCCATTCGCGCGACTAACGCGGGCAAATGCCTGCGCTTTGCGACCCCATCCTGACCGCCGCTTTCATTGCTCTCCTCGTAAATCGCTCAAAGCAGAAAACATCCCTGAGTTAATCCGACGCGACGCTATACACGTTGAGAACTAAAGTAGCGAAATTTTTTAAAGATTTCTACAACGGGTATAAAACTATCATTATAATTACTTTTTCAAATTATACATATAAGTATACTATGTGGGAAAAATGTAGAAAAAAATTTGTCAGGAAAATTACGTAATGTATGAAACAGAATAAATTTTTAGATCAAAATTAGAAATGATATCTACGTATTAATTCCAAAGAATACGATTAATTTTAAAAAATCATAAAATATTTTAAAAGCTTTTTTTGATAGGTATTTTATCATTTTTTTTTCATGCTATTTGATATAAAATAATATTCTGAATGGAAATAGATCATTATTGAAATTTTACCGCGACCATTGTTATGAGAGTTTCGGGATGATCAGGATTCAATTATTTGGAATATCCGATTCTCACTGGAGTGTGACGATAACTCTTGCCAATTACTATCGATTTCTCCTGGGCGAATATTTTACAGTGATACCACCGTCATTACGTTTTGTCAACGTCGTCTTGGCGTTTGTTCGCGGCGCCAAGACGAATAAAGATTCAAAACGGATGCGACTCGTTAATCAACTGACCCGAACTCGCGCGTTCTCGTTGGCAGGGGAGACAAGGGGAACGTCTTGTTTCCGGTGCCACGATGTAATTTGTTTCTCAGTTCTTCATTCTTAAACGATCGTCAGGAACGATTCGAGTCGTTGGCTACGATAATCTCATCGTGGTACCGTTCTTCGACCAAGTCGGTCTCCGTTAATCATGAGGTCGACGCGACGTGTCCCGCTCTTAATGACAAATCCTCTTTGATTATTTCTGTTGCGGAAAATGATTACGACGGAGAAGTAATTCGGGGATATTCCGGAGGGTGCGAAAGCAGTCGCTTTCGCGGAGTAACGCGGCCGATTGTAAAGCCGCAGCCGTGCAGCAATAATCATAACTCGCAAGGACGCATAGCCGTTGCTACATAGCATCCCTTCCTCCCGCCCTTTCGTCGCGGTTTCTTCCCTTTCCGCGCTTTAACGAGCGACCGCGACAATCAACGCGCGCGTCTGCACCGCTCGCGCCGCCGTCGCCGCTCTCGCGACCGCGCGATCCAATCTCATCCGCGTGCAACGACGAACTTTTTACAACTCTCCACTCCCCCGCCCGCGAGGTCACGAGCCCCTGGGGCGCGCATTGGGTACCCCTCTTCTTCGCGAATTACGCGGAAACGGTAGTTCTCCAGCAGAGACAGTTTTCTCGGCGCGACGAGACGCCCGCGCCGCGTTGAAATGACTCACTATTTCCGTGCCTCGGCCGTGAAACAAGAAGTTAACGCCGCCCCTCATTTGCCTCCCTTTACAGCCGCCTTAGTCTAAGGGACGCGACAAAGATCTTATCTTGACTTCTGCCGGTTTGCGTTTATGCACTCGTCTGGTGCTCCGAGAAAGATGACAGTGCAGGCAACGACTCTTGACGTCCGCAAAAATTATTGTATATAAAACGTAAGCCCAATACACATCTGAAATGTCTTACGTTTTCTTTGTCTTGGCACTAAAAATGTTGCGAGATAAGTTACTAAATTAATTTACGATTTATATTAAAAATAACGCAATATAAAGAAAAAATCTCTTTAAAAGCTTCTAAAATCGGTAACTTATAGTAATATAAAAGAATATCTTTATAAAATTATATAAATATTTTTTCAAGGAATAAAGAAAAATGTACATTATGTCATTTGTCTAAAATTGTAGAAATTACAAAAATTATTATCTTGAATTAAATCCCTCGCGTTATTTCACTCGACATAAAAAAGAAGGTTAACATTACTGACGTAGTAAAGCCGAGAGTTTCCAAGGAGATAATTCAATGATTCATTATACGGCACATGCGCACTTACGCTTGATAAGACAATTAGACATAACAAAATCAGGCGATGTGTGTGCAAATAATTCACACTCTTTTCTCGATGCGCGTGTATTTAATTCGACGAAAACATCACCTTATCACGCGCGACTTTTATCGCCCGACGCTTTCGCATATGACGTCCGAGTCACACAGACTGCCGTCTGTAAAAATCCACAGGAAATCGCGTGAGATCTTAAAATAGCAGAAAATAGCGGAAATTTACTTTCGACGGAAGATACTTAGATTTTTTTATTACTGTATTTTGCACATGTGTGTCTGATGGAAGTAGACTCCAAGATTTGCTGTGACTTTTTATCTTACGCACACATCTAATTGATAAATGCATACGAGACTTTGATAGAGAAGATGACATCATGGTATAACATAGTGTACGTTTTATTTGCTAAGCGTATTGCTCAAGCGTCAAGCGTGCCTAGACTTTGCATTACGACATTCGCGCTCTTGAGTACTCGTCGCATCTTCAGACTTGTATACGAAAGATTGCGTGTGTCATTTGTGCAACGTGCAAGCCATACCGAGACTAATTATTGCGGTAAACTTTGTCGAAATAACTTTCATCGACAAAATAAAATCATCGGAAATAAAAATTGCAAAGACGGTTTAGTTTATAGGTATTACAGATTAGATATTTTCATTTTATTTTAATTTTGAAAACAATATTACAATTCTTATATTAAAGAGATTATAATATTATTTTCAGTTTAACATATCTATGTAGATACGTATGTAAATTGAACTGTCACGCATGAGAAGGCTTGAAAAGAAAAAAACGAGGAAAAAAAGAGTTTTATTTAATGTTTCTCATTGAATTAATTTCAGATATTTATATTTTAATTTATTCAGCATAATATTCCTCAATCAGATAAAAGGATCGATATTCAGTATAAAAATGCAAGGAATAGACAGATCTATATTATTTCGCGATTTCGAGATACAACATAGGACGATCGTTTCGCTGTCGACTTTCGGACGGAAGTGCTTAAATCGCACTTTAATTCTATTCGTCGGAGCACGGCGCCTTGCGTACGTGGTGAAATTCCGAAAAAAGGTAGATCAAAGCGACAGGGAGGCAACAGCAGGGCTGTCCGCCGCAGACACGAGACGCGAGAACCATCGCCGAAAGGAAGACGAAACGACTCGAATAAAAGCTGAAATCCTCGGAACCACCCTACGAAATCGCCCTGCGCGCCGAGTATCACGTCCGCCACCCCGTACGATGCCCCCCTCGTACCCTCGTATAACCCGTCCCCCCTCGACCACCTTTCTTTCCCTCCCGTTCTCCTGGTGCAATTCACCCACGCCAGACATCAGACATCCTCGCCGCAGTCGCAGCCACAACAGTTATAACCGTTGACGTTTTTGTCCCTCATTTCATCGTTGCTATCGTTTCTCGCATTGTCTCGCGCGCGGAGAGAGAGATCTCTTTCTCTTTTTCTTCTCTCGCTCCGTTTCGCGCAGTTCATCTGATTATCTGGCAACTTACAGTCTGTTTGGTCCTCAATTAATGCTTTAGTCCACCATTGTTCCCACGTCATTGAGAAAGTACTCCATTAAGTTCTATCTTATTAAGTATGAACGTTTAATTCTCCGAATATTATTATGACTTTCGCGTAAGTATCTCTTAAAGTGGAATTGACACAGCGGACGAAGATTATATTTAGAATGCCTCGATGGTCTCATCGATATTAAAATATTGCGAAGTTATTTCTGATTTATGTGTTAGATTTACACAGTTTTCCATGTACCATGGATTATTTCTACGAAAACGATAGATTAAAAATTGATCCAATTATTGAAGAAAATTCTTAATTGGTCAAGGCTAATTGTTTTCATAGTTTATTAAATAACATTTAAGTTTTAATTAAAAATTTTTTGTTACTTTGTTACTGTTATGCAGAGTTTGCAAAAAGAGAATTTCTTTTAACTTCTAAATAGCGTTACTTTCGCTGACAGGCTGGAGAACGATAGGGAGTCGATCTAACACATATCATATACTGTTTCCCTTTCGTAGATGCAATCGCATCATATATATATACATATATTTGGCATATATATATTCATCGCTGAGACTTGCAAGGTCGCCGTCAAGGTGCCTCGTTCTCGAAAATGGATCGATGCGACCGTCTCGAAGAAAAGCGTTCCTTTATAATTCATGGGAACCAGAGTATAAAATCGTAAGGAATTATATAGTCCACCTACCCCAAATAAACAGATAATACTAAAAGTATTAATTTTAACACAATGATATGCGAACAATTAAAAGTATGAAATAATGTACCTGCAATTTACAACAATTTTAAATAACTTAAAGAATCTCCCGTATTCCAAAATTGAAAGAGAACTGAATAATTTACACCAAATTTCTCGAACGTCTTCCGATCGTCGGCTCATTCAACATCACCGAAAGTGACTTCCCAATCCCCGAGCAAACTATACCGTCGAGACGTAACACGGGGATTCCCGATACCGGAGAAGGATTCACAGGGAGAAGACGAGACGAGACGATACGAGACGGGACGGAACGGGATGAGACGAGCGCAAGCTATACGTCGCGATGTAAGGCGTCTAGACGTCCGCGCCTCAGTGAGCGTGCCACGGTGCCACTTGAAGATGCCGTCTCGCCTGAGCAAGGATCGCGTTATATCCTGACGGAGGTAACTGGAGGTAACGCGGGAATGTTCGATTTCGTATGCGAAAAGGAAGGGCAGGAGGGCGAGGGTGAGCCGGAACAATGGCGTAAACGGTATGTGCACGTCCACGTATGCCGGTGCGACGCGGTGCACGAAGGGGCGTCGCGACGCGTCGCGTCGCGTCGCGTCGCATCGTGTCGCGTCGCCGCGGACAGACAGACGGCGGCGCTGCGGGAAATTACGTCGCACGCACGGAACGACCACGAAACCGTAACTCCTGTCCCCGTCCACCTCCCCGTCGCGTCGCGTCGTCCCTCCGGGGCATCAGGATCCTGATGTCCTCCTTCCTGCCCACTTGCGGACGTCGGTCAGCCACCTGTCCCCGCCGTATCCTGTTCCAACAACCGACCGTTCGCCACCTCGTGTTCACGCTTCCGGGAGGCCGACGATCACGCTTCCGGGAGAACACCGGCGAGATACCCGGAGACGGTCACCTCGACTCCGTTTATTTTCGCGAGGACGAGATTGTCGCTTGCGCGTATACAGGATATTTCAAAACCAGCAAATGTCTTTTTAATTACACAAATATCTTTTCTTTGATCATTTTGTAATCGAGATTGTATGTCGAAGAGATCGATTATTTATTGCATTTTTCAATTTTCAATGCATTGTTTCATTTTTATGCCTATAAATTTCGATATAAAAATCTTTGGAACAGAATCTACTTAAAATTAACTGAAACATATGATCTCTTCTTTATTAATAGTTTGAAAAAAATCTTTTAAATCCTAATTACTAAAACTATAATATATGTCCCAATATTTTCAACGAAAAATCAATAAACAGACGAGGGAATTAAAGTGAATATAGTTCAAAGAATATTGTTTTCTAGATTATATTTTCTGAACATCCGGCATAAATCGGCAATCGATACAAAATCGATTGCAACAGGTTGTTTTTGAAGCCAAATATTCGAAATATTACGGCAATTATCACGACTTATAGCATTACTAGTAACTATGACAACTACAGTAATCTTGCGTAACGAAGTAATTACGATTGTCATAACTGTAATTTCGATTTGCCCATGAAATGCGAATAGATCCAACGAAAAAAAAGGAACAGCGGAGCAATAACACTCACGAACTTATGCGTACGGATATCGGAGACGCAGGCGGCAAGATCTCCGTCCGCGTCGCCTTTTGATAGCCTTGTGTTCTTTTAAATCGTGCGTGCGAGAGACGCAGCAAAGTCGAATTACACATCAAAGAGAATGATTAATACTTGCAACGTCAGGAAATCCCGCTTTTATCTTGTACACGCGTGATCTTAATAGCAATATCTTCCTTTTGACTTTGTAACGCACGCCGGCGAAGCGACGGCGGCAGCCGAGCCGTCGCTATATGATTTGCATGTTATTAAACATTAATTCAACGCACATTAATTTAACTACGACAGCCGTCCGTGATGAGCGAATAAATCTCAACCGGTTGTAAAAAAGATGTCCAAGTCATTTCTGTTTGTTTTCATATATCAAACGTGCGAATAATCTTGCTTTTTTAGAAGAATCAGTTTTCTCAAATATCTTTTATTAGATCTGAAATACGATCTGCACTTATATATCCGATAGAAAAGAAAAACTTGAAAGGATCGTTAGATATTGCAACGTTTTTATCAAAAAACAAATACTTAATGATTTTATACTATTGTTCTCCAACACATAAATAAGATTTAAAAAATTAACTTAATATGCATATATGATATTTGCCGTTTCTCTTTTAAAAATTAAAAAAAAGATCTTTTTTCTTTTTAGAAATACATTTCCATTAAAATGATACTAAATCTTAGAATGTCATTTGCTAGACACACGATACTTTAGCTAAAAAATACATATATCTGATATCCTGTGACTGAAATCATTTTAAAGCAAAAATGCATTTTTCTTTACGGAAGCACCGCCGACGAAAAAACGCGAATGGTCTGCGCGACATTCTTATGAGAAAACTATGGAAATGACAGATGTCTCCTCATCTAGAATATCTTCGTCTCAACCTGGGCCGACCCAGCTCGGCTCGGTCCAAGTGCGAACTCTCTATCGTCACTTGATAAAAAACAGTTCGCCGCATCCCCGGTTTATGCCGATGCATTGGCGTAATGCGCCACAGACTTCGATTGCATCAAAACAAGTCAAGGCGATATCATCGTAAATGTGAAAAAGTTAATCGCTGCTTTAACAGCGATTTATACTTTCTATATCATGGTCTCAATATTTGTCATCAAATATTCATTAAAAAGAAATCTGTATATCATATTGGTATATATTTGTGCAAATATTATTATATATTGTCTTATTATTAAAATCATAGATAGATACCAGATGCATTGATGAATGATATCGATATAGAAAGATCGAAACATTGAGGGAAAATGCATTTGCAAAAAATATTCGCAGCTAAGGCTATTTTTTATCACGCAACTTTAGAATATCGTTCGAGACTTCGAACTTTGAACAAGTATCCACGATATTCGCAGCAGTCACCTGGACAGGCGACCGATGCACACCGGTCGTGCCTCGCATTTGTGCCTCGCATATCTAATCGGAACACATGCGTTGGCGAAGGTCGGTGCAGGTGTGAGCGCCTTAAGCGCGACGACGATTCCGGGAGGTCGCTCCGACGTCGTTGCACGCGCTCGCGTCGATTTCCATCGAAATGTCGTCGAATGCGTCTCGTGTATCCCGGTGCGCGTCGACGCCATTGTAGAAATTATCCCCTGCGACCCCCTGGACCGTCTGAGCGGTGTCTAGCCAGCGCCCCCTACCTCGAACCGGCTGAGCTCTCGCCCCCGCTGAGCCCTCTCACTCTCTCTCTCTCTCTCACTCGGTCACCCTGTCCTTCCCCTCGCCACCCTCTCGTCTCCCGCTGTCTTCGTCGGGCACGTTCGTACCCGCATTTCCCCTCGCTCTCCCTCGTGGGGCCCCATGAAACCCAACCAACCAACCAACCCGACCAACCACCCGCCCACCCACTTTGCCTAACCCGTCGCCGTCGCCACCGTCCCCCCACCGTCCCCCTTTGGTACCCACAATCTCTCTCTCTGCGCCGACCTTCTCTCCTCGGTCGTGCGGGGGTGCGGGGGTGCAGTCTAGCCAGCGACTATAGTTCCCGCGGTACGGCGGCGTTATATTATATACCGGGCGGCCAGATGCACCGCACCGAACAGCTCGCGCGAACTATCGTATATCCGCTGAAAACCCATCGATGGAATGGAGATGCCGTCGTCGCCGTCGCCGTTGAAACGCGGAGAAACCTGGTTTTTTTTTTCCCGCACTTGCTCTAAGTGCATCCGCGATTCTCTCTAGAGTAGTCTAGAGCATTGTACGGAGCATCGAACCGACAGATTGTATGGTGCTTAAAGAAAGAACTTAGTTCGGAGAGACTTATGCAGAATAATTGCTTACACATAGACTCACACGAATAGTCACATTTCCATTAATATTATACTGGTAATAGTAATTTAATAGTATGCCAGTTATACATACTCAATAATATAAGCATAAACTTAAAAAAAATTCAAAGACTTAACTTTTATACAACGATTGGCTAATAGAATAGCCAACTATTTCTACTCGTTAATGCCATAATCTCTTGTACAACAGAAACTTTCATAATACATTATTCCCTAATATAAGATCATTTAATTATTTATGGTACATAGTTCCAATATTATATCCAATAACGTTTAAATACTTGTAGAGTAATCTCCGAAATATTTTAAATTCAATACGTGATCAGGATTTTTTAACAAGTCTGAATCGGTTAGAAGATTGACAGTTCAAACAAATTATTCATACAATTTGTTTGTATCCAATTCCACGATCACAATCAATGTATTCTAAAAATAAGTTCCGCTCATTGAGAAAAGTTTTTGTTTAGTACATGGCTTTATTCGTGGTTAGGGAATATCTATGAGATAATATGTCGATTTGTTCCGCTCGGTAGGACGCAAGATGTTAGACGGATCGTTTGCAAGCCTCGTGAAATGCACGAAAACAGTGACTCGATTCGACGGGATCGAAGTGATTTAATGGTCTCGCGTATTAAAGGAGCTCTAATCCCGTTAGCGAGACGGGTCAGGTGGACGGGAATGGGGATGATCGTGTTCCAACAACGGTGTCTCGATGTTTGTGACTCATCAGAAGATTTAGTGACTAGTCTTACAGCATGCGTTATCCTCTTATAATTATAATTTTAAAAAATAAAAGCATATCTCATGTTAATAATTAATAGAATATAGTTCCGTAAAAACAAAGTTTATTTGTGAATTTAATTGCAATAAACTCAAATAAAATATCTATTAAAATAAAATCACATTCTAAAATTTACTAAAAAAAATTTTTATTTGTATTTTTTCAAAGTATTCGATAAAATGCTTTAATTTTTAAGAATGTCTTCTGAAACAGTCGTTAAGAAATTGGATTGTTAGATAATAAGTCTGCGAATAATAACGCTTCGGTAATGGTGACTTTTTGTATAACATTCGGCAAATGTGTGTGTCAGAAAATTAAATAATATCAGTTCGATATCGCGATAGCCGTGCTGAAAGCTTTTCTTGCTGTCTAAAGATTTCGCTACGGCATCATTGCTAATGTCTACCAAACCGCTACCAAGTGAATGGTGGAACACACGCGACAGGCTCCCTTGCGCTTTTCAGACTTGCCTTCTTCTCGTCGCGTGACTCAAAACGATTACCCTTTGCCCTAGCAGGGAGCGCAGTTCGTTTAGCTTTGCTTTTGATTGGGGTAGGTCCCAAAGTATAAGCGGAGCGTTATCGCGATGCAACGAAAGACTTTCGTCTATAGGTCTATACCGTTACGAGGTCCAGTGACGGTCGACCGTTAATTAAGATCTCGAACAATTAATCCTACGCAAAATCCGCAAAATAATTCGCATGACTTAAACACGATTTAATCTATTATAAGGATTGTTTTTCCGACGTGAGAGAGAAATATTTCATTCCCTTTGACTCGTATTTTCCTGCTATTTAATACCGCTAAGTGAAGACAGTCACTGTCAACACAAGGTGTAAATCTTGATAGCATATTTAACGATAACGTCGAGTATATCCGCAAAATATGTTAGCGGGAGTAAGCGTCTTTAGATAAAATTTTCATTTCCACTTACTTTTACAATTAGCATTCGGTCGATTTTGGTGAAGCTACGAGTATGAGTAGTATGACTAATACCGCGAGCGCGTCGAATGTAAAGTGTCAACACGAGACGAGAATCGGAGGAATCGGAGGCGGGCGGACACGTTTAGCGCTAAATATGCGCCGAGAATACGCGGCCTTTGTCTCCTCATGCGTGCGTACGCTGCGCGCTGTGTGTCGGCGTCAGAGCGGCTGTTGACTTTGATATCGAGGTGAGCCGTTATGTATGTACGTAGCCAATGGTAACGCCGGCAGGCAGGCAGGCAGGCAAGGCTATCCCTGGCAGGGCAGGGGCCAGATGGTTGTCGTAGGTTAGTGATCGATAAAAAACCCATTTCCCCCGTGTATGCGCGCGCGATGGCCGTGCATTACTACTTCTATTACAAGGCCCTGCGCGCTTTACCGTGCAAGGGTTCGAGTGGAGTCATCGTCATCGCGAGATTGTTTTGTTGCGCTCGTTCGCGCGGAAGATCAATGGACGGGGCGACGACGACGGCGACGGCGACGAGCCGAACCGAGCCGAGCAGGCCGGCCGGGGCTTATTGAGAAGCACGGAAATGGGACGCACGTATGAACGGTAATGCGACCAAGGAAGTGCGCACAAACTGCACGTTCAACGAGCACCCTACGAGTTCGTTCCGCTTCGATACGGGAGACTCGGGATCGAAGCGAGACAACTAGTTGAGTATTCGTCTGAAGTGCCATTCTGCGATGGCCAGGGGTGAAATGTGACAAAAGAGCGTGTTTGAGATTGTCTATATTATATTTATTTTATCAATACGTAAAGGAACGCAAGGGCGAATCGAGTCTTTATATTCGAACATTGCAGAGTTTGTTACGTCTCTCTAATTCTTGTCTTATGCCATTTTTCTTGAATATAGCCATAAATTGTTTTAATATTCTGCTTACACAAAATTCCTAGATATTATATATTTTTATTATATATGTATTTCTTTATTTTCCCAGATATATGTATCTTAATATGTGTGACGTTGTTAGAACAGAAATTTAATTATCCCGATGTGTAGCATAGGGTCGCGCAAATATCGTTACGATCGGCGTGTCGGGATCTCAGCGCAACCCTCACGCAGCCCTTCCCTGCAAAAAAACAAGCAAATAAATTGAACGTGTGCATCTCTTTTACGGTCTATACCGTATGTGCATCGTTACAATGTCTGTCATCGGGTAGAATTGCCGTTCTCGACCGATCGTGCATTCGCGATATTATCTAAAATATCAATACGAAATTATGCAATAAAGTGTGCAAACCATTTATTTAATGAATCAAATGCTATCCTCCAGTCATATCAGAGATAATTCCAGCGTATGTCAACAATATTATTTAAACCCGTAATGCATCATGAATATATAATATATGTAATATTATATGCATAATATGCATAACATATAATAATTGTGCGTAATGTAATATCATTTGATTCTTTGGTGGAGTTGGACATGCGATTAAATTCTCCTTATGCTTTCTAGAGATGTACATTTGTATCGCAAATATTTTCACGCATCTTGAAGCACATTTTCATAACAGCCACTCGTCTTTAACGAATGTTGCCTCTCGCCGATCGGATCCGTTAACTCGCGGAGGTACACGGCACGGGCGTGTTTTGGTACACGGCACGGGCGCCGAGTGCTTCCCGTCTTTAAAATCCGTTCGTGCGCGTGCGGCAATATGATGTAACGCGGCGATGTATCGCGCAAAAATACACGAGACGCACGCACGCACGTACGCGCGCATGCTGGTATGCGCGCACGAACGAAAACACGCCCGTATCTAAAAATAGTCGCGCGTGAGTCAACTCGTGGGTCTAAATAGGAGGTTCGCCGCATTTAGAGCTCGTATCTAGATTATATACGGTCCACATACGCGAAATAACCCAGAAAATACACGACTGCCGAAAGAAGGTCGATTGTAACGCGCAGCGCTGACGCGCGCATCCACGAAATGCGATTGGGCCGGAATAAAACGCGACAAGAAAATACACGCCTTCACTGGCGAGCGTCGTTAACGCGAACGTCGGGAATTTCTGTCAGCAGCAAAATTCGACGCTCCCTTCGCTTCGTTCCGATTGTGATTACTTCGCGTGTTTGTTATTCATAACGAAATTTGCATGAATATTGGCAAGTTGCCCGTATAATGAAATAAAATGTTTATTCTCGCGATACATATGTCCACACGACTCTGTCGCGAGCTCGATGCGAAAGGGGAACAATCTCGTAAGGGAGAAATCTCAGTCGGAATTTCATCCGTTCGGGGATGATGTAATTATGACTAAGGATCTGTAGCAAAGAGTGAAACATACGCTCTGATAAACGTGACCGCGGGGAAACTTCTATCGCCGGCGAATCTCGAGTCCGTTTCGCTGCGATTGAATGCTATCACGCGATAATTACTCATCGGAGTCTACGTCATGACAAATGAAGCAATTTGCGCGTTCGAGAGTATCGCGCGCGCGTTTGCGGTCGCGGCGTTGATTAAAAAGAGCCCGAGCTGAAGGGACCAGGGACCGGTTTGGGTCGTGCGTAAGAGAAAAGATTCGCGGGTCGTAGGACGACGAGAGGGAGTGTTGGAGGAGCAGTAAAGTCAGAATTACACGCGTCCTCTCGAGGAAAATTCAATTCGCGGTCACTTTGACGTGTCCTTCTCGCCGAGAGTCGTCCGATACCCGCTGATACGACACTCTCTCCACGAGGTGGATATGACCGTCTTTGTTCGCGGGCCGCTCGACTACATCGAATTCTCCCTTCCCCCTTGTGCCGCGTCACCGCCGTCACCGACGCCGCCGCCGCCCCTCGTCGTTTACGAGCGCACAATCTCGACAGTTTTATCCTGTTGCCTATATCGTGTCGCGTTCTCTCTCTGGTGCACGTGTATCGGGGATACACGGGCACGGCCGCAGAGCGGAGTCGTACGTACGCGGGGCGGCCGGTAACAATTCCTCACCAAAAAGCCGGAGTCACCCTCGCCTCCTTCTCTCCCCTTCCCGGGTGCGTCTGACTGCGACCGTCATCGGAGCGCGGCGTCGAGACGGCGGCTGACGCCGGGGGTGGTGGCGGAAAGGGACGAGGAGCGAAAGAGGTGGAGGAGGAGGGTACCAAACACCCGGCGTAGGACCGTGGAGAGAGGCGGAAAGGGCGAGAGAAAGAGAAAGGGGGAAGGAAAGAGTCGGGGGGGTTTCGGGGACACCCGCCGAAAGAGGTGGCGGGCGGCGGTGAGAAAAGGACCGTGGACGATGCGCGACGGGACGAGGCGAGGGAGACGGCGCGATTGTCTGCGCGAGGGAGGGAGCGAACGAGCGAGCGAGCCCGGGCGCGTGTCGACGAGGGGGGGGGGGGGGGGGGGGGGGGTGCGGCGAGAGGGAAGAAGTGGAGTACGGACCGACGGTGGCGGCGGGCCATGGGGCCGCGGCTGGCTGGTGCCGGGGGGACGGGACTAGGTATTCGCGTGACGTTGCGTCTAGACGCCCCCTCCATCTCAACCCGAAACGATGGTACGGTGCGGAGCGGCGGTGGCGGCGGTGGCGGCGGCGGCGGCGGCATGGCAGCGGTGTAGCGCGTCGAGCGGAGCAACGTTTCGGCTCCCTCTGGTCCACGTGCACGTGAATCGGCAACGGCCGACGTTCGGTCGCGCGTTGTTAGATGGCAACACGCGGAGTTCGCTGGATTACGAATGGACATACAAACGTGAGACTTGCCCAATTTGGAGAGGCAGATAGATAAATAAATAGATAAGAGAAGAGAAAGAGAGAGAAATGTGTTATTTGGTTATTTGTAGATAGACACATGCAATCTCTAACTTCATTTGTTCATTTATCGGATTTTGTTTTTCTGTGTACAAAAACTAAAAAGAAGCTATAGAGATGATCAAAAATCTATCTCAAAAAACAATTTTAAGAGGATTTCGGTCTGTGACAATATTTCTATTTAAAAATTAATCTACATTATAAATCTCGCATAAGATATTTTTATATGACTATAAAAATTTTATTATTAATTCTAAGCAGTAGTTATGTCTTTCTCACGTTGCAAAAAAGTAGCGCTTCCCCTGATTCTTATTTATTTTAGATCTTTATTTTTATCGCATGGTTTCAATTTTTAACTTAATGTTAACTGAGACAGATATAATTAGCAATTATATTAAGCCCATTTGTTCGATTCGGAATAAGATATTCTTTCGTTTATATGGAAAATTTATCAGACATTACTTTAGATATTTTTCATCTTTCTCTAGTTTTACATCTACGCCATGCATGATGAAATATCACCATAAAGTTTTAAAATTTTTATCGTGACCTACTGTGATTTAATTTATGTATATCTCTAAAGAATAATCTCAATATCTCTCGACACCTATGTTGCTTACCAGACGGTCTTAATGTTGTGTCGGGACATTGGTCACCCTGTCTGGCGTGTATTTTTTTCACGTACACGCCACGCACACGTATATCCGCGCGCCAGACCAGACGGGCAAATAAAGCTCGATCCAGATTCAATGCCTCGTTTGGCTTCTTCAGCCGTCAACGAGAGCTATAACAATCGAATACGTGACAAGCGGTAGTTGCATGTGTTTATGACGATCGCAGTCTGCGCTCGTAAAGCTCGATTGGCTGGCCCCTTAAGGCATCCCCGGTCCCGTGCTCCTTGTTTTAAGGCCGGGCAAACGCGCGGCCAACTTTCCTAGCGGGATTATCGATACGTGCCCCCGGGATGCGTGTGGCATTAATTGATTTAAATACCGTTTGAAAATTAAATGTATTAAAGACCATACGTATCAATAATAAGCAAAACTAATAGATAACAAACATTCATTAAAAAATTTATAGTTTGAAACGAATCGTACCGCGAGAACTACTTGCCTAAATTCAACATGGTAAAGTAAAACCTTAATTTATTTGTTTTCCTTTATGTTCAACAATTGTAACGTAAGATAAAATAAAATTGACCGACTTTTTTTTTATAAGTGATATATTTTTGAGATAAAAAAAAAAACTAATTTCCTATGCTTCAATCGTATACGTCTCATATGTAATTCAACAGAAATGTTGTTTAAGGTTTCACGAATAGCATTAATAATAATACAAATGATACACAGGATGGATGAAAAGATTGTGCTGCTTTTGAGAGCAGCGAATAAAGGATTGCTGAATAAAGGATTAAGTACGTAATCGACTACTCTTGTATGCAACATTATTTCGTATCCGTTTTTTTTTTGTCAGTCGCCCTGCCGCGTCGTTCACAGAAAAATACGTGTTCGAGGGAAATTGGATTCGAAATGTGACCGTCGAATCGTGTCACCCGGGGTTGTCGCATGGGCTACCGACAACCGATGAACGCGAGCGATTCGATTTGCGTTCGATTTCGCCGAATACAAGGCGTCTCTATTGCGAGCGGCGACGATATCGCCGAGAGAAATTTACCTAAGGTGATTCGCTCGAAACAGGCACGCGTATGATCGGGAGACGGAAATAGTGGAAAGAGGATGTAAGAGAGAAAATAGGGGATGGTTGGGGGACGAAGGGAAGAGAAGGGCGTTATCGCGCTTTCGAAAGAGGACATTCTTTGCGGTCGCGATCGCAGAAAATAGAGGAGGAGATTGCGCGCGTATGCAGGCAGACTTAAACTGTTATATAGAATATCGTAAAAGGAACGGATGTCCTGTCGACGAAAAAACGTAGACAGAGAAGATTGAGCTATCGAAGTGTGCGTTTTACAGCCGTATCGGCGAACGCGAGAAGATACGCTTTAATTATTTAGCTTTTAGCTTCTATACTTCATTCCGGAGCGCAAATCCACCGGAGATAGATAAGGAGGTTAACTTTATTGAGTTTTATAAAAGAAATAATCTAAATTTTATTTAGGAATTATCGATCGTATATGTATATTGACATTTTTATTAAAATTTTAGAATAAATTATATTCTATCTTTGTACGTGTATCTGGGACATCTAGAAACTTAAAAACGTGGGAATTACAAAAAAGATACATTGATAGATATACACATAAATAAGTGCATTAAAATCGTTTAACAAAATTGATACCCGCTTATGATTGGCGGAATCGAAGCAATTGAATCCGATGACCCTGCAGAAGCGGGAGTTGACTGGCGAGAGGAAGATGCATGTAGATTGCGAGAAGCGAGAAGAGAGCGTACGAGGGAAGCACGAGAGAGCAGCGTCTTCGTTTTGCAATTAAATTTAGTCGTCGACCGAGAAGCACGTTTTTAAAATAGTTCCCATTCTTAGGTTGCCATGTAGGCATGTAAGCAACGCGACGATACGTCCTAACGGCGTCTTTAGTGTTATAGTCGTGACGCGAGATCCTCTCTTTTATTTTGATTCCAAACTTCCCGGGCGGTATCATTCAGCACGAAACCAAAACAGCATCGTGTTTCTGAAAATACGTTGGATCCTTCACATAATTTCCCTTCGTCTGCAGCCTCGTTAAGGGTGATCTGTACAAAACTGTCCTTCTTTCCACTTAAATATATCTCTATTCATAATCTTTGCGATATTATTAAGTTTACAAGTTGTGACACACTCTATATTTTACTTTCGTATATAGTATATTGTCTTTTAAATGTGCAACGCCTGCAACTTTTTCATTTTCGTATGTATATTTTGCATAGAGCTGCGAAATGTCTTTCGTCGATGACGCGCGTTCACAAACCGCGAGTGTGCATTCCGTGTGCTCTCGTACGCGAGGCGTTGCGTGACGCGAGTGACGCGCGTGTTCAACGTATTTCACGTCACTCTTTTCTTGCAGCTGCAGGATATTATTATCCATCGGTTGCAGTCATAATAGAAAATAGTAGCGAGTCGCCTTGGACTTAGTAATATCACGCAAAATGGTAAAAAAAAAAACGTAAGCAGATGCTGCACTGTTTAGTCTGAGCGTGAGACCCACCTAGATCGAGTTTACTACTATATGCACGTCTGACATTGCCGCATATTGAACTATCGACGTACGCGAGAATGTAATCCGGATCAACGCACACAGAGCGTAAAAGATAATACGACGCGCCTTGCTTGAATGTTAACCCTTGTGCCTATGTCATTCCTACTAATTATTCGCAATTATCGATTGGTATATTGCTGAATTACTCGCGAGTGATAATCCAACCGTGCTATGCGATTTGACGATTAACCACGATTATAAGTGATTGTTCAAAATCGCCTGCATAAATGTCATTGTGCATAATTAAGCGCGATATTGAACGCCTAATTACGCGAATTATATTGTTATTTGATTTAATGCACACATGCAAGGAAGATATTTGACAATGCTTCGAGTAATATCGTTAATTTAAAAACATAAACACAAAAGCGAGAAATTTAGTCATAAATAAAAGAATTTTTTAAAAATAAAATAATCAATAAATATATATGTCTAACAATAAGTCATGTTTTTATTTCTAAGTTATTTTATGGAACTTTTATCTTTAAAAAATTTTAGTTATATTTTCTCTTATGCGACATGCGGGTCATATTTTAGGATTTAATAACAAGGATAAATCTTAAGAATCGCGTATGTGTGACACGAGGGGAGACAGGCTTACGGGAGTTCAGAGAGTTGCAAACCTGACATGAAAGAAGCAGGTCGTTTTCGAGTATACGGAAAAGATATCAGGTGCTCCGACCGAGTGTTAGTTTGTTTTATTGCAAAAGAATCGGCACATTAATGAAATAATATTTGGTTATCTATAAGTAAGTAAATAAGTAATCAATTATTACAAATATTTCGGTAATCTGACACGGTATTCTGACGTGTAGATACCGAAAGTGACAAAGGAAAGAGAACTTTCGATGTCACGTGTTTGAGATAGATATCATATACAATAGTGCTACACGCGAGAAAGAAAAATCATAGAATCACTTACTATATTACTCTCTATTATATTTACCATGCAGTTATACCCTTTCTTTCTTTAATTTTTTAAAATTAAATTTGCAGGCACAATAGTAAAACTTTATTTTTTATTTGGTGCTAAACAAATTTTATTTCAGCAGAATTTTATTTTGAGATTTAGATATTTCAAATATTGGGGGAGAATATATTGTTTGATTTAACTTTTGGTCCAATAAATACTGTATGACTGTAACTACAATATAACAAATACTCTATACATATTAGCTATATAAATACTTTATCTAGCAAATATTTATTTCAATATTAACAACATTTATCGCGAAAAGAATGCCGTCTATATAAACCGCCGTGCAATATCGCCACGCGTATAAATCTCTGATCGAGAGAACACTACCGTCGGTGGTTTACATCTCGGCGAGAGACACGCGAACGAACGAGGGGGGATCGCGACAAAAATGTCTTTGTCGGTGCCTCCGCGCGCATACTTCGACGGCCCAACAATTACATTCCACGCGTCGTTCCGCGTCGTCCATCCCCGAGAGTTCGTCTCTCCTTCGACCCCGGCGCATCCCCTCGCCCCCGTTCTATATTCCATCTGTGCAATTCTCCGAACGGTTGCCGCCTGGAAAATTTCGATACACGAGACGCCGTACGGTCACTCGCGAGATCAAAGCTGCACCCTTTACGTGCCCGGCATTTCAATACGTCTCTACCCTGTCTTCGACGGACTTGGCCCCGGATTCCGCTTTTGATTTCGCGCGAGAGGGTGTCGCGGCCACGTCGCGCGTCGTGACGTTTCAATTTGTACCTTCCGGGCAAATTTACGGACGACTTTGGAGATTTACGCTGTATTGGCTGGCGCGTCGCCTCGGGAACAAAAAAAAAAAATCTCGATCAGCAACTCTCTCAGCAATCTCTCACGTCGTTGCTGAATTAACAGTTCACCGGATAGAAAGGTTTATATGCAAATGAAATTTATGCTTTATGTGCACAGACATGGAATGCTCTTCACAAATTAATTTATGGTAATGTTACGTGCACATATGTTCCAAACATTACGTGCGAACATAATTTTTCGAATATTGATAATGGCTGCCAAATATGAAATACGATTTGAATGATGTTCTATATAGAATCATGTGGTAAAATAATGGATCTCCGCTCTTGGGTGTACCTTAAACGTGCATCGCACAGTCGCTCGTATAATATTATTCTCTCTGTATCTTTCGCATATTATCCCGCGCCGTGTAATGATACGGGTGCATGCATGTGTACCGCGTATGTGAAGGGCGCGCCGTGCGTACATACGCATGCATAAATTACAGTCGTATTACCTTTACGTCCGCAGCGTTGTGCGAATTTTAGATTTTCAAGAAGTTAAGGGGATCGTAAAGCCGTCTGTATTACCAAATTCTATATCTGTCCTTGTATAGACAATGATAATAGACAAGGATAGACAAGGTTATAAGTTATATTGCATTCATTACAATTAATCTTTTTTTGTAGGCTTTTATTCTTAGTTCCAATTGCACGATATTGTTCTTACATGTTGTCCCTAGGTCATGCCGGTCTAATTTTGTGGATATTTATTGTGGAATTTTTGTACAAAGCAAATATTGTCATGTATACCAAAAAATATTAATTTTTTTTGTTTTCGATATAAATTCGACCACCATGACCTAGATTTTGATGCGTACTTTAATTCTATACAAGAATTTTGTATTTCTATAAAGCCAATTAAAAGATTTTCTCTAAGAAGAAAACCGGTATTACAGACGGCTTTAGGATCCCCTTAAGGAACAAGATATTCGTTAACAAATCGAATAGATTAAATTTCCATGCAATAACTGCGAAACGGATCAAGATATACGTTATGAAACCGTAACGAAATACTCTGTTTGACTTCTTGTTTCTACATAAATCAAATATCTGCGTTCAGGCGTTAAATGCACAAGGTTAATTGCTTGTACGCGGCGACACGTGCGTTGCAGGAGTAACGGAGGCCCTTATTTTTTATCCGTCGGGCAAGCCCATGCGGCGAAAATTTATTTGGCTAAGGGGATCGTCGGCGAGGCTGCCTCTCGCTACGACACTGTAGTCGCAATCTGTCTGCTCGCAGTCTGAGTGGTGGTGTAACGGCGGCGGCGGCGGCGGTGGCGATGTTGGTGCAGACGGCGTTGCTCCGCTGCCGGAGAGAGGGTGGAAGTCGGGGGTCCTCCCGTCTAGACTAACCCCCCAGCTTCTCCCCCGATCCACCCCCGGCAGACAGGCCAACCAAACCGTTCGAGTGAACCGCTCTCTCCGGCTCCTACTCTGCACTGCCGCCGCGCACCCCCTTAAAAAGTTAAAATACTCTGTCCTCGCGCCTCCGTCTACCAACCCCCCCAGCAGACTGCTCCACCCGTCGTCATCCCCCGCGCTGCACCGATCGTCGGTCCGCAGCTCCTTCGTCGTCGTAGTCGTGCTCGTCTCGGCGTGCCAACCCTTCTAGATTTTATTATTACCATTTCTAGTAGACACCTTCCTTCGCTTTCTCCTCGTTCTTATCCGATCCTCCGTTTCTCCGCGCGTCTTTTTTGCGCGGGTGGGGTAAGCTGGAGGGCACAGGGGCAACCTAGCGTTCCCCAACGGCGACGTGGCTTCTTTGAATTTATTTCGCGTAGATGAGGCGCGGCTGAGTGCGCCGTCTTTCAAATTGTTTTAATGGGGGATGGCGGATGCATTGTGCGCCGGTTCTTCCGTCCGCGTCGTCCCGCGCGATCACACCACTTGCGAATCTCTCTCTGTCGAGAGAGGCGTCCTCTCGGACGGCGAAATAGATGTCTGACATTTAAATGCGAAAGCGCCCGTTAATTTGAAATTCATTCCTTTGATAGTCGGCTCCTCTCGTTTGACTCGCGCGCGAGTTCTGTTCGACGCGGGCTTATTTCCTCCTCGTCGCGTCGCGCCGTCTCAAGTCTTTCTCTCGTGTAATGCGTCTGTCGCGAAAGTATCGAGTTGGCTTCTCCATTCATGAACCAGGGGATGTATGAAATGTTTAAGTTGGCCTTGACTTGATCCCTCGGAAGGTCGGACGAGTACTGTTCTGGCAGCATTCTTTATAAACTCGAGATACTTTTTTCTTATATCTCTTGAGAATTGTTGTACACACGAGGTCATCAATGCTTTAACACATGAATTCAGACGCTTATCGAGACTTATATATGTATATATATATGGAAGATGCGTACACGGAAACAAAATGATGTATCAACAGCATCAGTGTAATTGAAATAAAATCTATTGATCTAACATCAATATTAATGAACAAAAAACATCAAACAGTTGTTTTAATAATCCAAATATTTAGTCCAATAATATCCAATTGAATTAACTATTTATGTTTATGGGAGCCCGTGACGTCGACGTTTAATTGAAGCAACTTCAGTTTTTTTAATTGAACATTTTTTTTCCGTGTGTATGCTCCGATATGTGCACAAGTGTATTACGGCATTAACGACTCTATGTGAATCTTTAAAGAGATATTACCTTGAAATATTTGAATATCTAAGTGAATTTTAACGATAACTCTAAATTTTTAATACGTGCCATTTCATTATCGCAATTATTATTGTCTTCATAAGACAAAACCTAACATGGAGGAGAGAAGATTGAACACGCGCATATTGGGATCTGACATGGGGGCGTGGCTTAATTCAATGGCGACGGCATGTAGGGAGTTTGACTAAAATTATTTTTTAAAGATTATGTTTATAAGTATAATATCAGTGAAATATGCGAATGGGCAGGTACATTATTAACTTTTATATAAATATAATACAACTGACGATTCTATAACGTGCGAACCGGGAAGCAGTCTCCCTACATACTGTAGTTCAATTTCCAGCCACCAGAGGTCATGATGCCAAATGTCAGATCCCAATTAAGGTTTTGTAAAGAGAATAGCAAAAACTACTTGTTCTTCCCAATCGGCAGCAAAAACGCATTACGAGAAAGGAATATATGGACTAGTCAATTTTTATCAATAAATCAATAAGGTGGAGAAGATTTGGGCCTGTCCTGCCTTGCCTAAGAAAATCGCAACCTTCCCTTATCATGCTCGACCTTCCACCTTGAATACCTGTGGAACAGTCGGCTCAACCCCGCCACCCGTTGTTCACGACGATCAATCGTCAACCGATGAACACGACCCTCGTTCGGCCGGCGTAACTGCGGACAATTTCATTGACAATTGCCACGCATCCAATCACGCACAGACACATAGCATGCACACAGCGCATGTACACGTATGCACCCATTCGCACACTTATCAACGCGCGCGTCGATCCGTGCATTCGTATACTCGGCCAGCAGCAATCGAATCGCCGCGACGGTGGTGGAGGCGGCGGCGGCGGCGGCGGCGGCGGCGGCGGTTGCAGCCTCATCGGTATCGCGCGTCCCTCGGGAATCCGGCACCCGTCGCTGAAACTCGCGCACAAGTGTGCGTCCGATGGACGTGGATAGGAGGAGTACGATCGAGGTCAAGAGAGACAGAGGGAGAGAGAAAGAGGTCCGGAGTTCTGTCTGCGTGCAACCGTGACGGACGTTGCATTCAAAACGACGATAAGTCTCGGGGCTTTGAAGACACCGGTCAACAGCGGGATAAGAGGTGGCGGGAAGGGGGGGTTCAACGACTCGTTGACAGCCAGACGGGCGGACGCGGGCCAGACCAGTGCATCAGCCTGCTCGGGGCGACGGAACGGGGGGGATGAGGGGAGGGAGGGTAGTGGGCAGCAAAAGAGAGAAGAGAGAGAGAGAGAGAGAGAGAGAGAGAGAGAGAGAGAGAGAGAGAGACAGAGAGAGAGAGAGAAAGATAGTGTGCGCGTGTGTGATACAGAGAGGGAAAAAAGCGAACAATCGCGGACAAGGACGAGGCGCGGTAGCGGCGGGGTTAAAGAAAGCCGTAGAGAGAAGGAGTATATCGCTGTTATTATCGCCATCGACTTTTATCGCCAGACGATAACTCCCGGCGCTCCTGACGGTTGCCCTAGACGTTCCGGCGATGCTTTTTTCTCGCTCCTGTTTCCCTCCGCTTCCCTACTGTTCCCCTTTTTCACGCCCTCGGCCGCCCCCGTTTCGCCAACGCTTGTTTCCGATGCACCTCGCGTCGCAATGGGTCTTCATTTCAGTTGCGCCTTTCTTTGTGTCTCCCTTCATTTTTTTTCTTTCTCTAAAGCTCGGATACATATTTGTTTCATTTTTAATATAAGAAATGCAGGAAAATGTAGTGTAAAAATAAACGGATTTAATAAAAGTTCGAACAGATCTGATAAGGGATAAAAACCCTCGGTTCTTCTGCTTATTAAAACGAGCGAGCGCGATAATGCACTAATAGAGATTAAAGTCAGAATATCAGGAAAATCGGATTTCAATGCTATAAAACTGCTCTGATGCGATTTTGCTAACACTGGTTAGCGTGAGTCGCAATCAACTAAAGTAAATTACTTATGCTATTTGTGATTTAACAATTATACTACTATTTAAGAAAACTACCAATCAATTAATTTTAATTAGCAAACATAAAAGTAACTCTTACAATAAAGTGTTTTGTTATGATTTACGATTTAATTATAAATGTATTATAATAATAATTTAAATAGTTAAAAACAATAATAATTTTAACATAATAATTTTGATAATAATTCAAAATAATCTTAATTTATTTGTTATAATATAAATTGAACAATTGATATAAGATATATTTAATGTTCCAAGAGAAAGTAGGTACTTATATCTATATAATAAAGTTGAATCCTTTGAAATTATATCAATCTATTTATAATCGTATTTCTAATAAAACAAACTTCGTTGAAATTAATCTTGAGACATGATACTGTTTAATAAATAAATCCTGAGAATTAATTTGATATTCACAGACGGGATAGGCAATTTATTTTATTTAATTGTAATATTAACACTAGACTGTATTCAATTGATTGTGAAAACCAAAACTCCCATGAAATCTAACGTTAAAATAATGTATGACTGTTGTAGAATACTCCGCAATGTTATGCGGACATTATTATTGCAGGATGAAATAGATTTCACGTTATTAAAACGTTTATTTATATCGATTCTTATAAAGACAAGTTATCAATAAAAAATAAATAGGTGACAGAAAATTTCAATAAAACTGGCTTATTTATTATACAAATATATATAATTAATGATTATTAACATATTTTTTATTAAATAAATTAATATAAAAATATATTACCTGACAATGTATATATTTTCTGTTTAGTTTATATTTCTGTTTGTGACATGCACATTGAAAAAAATCTCTGAATATTGGTTTCTCCCATAGCAGCTTATAATATAATATTTAATCTTGGATCAAATATATGAATAATTGAATACAGACCTTGAATTATATTTAAAAAACATTGAGGCAAGGAGAATCTAAAGTAATAAGATCTAAATTGACAATTTTTCTCTATCGTGTTATATATAAATACGTTTTTTTATTTTGCATATAAACACATAGAAAAATGAATATCTTGTCCTAACTTTATTATTTATGAGAGATTACTCTATAAAGGAGTTTAAGTTTTAAATTTTTTATTCTAAAAAAACGTTAATATTCTATCAGATGTCATTTTCTTTTTCTCTCCTCGTTTCTGATTATCCAGCCAGTCATAAATTCAAAAATTTCTGTTATGAACCAGTAAAAAACTCGCGTTGTATATACTACACAAAGTTGTAACTAAATACAATTATTAATATATTATCTTTTATAACGTTTTCAATTGCATATCCTGAAGATTTTAGTCATTCTTAATAATTCGTGTATAAAATATTTAATAAATTGATAATTATTCCAGTTTCAAGATTATAAATATTTATACTAATTTGTCATAGTCCATCCGTTCCCATAGATAATAGATCTCTACGGAAAGTTATATGTATATATATTATATATACATATATATTCTACATTCTATTCTTATATGCTCTTTTTATGCATTTAATTCAATACTTATCTATACATATTTACATATTATATATAGTTGATATAATTTTTACAAAGATCCGTTACTAACAATGAAATATAATAATTTACTGATCTCGTGCATCTTGTTTGATGCCTCTCAGGCTTCCTCCTTCTCCTCTCAAACTCCTTCATTGCTGTCATACGCAACACTCGCGAAAACGCGGTTAATTACGCGCATACTAATTACCGGAACAGAATAATTATACACTTTGTACGGCACTTCCGACATTAATCGTATTTAATACTGCAATCAAAGATTAATGCGAAAAAGTAGCTTTATGCTCCAATGCGTATTATTATAATAAACAATCGATATACTCAGGTATTATACTTCGCGCTCTTAATCCGCAATGAGCAAATTTATAGTGAGAAATTCGAGATGCAACGCTAGCTACATTTAGATCTAAGCATTATTACCGAAATCATTATCTCGACAATTGATTAACCCGCGTTAATAGTTCGTACGAAATAATCGTTTTAGGATAATAGATAATGCGACGATACATGGAGCGGCATGCACCACTAATTGCCGACTCAAATCTCACCTGAATGATAACACGTCGCGCGAACACCATACCTTTCATTGTTACCAAAACAAACACCAAGATTGCACGCCAGCCGTTTCGCTCCCACGAAATTTTGTACATACATACTTTGAAATAAATATACCTATGTCGAATATTCTATTTCTCGTATTTTAAGTTAATTTCGATAACTGAGCCGTTATAATACATCTTGTGCTTTCTTTCGTAGATTTATTATAATTATTTTATAATAAATTCAAGAGTTTTGGAATAGAAAAGTATTGTTATACATATAATATTACTAACTAATATTATAATTTTATAATATTATAATAGCAAATTAAGATTGTTACATGCAAATTATTTAATTCTTTCTTCTAATAACAACTGTGACTTAATTTGATTTTTTTCCTCAACATGTTAAAATCACACAATCTCATTGCTCTCGGAACATGCGAAATTAGAAAGAGAATAATAATAAAGTAATTATAATAAATACTTTTTCGATCAAAACGAAAATAAATTATATATTTCAAATGAATAACAAATTCATTATTGCTATCATATTAATATCGAATTTGTAAACAATTAATTTTAAACAAGCGCGTATCGTCACCTCAATATGCAGGATAAGAAAATTATCATTTAGTATTATATATCTCTCATCAATTAAGATTCAAGCAACGATTGTTCTTTCAATTCAACGGAATTCATCATTACCTACTTTAGACGATGCTAACAAGTTCACGGAACAAAGCAATAATACGCAATGACAGTTATTGAAATTCATTTAAACTACATTTCATAATATGTTTTACATATATCTATATATAATAGTTATTTCATAGACGAGGTATCTCGTGGAGCAAGACGGCTGGCGTATGGCCTTTGTGTTTGTTTTGATAGCAGCGTGCAAAGGTTTAGGCAAGGAAGGCCACCGCGCGCCGTGTTGTCATCTTGTTATTCGAACGGTCAAAGTCGGTCATTCGAACGGCGAGACTTGAGACGGCAGGTAGCGAGTTGCTCCGTGTTTCACCGCGTTACACATCGCGATTGCGTCGAATAGTAACAAGACACACCGAATTCAATTATTCCTACGAACAATTAATAAATTAGTAATTACCTGCGTTCGCATTTAATTAACTCCCGCGATTAACGTATTGGCTATTTGTCGAAACGGATATTTTGCGTAACTTATTACTAATTCATTTACGTAGGGTATTATATAACGAAACGATAGGTAATGGAAATTATAAATTATTAGTTTGTTACGACTATTTGCGGCCGATAATGATCGTTTTAACAATGCTTAGTTTCAAATCGTCCAGCTTCGAATTTGTCGCTGATTTGTTCATCACTTTCGGATTAAGAGCACGAAGTAATACATGAGTACATCAATCATCAATTAACTATTAATAATATCGTATTTTTTTCGTATTATACTCTTGTCGCTGTATTAAATACAATTAGTGTCGGAACCGTCGGAAGTGCCATACAAAGTGCCGTGCGATTATTCCATTCTGGCAATTAGTACGCGCGATTGTAATTAACCGTGTTTTCGTGAGTGTTGTGTACGAATGCAACGGAGGAGTCTGAGAGAAGATGGAGGAGGAGACTTGAGAGACATCGACAACGACAGAGTAACAACGAGGTCAGTAAAAATTATTGTATTTTATTTGTAATAATAGATCTCCGTGACAATTATATCAGATATATATTATATATAATATGTATATATATGTAGATATGTATCAAATTAAAAATAGAGAAGAGCATAAGAATAAAGTATAAGAATGTGCATAATATAACGTTTTGTAGAGATCTATTATCTATGGAAACGGATGGACTATGGCAGATCAGTATACAAATATTTAATCTTGGAATTGGAATAATTATTAATTTACTAAACATTTTGTACACGAATTGTGTCAACACGATTACAATTTTTAGAATTGATGGAACTGAGAACACTATAAAAAGATAGACTATAAAAGAACACTTAAAAAGATAATACATTAATAGTTTTATTTGGTTATAACTTTGTATCGTGAAATTTTGAATGAACGAGATTATGATGGATTCAATTTTTGAGTTTACAGCTGGTTGCATAGGTAATCAGATTTGAGGAGAAAGAAAAAATATAATAAAATGATTGACAAGTAAAATATTGACTTTTTTGGAATATAAAATTCTTATTTAAATTCCTTCATAATGTTCTTATCTCGTAGATAATAAAAATTGAAACAAGACCTTTATTCTTTTATGTACCTATATTTATGTAAAACAAAAACAAATTTTTATATAGCACAATTCTCTTATATTTCCCTTCCGTCAATATTTTTAAATATAATTCGACGTTTTTTATATACATCCGAGATTGAATATTATGTAACTTGTTGCAGGAAAACAATATTTAAATTTCTTTGATATATGTATATGCATTTCACAAATAGATATATTCTTAAATAAAAGAGGATAAAAAGATATTCGATCATCAGATAATATATTTCAACTGATTAAAAAACATGCTAATGATTATTAATTATATTTATATATTTTATAATTAAAACAAATAATTTACACACATTTTTGTTCTAATTTTTTATAGCCTATCCATCTTTGTTTATTGATATGTATATTTTATATCGCTTGAAACAGAAACCTTTAAAATAATATGAGGTTCAATAACGATCGCAGATGTAGTTTTACGAAATGTTTCGTAACAGTTGTACAATACTTTAATAGGGTCAGATTCCCTTTAACAGGAATAATTCCGTTTCTCACTATCAGCAAAATTAATTATCAAATTAATCTGTTATAAAATGTGACCGATTAAATTGTCTGTGTCTCAAAATATGAAACTTTATTCTGAGCATCTCACTTGACACGCTTTTTGATACGAGATTCGTGTAACGAATTACTATAAATATACGAGCCTTAATCTGAATACTGAGATTCGACGTGAAAAGTTTACGGGCGAATAGAGGGCTATAAAACATTAATGACATTTATTATTCCCCTCTGTACTTCAATTCAATATATCGTCTCTTAAATTAGCTACTCCTAAGAGAGAATGAGAGAGAGAAAGATTTCTGCAGATGAAGCGAAATGGTTACGTCTTCATCTATCTATAGTAGCGTTTAATGTTTTCATTAGGTACTGCCGTCTCGGGTGTGTGTCTCTTATCGTAATTTCAAAAGAATTATCGCTTAATTCGTCGGCGTCGTTTTTTATGTTTGTCCGTCGTTCGCACGCGTCAGACTCGTATTCTCTCGTACAGACATTTTTCTGCGAAAAGCAATAAATGTCCGTCCTTCTCCCCTCGTCGTCTTTTAGCGCGATGTTCGCGCGAACGTTAACGGCGCCGACGTTTGGCGATAAAAACGATGGCACAAAAGAATGAAGCCTTTTTCGCGGGATTTGTTCGGATCTCGTGCGTTTGATTACCGGTAATCCAATTTGCGCACAGCGTTTCGCGAGGCATGTGTAAACACATATTACGCACCGTCGAAACGTATTTTTCAACGGTCGCGCCGGGCTCGTTCGGTCTGATGCACCCTATCGGGATGCGGAGTCGTCCAATTATCTGAAATGATGCGTATCGTTGTGATCAAAGCGCCAATAAGGAAACGAAAGGGTCATCCTCCGCCCGTCATCGTACTGTTGTAAACACTGCGAGCCCGGCGATGCCGATGCCGTCACGTATAACTGATGTGCGCGCGGCATATCAATTTTTTATGATGCACTCGGCGTGATATTTAACTTTCCGCCGGCATGTGAGCCCCGTCGCGTTTGAAAGTCCATAAATTGAATAATTGGAAAGAAGTAATGGATGGATTCAAATCGAATCGAGTATCAATTTTATACACCCGTGTCACTTTTCGTATATATTTATTGAAGCATCGGCAGTCTAAATTAATTAATTCCGTTTTTATATACACCATCTTTTTAACAGTGATTCTATAATATTCTATAATAACTACGGTACAAATAAAGATAGAAAATTGTATCAACCATTAGTGCTAACGAATGTTGGTATACGCACTCTATGTTTTGGCGCCGCACCTTTAAATTAAAATATTAAACTTTTGATAATATTTTTTACCGTAGAAAAACAGATGACATTTTGGAGAAGAAAGAAAGAGAGAGAGAGAGAGGGAGGGGGGCAAGAGAATGGGATTATTTTCACATCTTCCATTTAACATATAAATTTATAATTGATTTCTCCGCCATGAGACACATGTTACTAACGATGAGATATATTATTCAACATATTGTAGCGTAATTTATATATTGCGACATAATATACACATAATTTAATTACGGATAATTACATCATGTGCGACATTGCATTCAACTATTGTCGGGTTGACAGGTGAATAATGGACAAGTCGTATCTCGCTATATAATGCGAGCCTTAAATGCAGACGAAGAGTTCGCCGAGGTCTAAACCGATTTCCTTTTTCGCAATCCACTGTCTTGTTGACCACGGATTCGCGGGATTGACGCGTAAGCGCGCGTCACAATACCGGAGCACGCGAGAATCAAAGCATCTGCTTTGTCACGACGAGCGTGATCCGTACATACCTATAAGTTTCCTTTTCTTTCTCTATGCGCCCCGCTGATGACTCGCGCTATCTTTCTCTCCCGCATTCCCCCTCAGCTGTGCTTATCGCATTGTCAGTTTAGCACACAAGGCTCGTCCACGTACGCCACGCATGACGAACGCGGCGATATGACGCCGCTCGCTGTGCGTGACGTTTACGATCGGTGTCTTGAAACCGGCAGGTGCAGCCACGTACGTCGCTCGTAAAAATTCAGTTTGCTTGCAGAGAAGCCTTCCATGCCTTCCTCGTGAGTTTTTCTCCCTTCTTACCGGCTTCGCGTTTGATGAGATAATAAAGTTAACGCTTAAATATGTGTGTATGAAAACATCGTTCTGCGCGCAGTTTACAAAACTTGACGGTATTTTACAATTATGGACACTTGACAATACCAGATGTTTTCATTGTATTAGCTACAATATTTGATTAGTGAGATTATTTTTATTATATATTTCGAGGAACAATAAAGTTGATAGGCTTAAAAATAGCAAGTCTTTTGTCACATGCTCTTTATTCGTGAACGCTTCGATTTGAGGATGTTAATTATTATTAAGAGGATCGTGTAATTATCATCGCGCATTTATATTAGAGGATACGATGCGTTTCTATCAATATTGATAGAAACATTAACTAAGTAACAACTAACTTTTTCTGCATTATAGCAAGTAGTAGATATTTAAAGTACTATTTAAATTTGATTTAAAAAGAAACAGAGTATATTAGCTAAAATAAGATTGTGATCAGAGAATAATCGAGAGCGAGAGGGGGGGGGGGGGAGAAAAAGAAAAAGACTCGACTTCCTAATAGCATTTGACAAAAGAACGTACTGTTTGTTCCTGACACCTTGAGATTAAAATGATGGGTCACACCCGTCTCGCGTAGGACATTCCAAACGTAACAATGACTCTGACTCGATTGTTTCTTGTTATCTGCACTGAACCAGTCATGCATGAATTTCCATAAGAGCATAAAGATAAACGCATAAAGTATGTATCGTCGCTGGTAAAAGGCCTGGCGTGAATCCCGTAGAATGCGCGACGTTTCGCGCTTGTGCACCTCTCTCACGCTTATACGCTCACGGCTTTATGCAAATTCGCGAAAATCAAATCGTCACCTCGGGCAGACGCGCGAGCGTTTGAACAAGAAGGGAAAAAAAAATCCATGCGCGCGCGCGCGCGAAAGGATTGACTGTCTCTCATCTGGCGACTAACGTGCACGGGATGCGAGATGCGAGGTGCATAAATAAATTCCGGAGCCGAAGCCGAAGAGCGATGCGAGGCCGCGAGTATCTCGCCGGGGCATCCCGTATAGATCGCTTTTGCCATTACGGGACATCATGGGGCCGCCGACAAAAATAAACTCGCCTTGACAGAGACAGATCGCCTCGCTCATCCGCGCGAGTACTACACGTGCGCGCGAATGCACTTCGCGTCTCTCTCTTGCGATCGATAGATCGGAGCGGGCGGGGAAACTTGGTTGCCGGAAACCCCGGCGAGTGGAATTGCGATTGTGCACCAGGATATGAGAATGTTCCGGTTCCTTTGGTTTTCTGGTTACATTTGCCGCCGGTGCGCGTGTCCGTCCGTCCGTCCATCCGTTCGTCTGTCTGTCTGTCTGTCTGTCTGTCTGTCTGTCTGTTCGTCCGTCCGTCCGTTCGTCCGTTCGTCCGTTGTCTGCCCCAGCGCACTTCGGACGAGTGCATCGCCGTCTGGCCCCGGCCAGAAGGGTCTTTGACCGATTATCACTTGGTCTTTATGGTCTTTGAGGTTCTTTTAAACCACCTCGCCGCTTCTCTGCTCCGTGTCCGTCTGCCCTCTTTCCCCCCGTCCCCGAACGTCTCCTCTCGCCCTCGCCGTCGCCGTCGCCGCCGCTGGCGCCGACACGGCGTACACGGGGACCGAAGGGAAGAAAATCGGCGAGACGAGGAAAGGTGCGAACGAGCGACGAGGACGACCGGCCATTGGAGGCGGGGGTAAACAACACACCGTACATGTACCCGCGAGTATACCTTCGCACACAATGCGAAAGCTTAATGCATCGCCGAGTGAGCACTCGGTACGCGGTCATATCCCGCCGTCTCCTCGAGTTTTCGGCACGGCGACCAGCGAGGATTAAACTATGCTTATTGTTATAACGAGCGGCGATTTGGCAGTTAGCACACTCTTTCCGGACGAGTGCGTTACGTGCTATATAGAATCCGAATGTGCAAAAGAAGATATGAAAGGATATCGCATTGTATGTAGTAGATATGCAAAATATACAAAATAGATAAAACATAAGAACAATTAATGAATAACGGATCCAAATTGGTATACGTGAAATGGAGAAGTCAGAGTTGTGATGTGAAAGAGAATGCAAGAGAGATCAGAAATTAAAAGGTTTCGTGAGACCAAGATTTTCTAAGATGGCACGTAAATCCATAGTATATGTATATAATTGATAAGACGTTTGTAATATTCTTTTATTTAATTCTTAATTTAATTAACAATCCGTGTGCCAAGTATAAGATCCTAACTTTAGCAAATAGCATGTTTTATTAATATTTATATATATAATGTACATATATGCAGTTGTAATTAATATTGAGCTAATTTTGCATTGCTACTTACCATGTACAAGTTTATTACGATTTTATTATTTTGCAAGTTCCAAGATTGTTAATTATATATGTAGTATAAGATATAAAAATTGATCAATTATAACAGCGAATATATTTACTAATTAGATATGTTATTTCAATTATATATACATTTTGAATAATGTTGTACATAACTGTATCTGTATCTCGAAAATCGACGAATTTATGTTTAATTTTTTGATATTTGATAATACTCATAAAAAGAACGCTTATCTTTTTCCAATTTTCCAGTTTCCAATGTTACTGAACGATTGAAATTCTCATCATTAAATTATAATTTCTGCATATAGGTCCTTCAGGATACAGATATGAAATACGCATAATGTTGCTAAATACAGTTTATTATATGTAGATATCTATAAATTGAAAATTGCCAAATTCTTGTTCTTTGATTAACTTTTATGTATCTCATTTTTATCTTACTTTTATCTTACAAGAGAAAAATATAACAGCACAAAATATGATCCGCGTCTCTTCATATATCTTGTACACTTGCAACATGAGAAAATTACCGATTGCACGTTCTTATTTTTCCCGTAATAACGTTTGACATTTCGCTTATGCGGTGCAATGGCTGTGTCAGACTTGGTCAACATATAGATTGCACGCGATAAATAACGGAGCGGCTTCGATCGGAAATAAAATGTGTGCGATGTCGCCGTCGGAGTACGTCGCCGTACTCTCCCTCTGGAGAAGTGATTCTGGATTCCTATGTCGAGCGTCACGAATTCATTAAGTAGAGAATTATTGAGGCCGATATCGCGCGGTTAAGCTCGACTCTGACGTCTTTGTCGATAAATAAGGAACGGGTCGGGGTTTCGTGACACCGATACCGTTAATTTTCGCGAAGAACAAAGAGAGGATTATGCAAAGACGTACGGAGGGAGGGAACGCCTCGTACTGCCTCGTATAGATACGAAAACACGTGAGCGCGTATCGCCGCGCCGGTATCTATTCCACGATTAACCCCGACTCTCACCCCCGCTCCCCTCCCATTAATTATTTTCACTGACCCGAAGTGTGTCAGCATACGAGCGTATGCGAGCATTCGGACGAGATATACGTCTGTTTTTTATTCACTCTGCGGAGCGACAATCGACAAATTTAATTCGATCAATGCCAGCCGAGATATCCGCTTCGAACGGGATATGAGCCTTTCATTTCGAAAAGTGACATTTTGGAATTCTAGTTACGGATACATAGATATATCATTCAAGAAAAAGGTCATAAGACTAATAGAACCTTTCTTAGCTCACAATAATCTTTTGGTATTTCTTGATTTTCTAATTCTCTTTCTTTCTCTCTCAATTATATGCATATATCAATTCATATTATTTTATTTGCTATAAAGAATTAGTGAAAAAAACATGCACTATTTTATTCAAACTGATTCTTTTAACACTTGATTTGTGTCATAATGTAAAGTATTTCGTAAGAATAGTTTGTATAAATTGAAATCTAATTGTAAGACAACCCAGACAGTACGCATGTCCAAAATTCGGACATAAGACGTCTTTAAGACAAGACACGTCTTATGTCCCGATTTTACACATGGTGCTATCTGAGAACGCTTCTTTAACAAAATATTATATAATATAATATGATTTAATACAATATCGTCATTCTTTCTCTTCAAAGATATTAATTTGTCAGTCGACAATGATCAACAGGCACGAATACAAGCGTCATCGAATTTCATGTAAGAATTTCGCCACCCCCGCGGAGGTACGAAGGTGCGCGAACTTTCAGCATGCACGTACTTGAACCGCGAGAGAAGAGAGGAGAGGAGACACGATGCGCGCGGCCGCACGGTGCGGAGCGGAGCGGAGCGGCACGGTGGAGCATACCCGCCGGAACGGAAAGGGGCGGAAAGCGACGAGCACCGCCGAGGCGAGACGAGACGCGACGAGGAAAGACGACGAGGGCCGACGAGGGTCGCGCACCGCGGCGCTGAACGCAGTGCCATCCGATAGGCAGCACCGCTTGCTCCGCGGATCTTCGGCTCGCTCCGGGCTCTCCCTGCGCTCGTTCAAGCTCCGCCACGCTCGCCTCCTCTCTCTCTCTCTCTCTTTCTTGCTCCCTTATTTCTCTTTTACTCTCTTCTCTCACGCACTTTCGTTCTCTTTCTTTCTCTCTCTCTTTCTCTCTCTCTCTCCCTCTCTCTCTCTCGCTCGCTTTCTCTCTGTCTGAATCCTGCTGTATCGGCGTGGCGCGACCGCGGCAGCCGCGACGACGACGACGACGACGACGACGACGACGACGACGACGAAGGAAAAGTCGTGCCACCGCGGGTGGAAAACGCGGGACGCGTGCACCGCGAGAACGCGATCGCCTCGCATGTGTCCGGCAGCCGCGTGTGTTGCGCGCAGCAGGCCTATACGTGTGTGAGAGAGCGCCCGGCGTGCCGTCTGCTCGCTACATTGCGAGCGTGTATACGTCGTCGTTCCTCGTCGCGCGACCGAAGAGTGGAGGCCTCCCTTCCCCCCCCCCCGATGGATGCGCGGCAGGCTATATGGTGCGTGTGTCTACCTTCCTTCTCTTCCTCCGCCTACGTATCTGCTGCATCTGCCTTTATCTATCTTATTTATTTATCTGACCGTCTGTCTAACCACGCTCGTCTTCTGCTTCTCTCTCTTTCTCTCTCTCGCTTTCTGCCCGTCTGCCTCTGTCTACACTCCACCTCTTTGTCGCGCAACCCTCCGCTCTCTCTCTCTGTCTCTCTTTCTCTCTCTCTCTCTCTCCCCCCCTTTCTCTTCCCAGTCCGTCTGTCCTCCTTCGTTGTTCGTTCGTTGATCTCGCTCCGTTGCGTGTCGTAGCGTCTGCATCTCGCGATCCAGACGCTCCGCAACGTGGCGTTGGGTGAATCGGCTTACGAGATGTCGACTTTCGTCGCCGCTGAAACTCGCTTTTCTGCGCGTATGCAAAAGATGCTCGTTCTCAGAACGCAACGGAGACGCAGCATGGCCGCCTCTAGCACGAAACAAATCGGAGTTCCTCGCCGGTGTCCACGCTACGCTCGCCGTACCGTCTTCTCAGCTTCTCACTCTCGCGCTGCATCCCTTTTCCTTTCGCGCTTCTGCGCGTGTGTATCCTGTATCTTCCTCCTCGCTCTGCGTTAGCGCCCTCCTCTCTCTTTCTCTCTTTACGAATTTGTAGATTTTATGTGTATATATTTACAATAGATTTTATACAAATATCCATTTTGTGCGTGTACACACAAGCACGCACGCACGCATATATATTTATCGTTTCACCTTGCATCGCGATCGTCGTGAAGCTTTTACGCTCTCGCGCTTCATCCGCGCGCGCGTTGGTCTCGCTTGCCTTTACATTGCGTCTCTGTGTTGCGCGAACACGCAACTTTTCCTTTCGCTTTTGCTCTCCCTCTTTCCCTATTCTCCTTCCTCCTCTTTCCATTCGATCCCCCTTTCGCGGCGGCTCTACTCCGTCTCTCTTTCGTCTCCTCTTTCTCTTTCTCTTTCTCTCTTTCTCCGAGCATCCCTATTCTGCTCTCTCTTCCGTATCGTTCGTCGGAGCACAAATAAAGTCTCTCTTTCTCCCCTCGTTCCGTATGAGAGGAGGGCCCTCGCGCTCCGTCTCCCTCCCAACGGCTTTTTCTTCCCCTACCTAGGTTTCTACATTAGTCTCTCGTTCGTGTCCCCTGATCGTGTGTTTCATTCGAAAATAGAACGTCAGCGCGCGTGCCGCGCACGCATTTTTGCCGCGAAAACAGCGAATTCCCGCTCGCGGGCGCGCGCTCGCCCTCGTCGTACTTACGCGCCCGATCGAGCCGACGAGCGGGCGCGGCGACCGGCTCGGTACCCCTGAACGCCTCGGTACCTCCTGAACTCGCGCATTTTGCAAGAGTTATGCGACCACCTCGACCTCGTAGCGGGCAAGCACGCGTGCACTCACGCGCCGGCTGGGCGCGTCTCTTCCTCCCTCTTTTTCCTCGTACTCGATCGTCGCGTATTAATCTCGCAGAAATCGCGAGAGGCTTTCACGTAACCGGTGCGGACGGACTTGGGAAATTTAATGAGCGTCGTCGTTATGCCGATGATAATGCGCTGGAACACGCGAGCTGGGACTAATTTCGAACGTCGGTTCTTAGAATTGCGATAGGAACCCTCATCATTTTCAGGATCTTCGATTTTATCGCGATACAATTAGTATTAGATTAAGATAGTTTTGATAGCAACGTAATGCTGGTAATAGTTATGTAATACTATTTGTAATCTATTAATCGTAGCCCTCATATAGGCCGGTTAAAAACTAATTAGATTTATTGCAATTAATATAATTGAATTACAAATTATCAAAAAGGATTCGTGAATCGTATTCCAATTAATCGAAGATATAGATTTAAATACGACTAAAATTCTAAATTCTATAAAGATGAAATAATTTATTCGATATTATATAACATTAATGGATATCTGTACGTCATGAAGAATAATATGTCTATAAATATAAGTAGCGATAAATCGCGCTCGAAATCTAATTATGTTTTTCATGAATATATAAAATGTATTCTTCTTCCACATTGTCGAAATTACAATTCACAATTTCGCGAGATTACGTTTAAAATCGAAGTTTTTTCTTAGCGGTCCGAAAAACGTTTTCCTAAAATCAACCGTGAATCAAACGTCGAGCGACTCGTTCAATTCACAAATCGAGGATAAAATATTTATATTTTTTTAAACTCCCTATTGCACTCCATGCCAAATCAAGTTCCGTCAAATTATCTGTCGTGCAACGGGATAAAACGCGTCACGTAACGTTGTAACACAAAGGTGAACGCCTGTCCTCCCGTCGAGTAGGAGCGCGTAGCAGACGCTCCACGATATTTTGGCGGGAGAGTCGTAAAAATAGTGCCTCCGCGGTTTCCTTCCTTCAGCTACGGGACTATAATTAGCAGGTATTCCGCGTTTTACGTACGGCGGATACACGCGTATTCGCGCGAGCACGAGAGCGCGAGAGCGCGCGCGTGATCTCGCGTTGGGGATAAGAAGATCAATCGGCCGCGTGTCCACGGTGCGAGACACCGCCGCGCCGACACCGCGATGCGAAAGCCCAATCGTTATCAACCAGCATATACACGAATCTCGCATTAGACGAGCCGAGTAGAAATGCACCCGTCTACACATAGTATCCCGTCTTCCTCGAGGTCCCTACCATGCCGACTCTCCGCCACCAGGAATTCGAAGCGTTACGGAGAGTGTCTCGTGACCTCACTGCAGAACTTTGGGGCGTTTTGGGAGCGACTTCTCTCGAAAAGAATCTCGCGGCACCTATAATTTTCGACTAATTGACAATTTAAAGACATTAATCTGATTTATTTAGCAGTACTAACAATATTAAAAATAAGTGAGCAACAATTGGTAACAAAAGTAAATTTGTGTCTCTTGACTTTTATTGAAAATCGCATTATAAAGCTCTTTTTACGTACAATCGATGAACGCTAGACACTTTTAGTTTAACATAAATAATTGTTGTGTGTACAGATTTATTTATATAAGTCAAAGGTGAAAATAATAATTACTAAAACATAAATACGGCTTCTTTATAATTTATATTTAAATTACAAATATATTAGCTGGTTTATTAAATTGAACATTTGAAAACTATTAGGTATTATCGTCTTTTTGATAAGTACCTTACACGATTAAAGATGCAAAAATTTTCTATGAAATTTCTCCGATAAAGTATTTTGCTCTTTACGAGAATAATCGTGATAATAAAATTATCGGTTACATGTCCAGCTTCGGTCCCGATTTGATTTTTACGGCTGTACGCGTGTCGTAGCGATGACGATGATCACGACGACATCAAGTGATGACGACTGTACGACCCGGCCAACGGCGGCACCGTCGAGACAGCCGATCGGGCACAACAATGTCCGCGCGGCGCGTGCTCATAAAAATAGCATTTTCGCGGTTTCTCCCTCCTTACGGCTATACTTAGCCCCGGGCACCGGTGTCCCTCGGCGTAGTAAACAAATTTCAGGAGGGTCGACCCTCGTGTAACGAGAAGCGCCGTCCGTATATTCCTCACTCACTCGCCCGTCTATTTTTTTTTTTTTTTCAGCGCGTGTCTTAAATATTTTTAGAGGTAGCGCTGTGAATTTTTGCCGTGTCGGTTCAAGAAAATATTCCACATATAATTATGTCATAACGTACGTGGAGCGCGAGCTGAATTCGCTGTTCTTTTTAACATTGAAAGCCGAATTAAGACAAAATTGGGAAGATTCATTTCAATGTTTGCGTGTAAATTCTACTTCAAACAATAATGTATTTTAATACTAATTTTTTTAGAAATTTCGAAGTTGCGAGATAATCTAGAAAATGAACGATTGAAAGTAAAAAGATGTTAATGAGTCAAATTTCAAGATTGTAGAGAAACTGAATTTCAGCTAATTTCGAGTGGAGTTTACTTTAATAGTTATTTGGAGCTTAACAGCTATAGGTTTTCTCTCTCTCTCCCCCTTCTCTCTCTCTCTCTCTCTCTCTCTCATTTCCCTTTATATTTCCTCCGTTACACTTTTAGATCAGTCACTCCCATCTAGACGCTCGTATTTCTGTGTTTCTTCGCTCTATGCAGATAGCTTGCCGTGTCACCTTTATTATGCCCAGGGATTAATTATTTAAGCTATTTTACTGTGCTAGCAAGAACAAACGGTGCATAAGCATTTGAAATATAAAGCACGCGAAAGCGGTCGATTCTTTTCGCAGCGCATTTCCAGAATTGAAGCGTTGATTAATGAATGAATATCGAAAATATGGTAACCCATTAGAGATGAAAACCGAAAACCGAGCTCGCTGTATCGAGATAATATAATGATATTTTGTGATCGCATAAATGATACTTGGGAGATATTTTCAAAGTATCTTTATAGCAAGAAAATATCTAAGAATGTTTAACACAAGTTATAATATAAAAATAGCTATCGATACCTTCGATAGGCTTTTATAGTGATTATTTTAATCGATAAATATCACCATATGCCTCAGGTCGAATTGCTAAAGACGCCCGTTACGGAATGTAAGGAGCTCCACGTTCGAACTCTGGCTGGAGTGATATTTTTCGCATTAAATTCGTTACGGTGATTTAAGAATACTTATTAGATCAAAATTTAAATCGATTATCGATTTAAGTATGTGGATTTACTGTTCCAACAAAGAGCTGTGTTTTAAAGATCGACAAAAAGTCGGCGCGCAGTTTATTGAGTTTGGAAAAGGTGTACAAAATTTACACAATATTATTATCAGGCTACCAAGATCCAGTCCAGATCGTAAATGGCATCTTTCTTTCTAATTGATTGTATATTATATCGGTCCCTGTTTTACTTATTATTATTGATTATTTTAACTTCTGTTTTTTTCCTCGAGATGAATTCCCTAGTGAGCCTTACAGGAAATGTATGTTTGGTATTTGCATTGAGATACACGCATGCACTATTACATCTATACTTGCGCTCGTTATTGGACTGTTTAACCCTTCTGTTCCCGACGGGGTAATTGCGTCCCGTGAATAATTGGCGGCAAACGATACACGTGAACTTGGTATTGATCATGTTATGTTAACATCTCACGTTAACTAACTGAGTACCAGACAAGTCAAAAATATGTCTAATTTTGTAAACTTTATCTTAATTTTTCCTCATTCACCGTATTTTATAAGAATATGATTTTGTTATTAACTTTTGTGTATAATACTAAATTTACAGTTTTATAATTCTTTATGATATAAATACAATAGAAAATTAAAATAAAAATTTGTTTATTTAACTATTAAATAAAATGAATTAAATTTTAAAAAGAAATAAGGAGAGTCTCCCGATTTGTTGATAAAAATTCGGTAAAAACATATATTAAAAATTATTATTTATGAGATAAACAAACAAAAAAAGCAAAATTAGATGCGAATGTTATATCAAGTACTTTGTATTAAATTGAGAAACCATGAGAAGGAAGAAAAAGCAATAAAAGATGTGCGCTCTTACGGAAATAAAATATCTATCAGACAAAGGATTAGATAGAAAAATCTATCGGTCCAGTCATATTCAGGTTCGAAATTCTTTGATTGTTTCAGATTGCGCTGTAGTCCTCTGAACGCTATTTGGATAGCGTGTATAGACAACGAGGACGCGGAGAAGGAAACGAAGGCGTGAAGCGCGAGCGGAAGATGCCGCGCGTCGCAGCCGGACAACGTCGATGCGCCGAGCATCATCGGGACGCGAGTCGCGGCACCGGCTGTTCACGGGGTGCGCGATGATGGCGGAATGCCCGTGGACAGGGTGCACATTATCGTCCAGCCCGTCGATCGAGTACACGGTGGAGTCGATCGCCCATCGCGGCGGCAACAACGAGCGCAACAGGGGCAGCAGCACGTGTCTAGGACGCGCGACGGGATAATAAATGCCAGAACGGCACGACGCCGGCACGAGCCGAGGTGGATCAAACGTGGGGACGCGAAACACAATCGTCGAATGCGGGCAGGTGCTCGAGGAGGACCGCTGGATCGCGTGGTTACATGTAAATCGCGAGGGGGAAGAGGAGGAGGAGGAGGAGGAGGAGGAGGAGGAGGAGGAAGAGGAGGAAGAGAAGACAAAGAGCGACGACAAGGTTCACCGTCGCGAGCGGATCGCGGACAGCCGGATTGAACGGCCGCCTCGCGGATTCTCATCGCACGGCAGGGGGTAGTGGGAGCCACCACGGGGGCGGGGGTGGGCTTGCCCCTGCTTCTTCTCGTTGTTGCTCTTCTCGACGATCTCACGCACGCGACGACGGCCGCGCCGGTGGTACTCGAGCCGTTGAATAGCGTCCACCCAGCCTTAGACGCCACTATAACGCCCGTTTACCTGCCGTCGCGATCGCCCGATTATCCGTTCGCGCCGCACCCGTTCCGGAGGGCGATTAAGCGCGCGTCCAGCCCTAACGACGTCGGTTCCGAAGGTCACGCGAATCAGGGAACTCTGGATCATCTTACATTACATTGGACGCGCCTTTCACCTTCGTCCGCGCCGCCGTTGACGTCACCCCTGTCGTTAACGTCGCCGTTATTGTTGACACCGCCGCTGTCGTCGTCGCCGTCGCCGTCGCCTACGACGTTATCGAGACCGTCGCCGTCTTTAACGCCGTTGAATACCGTCGTCCTCGTAAGACATCAAGATATTTCCGTTCTGACGCCGAGTCACGACAACGAGAACGAAGGGATCGCAGCGCGACGAGGAAGAGCGAAGCGAGCATCGATAAGCAAGAGATCGAAGCTGAAAGATCAACCCTCCCCGAACTTCATCGACCCTTGGCCGGAGGCATGGCGACGTGTTAACGAACACCCACCGCAATCTCGCAAAGTGGAACCCGTGCCGTCGATCGATGAAGGGATTCGCCCTGCAGTCCAGACTTTCACTCCGCTGTTAGAACCTGTCTTCAAGTTTGGGGAATCGATATTGCGCCCGGAGAGCTCCCTGCGAGATATCCTACTTCACGAAAGTGCTTATTCGAAAACAACGGCGACGACGACGACGACGGCGGTGGCGACGGCGGGAACGATCACGCGGAACATCGCGTACCTCGGTGCGACTCAGCGAGCCGGAAGCAACGTGCCCGAGAGAAATGATTTCGGGAGAGTGACCGAAGATCGAGTGGAAGGTGATAAGAGCGGTAAGAAGTTGGTGCTCGTGGGAAACGAGGATAATGGTGCGGTCGTAGTTGGTGGTGGTAGTGTCATCGAGTGGACCACGACAACAGTCGCCGGGCCGATGTCATCGTCGCGGTCGGCGTTCTCCGGAGACGATGTGCAGATGGCCGAGCGTGTAAGGGTGCGCGCGAGTTCTGAGCGAAGCTCATCGAAGGGCGAGGAAGACGACGAGGAGCAGATTAAGGTCACCATCGCGCGCGACAACGAAGATTCGTTTGCATCGTCGACGTCGACGACGACGACGACGACGACGACGACGCAGCATCCACCACTGACTCAAGACACCTCTATGGAAGCACGTGAGTGTTAAATCTGAATTAGATAAACGTCTCGCTTAATGTTGAAAGGATATATGGCACGTAAAACTATATATTTTCGAAAAATTAAAAAGGGAATTGCTTTTTGTACAGAAATCAATAGAGTTTTCTTCATAAAAAACGAAATATATTACTTTTAAAATCTTGTTCAATTGTGAAAATTAGTAAATTCGAAGAATTACTAGAAATTTTTAATATACAGAATAAAATATTATGCCATATTCTTTGAACAGTGAGTGGGCTATTTACACTTGAAACACTCATAAAATCTCTTTAGAGTTTAGACAATTCTGTAAATTGAATCGAATCCCATTAATTAACTCGCAATACTTTTATATATTTCCTGAACATTAAAATTATACATATAGTGATTATAAGATATGTTAGAAATTTAAAATATCTGCTAGATATGTGATATATATTGTGATTTGAAGAAATGCTTTTCTGATTGTTTGAAGTTATATTATAATCGCAAATTTATTTAATCGCAATGCGCAAACTTTCGTCAGCAACAAGTTTCATAAAATATCGCCTCCGTTCGTTCTCAAGTTAAAAAAACAAGAAACATCTTTCGAGATCCTTTGAAAGTCGCCATTCTATGCAAAGCAACAAGGCGATCTTTCGTTCTGATCCTTTAAATGCATCTGAATGAGACTCGCGCGTACATCCTTTCGCTGGTTTACCGCTTCGCTAAAATCCCTCCGGATCACCGGTTCGCATGCGAATAGCGCCATGCTCGTTTTGCCATGCTCAAGCTCGTGTTTACAGGAACCGCAGGATCTTCGGTCAGAGTTATTTTTAACTATTCCAACCGTGCGCGCGCGGGCCACCTTCCCCATTCCGGTCCTCCTTTGCGCTCCTTTTTTTGTTTTGTATCTCCTCGTGTGCATCACCTCACGCTACCTTTCGTTTACGACGACCAGAACAGAAATCGGAGCACTGCTCACGTCCATGTTTTCGGCCGGACCGAAAGAAGGGAGGCAACTTCTTCGAATTTACTTTTCCTCCCTTTTCTTTGTTTCACAAATCAGCTTTTTTGTTTTATCATGCTCTTCATCGTGAAAATATTCTTTCTCTTGCGCGCGTAGAGAATGATAAATTTTTAGATAGGCCTTGCGCTCCAATATTTTATCCATTTAAATCTTTGATAATGAAACGATGGTCGTGTTCAGCGAACACAACTGTTGTACAACTGTTGAGTTCGCCTTATCAACACTCTGCGTTGATTGGTTGGTTCTGAAAGTAAGAGCCAATCACGTTCGACTGCTACTGAGCGACTGCGTTCGCTGAACACGACCAATATTAACTAATGGTAATTATATTTCTTAATTTTTTATTATTAATACAATTTTCATCTATGTTAAAATTAAAACCGGACATTTTCGTATATCAGTTAAGTAATAGGTAAATGCAATGTTCGATGTAAAAAGTGAAAAAACTTTCCACAGAGTTAATCTATTTTGTGCATAAGCATGATGAATTCATGCGCCATCACATAATTAGATTAATTGTAAGATTAAAATAAGTGTGACGTGAAGATTAGTGTGCCAATAAAAGAGGTAGATAGAAATAAAGAGAGAGTTGACACAGGCCTCACAGTTCGCGTGTTTTACCTCATGTTTTTGATTACGTCTAGCTACGTACCTACACGAGTCGTGACTCCGCGTACAAATCAATCGATCAGTTCCTTCGCGCACTGGCCAAACGTGTAGTTCTTCAATTTCCCAGTTCTTACCCCTTTTATATCCTATCACGCCTGTAGCCCTCCCCTTCCACGCGCGAATTATACAGCGGCTATAACGTCAGGCAACTACAACGATGAGAACGACAATTGAATCTTCATCACCGACGATCATGCTTAACTTTCGATTCACGTACGAGAGGCAAAGAACGAAGCTCATCGTTAAAATTTAAGATCGATGTTTCCTTTACAAATTAACTGCAAAGAGATATTTCATTACCTCTATATTAGCGAGTTTTGCCATAATATTTTAATTTACGATTTACATATATGTCATAATTTTAATGAGGAATAAGGCGTTGTTTTATTTCGGGCTCTTCGTTAATTTTGTAATATATATAGTCAAATTAATGGTTACGAAAGTACCGACACATTTCGCGTCTAGGTCGTCGTAAATGGCAAGATAAGGTATATTAGTTGCAATTTATTTATATCTACGAATATGGAATATATACCGTCACGTTAATTTAATAATCCGTCTAAATAAGACTTTCTCTGATGTTTATCAACGAATTTTTACTTTTTACGCCGGCCGATCCCCGCGTTGAAATGCACGCTGTCCGTACATTTGTATCATTACTTAACGCGTTTATTTCCGTGCTCCTGCAAGAGAGCGCAGAGTCGTCCTTCTCTTTTACGATCTAATTCGTGATCTGGACAGTACCCAACGATGAGTTCTCGTGACTGCGCGATGCCCAGTATACCCGGTATAAGAGGAATGACTAAATGGTCTGAGTAACCGGTCAGGCATCCCAAAACTCGCGATTTATTTTCGTATCCCTAGAAAAGAACTGACGCACCGGCGCGGTGGAGAGAAAGTACTGTTCTCGTTGTATGAATTCAAAGAAATACCCCGGCAAACTAACGCGTATTCTTTATACGAAAACTCACCGAAAAGTCTAATTTTAGCAATTACCGCATTCTCTTTCCGTATATTATAATGTTAGAATTAGCATAATTATATATATAACACGTTCTTCAGATTTAGTGAGAAACATTAAGTATCTCTTATGAATTTGCACTATAGTTTTTAGAGGAGATTAAAATTTTGCGGTTTGCTCACATATTTAGAAATAAAATCTGAATTGAAAGATTAGCAAGAGTTATACTTTCACGCTGAACGGTACCTATATGAAGGGCGAGAAATTTAACCGAGCGATCGACTGGGCAATTTCCATCGGTCCTTGGCTGGCTATGTCGCGCTCATGTTACGACGTATATCTCCGGGATTCGAGGCCGGTACGGCGCGTTAAGGGTGGTGGCAACGGCAGCCGGTAGGTTACCGCAGAACAGGGCAAAGGGGGCCCTGCGGGCGAAGCGCGAAAGGGCTTCGTCGCTATGGAAACCCTGGCTCTTCGACTACTGTGGGGTGCCTCAAGTTTTTTATGGCCCGAACGATCGCAGGGTCGAGACTCTAAAAATCGTTACACAGACCTAGATACTCGCCACCTCGCCCCTCCCGAGACGGCCGCCCTGCCCTGTAACACTCGCCACCCTTCCGGTCACGGACCTTACGCAACAGCGTTTCCTGCGTTGTTTCGCTAATTACTATCAAACAATTTTTTTACGGGCATCAGATATTAGTTTTACATATTCTACATTGAGGATGTTTATATCTCGCAGTCTCGTTCGCTGTGTTGCAAATGTTTAATTGAGAGGTTTATCTAAGAATTATTCATTTCTAGTAAGAATTAGATGCGATTATTTTTTGCAATAGTAAGTAACTTCTTATCTTACTACACTTCGACACTTCGATAAAATATGTACAATATTGCATATTTTAGTTCTATGAATATCTCGTAAGAGCCTTGATTATTCTTGTTACAGAGAGATTTCAGAATAACTTATAATATTTTATAATACTATTTTCTAATTATATACGCACTCTATACAATAAATTTACAATGTGTGACGAAGTGGACTATAAATACTTCATAATTTATTAATCATCTTCAGACCTGTTGGAATATCAATGCGATCTATTCTTAATAATCGAATAAACCTATGACATAAATAACTTGTAGCTCTTTTTTTAAATTTTTTAGTTTCTTTGAAAAATCTTTGATGTAAAATTTACAATAATTTTTATAAAGTTTTTAGTTTTAAACATTCTTCCATAATTCTACCATCCATCAAAATGGCAAGCCAAGCGCCAGCAAATAACAAGATTCGAATTAATAATTATCCTTATATAATACATAAAACTTGAAAATGAATTTATTTTCTATAATTAAATTCTGATATCCAGTTCTTGTTTTTTACTAAATGTTGATTAGTAAATTTCTTCTCGAGTCATCCTCTTTTACACGCTCCACTCTTCGTGTACGTAGAGGGACGTTCGCAGACCGACAGAGCTCGCGATACGTCGGTCGTATTTGCGCGCGGCGATGCGATGGGCAGAAAGGGCAGGAGGAAGCGATGTAAAGCCCCTGGTGCTCTTGGCACCCTCCATGACGGCTCCTAGCGAAGGGAGTGGCGCGACGAGGGGGTGATAGCGAAATACGAGCGAACGAGCGCGCGAGCGAGCGAAACTCACTTCGAACTATAAAGTATTGACTCGCCCCGTTGTATGGAGAGCACTGTAAGCACCGTGTCTATAATGTTGGCAGACGGCTCTCGGGACTCGCTTCCATCCGGAAGGAATAACGCGACTTCCGGGAGCGAGGAAGTAAATTTCACCGTGCAACCATCCGCGGAGCTTTACGCGAGAAACCTGAATCCGTAAAATCCGTAAAATACCGCTTGCGAAAGATCATGCGCCGATTTTAACTCCTTTGAGTTAAAGAACCTCAGTTCCATTATTCCCAAATTTAAAAAAAAAATTGTTTCCTTACTACAACTTGTAACAATTTTGTATTTTTTGTAATTTATAATTGACACAGTTTTTTTTTTTAAATTCAACATGGTCTCACATTAATTGATTAATATAAAAATCGCGATATGAGAATAGAAAGTTTCGTACGAATAAATAAAATACTAGGAATAGACGCAGGAGGAGCCAATTATGATTGCTCTGGATTTTTCCCTTACGAAGGGGATTCGATTGTTGCACCTTTCGCAACAATGCAAACGCCGGAAAGTTAAGTATTCGGATATTGACAGCTTCTCCGTGTGCGCGGCAATTACACGCGGCGGTAGTTTTGAGAGAACACATCGAGACGCGAACGACCGACAGACTAAACAAAAATAACCGATCGCGGCGTGTTCGTTGCATATGCACGTGCAAAGGACGTCTGGTCTGGTGTGTGTGCAATATCAGGCGGTGAAGTAGCGGAAGTATATGACGCGTTGTAAACAACTGTGTATGTGGGGGACGACCTAACCGGGCTTATCGGTCTATCCATATTTATCGTCGATACTGTGCGATATTAATACTATCCTCGAACGTATAGTTAAAGTATCGAGGAACTGTCAATGCTGCGGCAAGCAGTTTCGAGATTGTTTATCGAAGAGATATTTTTCATCCTGTCGATTAACGCAAGATGTTAGCGTGTTAACAAAGACTCTGGTTGCTAAATCCGAATGAAACTATCAGCTTTTCCTCGAGCAAATCGCTTTGTAAGCTGAACGCAATCTAATGATATCCGCATACGTGCTCCATTTATCGCTAAATACGGCTGACTGATGATTTTTAGAACGCGATAATATTTAATAATACGAATAATTATATGTAGCTGAGAGAAAATCAGCTTTTTAAAATAATATAATAATTATTTTTGATGCATATTTTTCAATTTTGTGTTTCTGTTTTATGATAATTGACATGATTTATCTTTTAATGTGCTTCCTACGAGAGTGACATTTCGCTCGAATATTGAATTTTTACACGTCTGTATTACTAAACGAATTCTCTCTATTTTTTATGTCTGTGATATGCCTCAGTATTTTGCTCAAAGTCGCGCTTTTATTCATGTAGAATTAATTTCAAATGGTACTCCGCAAAAATGAGGAGTACCTGTCACATTAATTCCACGACATGTTCTCTTCAAGCAGAAGTGACATTTTCGTGGCATCGATTTGTGCCACGCATTCGTAATTATATCACCGAGTAAATATTCCAATGCACATCGAAATTAACCAGGCGAAATGTATTATTTTTCATGTAATATACCGAATGAAGATAATGTCTGTACAATATTTTTTTAGATCGGATTATTTTTACATTATCATTCTACTAACATTATGTATACTTTCTAAAAGAAACTATATTTAGTTTATGAACAATTGTTGATACAAAGAATAGAAGTCAATATGCTTTTATCCATATTTCACTGAACTCTATATTTTCAAAAACATATGCGATGATAAATGTAGAGCATATAAGTGTGCGAACAAGTTACACACACATTTTATTGCGATTAATGACATATTTATTGCAGAGTTAAATCTGTGCTGGAAATGTACTGGAAACATCCTATACTTTATGAGACTATATTTTATTAAGATTGATTATAACTCGATCAGTGCTGAAGCAGGGAAGAACTTTGTCGTAAATTTCTGAAGAGTAATCTTTTTCATATCGCGTGCATTCTATATCATCGACACGATTCGTTCTTCCGAGAGGCGAACAACCGGTTGACATTGACACGTGTCAAATCAATGTTAGGAGAACAAGACATGATCTGTCAGCGCTGATATGGAAGAAACAATAGCTCGGCCAAGCGACGATGAAACGCGAGGAAAGGGAAGCGCGTGTACGCTGCTCTCGTTTGCAACTCTGACGAATGTCAGCGCGCTGTTCATATGCGTCATACTGACGCATTGGTTCCCAAACCGGGGATATGTCCTTTGAAAAGAAAAAAATAGAAAGAAAATTAAATGGGAGAACGTTCAATTAATAGAAAACGTACGTAAAAATTAAGGGAAATAAAGTTTGTATGTTTATATAATTTTGATTCTTTTATTTGTATGTAAAAGTGAGATTAATCATAATTTTTCCTGTGTATTATAAAATAATTTAGTAGAAAAATTATACCATTTTCTTTAAACTGATAGAAAATCAAATAAAAATACGAAGATTATAAATATTAGAAATAAATATCATCATTTTTTATTGGTTGATACGTTTACAGTTGAATTCTGTTGAATTATGCATATAAATTTGTGTTATATATAACGCATACATGATTGATGGGAGATGAATAAATGCATCAAGGTTTTCACGGTATTGAAATTGAACGGACTGGAAAGTTTGGGAATCCCTGCTCCGGAATGCTGGCCAATGTTACGCATCGGTCAAACTCACGTTGTGACAGATACAAAAATAAACTATAATTACCGTGAAAAATCAAAGTATTAAAAGATTACATTTATTTTGCGTTTATTCGGTACAAGCTTTTGAATGAGGGTTGTCAGTTTGTTGTTTGTCCCTGCATTCCACACCCATGATATATTCTAAAGACGATATTTCTCGTTTCTTAATCATATTGCAATTACTCCAAAAAAATTGATCACATAAAATTAATTATAACACATAATGTTTTAGAATTTTTATACACGTGGGATATAACTATATATCTAATTTTCGATTTATTGAATAGGAAACTTTCTGTACATGTGTCTGATTAAACTTGGCGCATAAATCATGAACATCTTCCTAGGATTAAATGAAGTGCGGTATGATAAAATGAGTATAGAGTTGGCTTGAGAAATGTTTTGTTATGTGTCAGAGAAGGATACGCGAGTGTGAAAGTGAGCACGACGAGCGTGGCGAAATAGCTGGCCGTCCATCCACGCACGTCTAGTCCTCGTCTGCTCGGCCAAGGTCCTTGAACGAAGGTCTATTCTAAAAAAACTGCACAATTGGATAACCAATCAGCCAGACAGTATCGTATATCAAAGAGCATGACGAAACGGAATTTACAGACTGTTTATTGTTCCGTTGTGTTGCGATGATTGCGATGATTACGTTATACGTATATATAGAATGCTCCGTTAAAATCTATTCATTCTCTCTTTGTCGCGCAGAAATTATTCAAATAAAAAACAATTACAAAACGCGTTAATATGAAAAAAATTAATTTTAAATGTAGAATCGTGCATAACGTAATTTGTAACGTCAAAGAGAGATAAATTTCGAAATTGATAATTTTGTTAAAAAAATTATAAAGTAAAGTAAAAACCTTAAAAATCTCATTTGTATACAGAATATTCTGTACAAATTAATAATTTTGGTATAGGCTTGAGACGAAACTTATTGACGCAAACCCATTAATATGCGAGAATCGAAGATGAGTTTACGTGCCGTGCGTAGCGATGTAACTCGTTAAAATCGTGGCGACTGACGCAATGCGTATGCGTATAGTAGACCTTGAGCCACTATTACACCGGCTGTTTATGTCGTTATGCAATCGAGACGGCTTAGTCTGCGCATACGGAGTTTAACGTAGTAAATAATGCTTTCCACCCGTTACCTCCACGCTCGTAAATCCGCTTCGGCATTTAAACGTCGCTTTGGCATTTAAACTCCTTACACTTGCTAGTTGCACTTTCATGGAATTCTTTTGCAAGATGCGGTAATTAATGATGCGTGTAATGAGGAGTCATGCTTCGTCGCGTAAACATCGCAGTCTTGGTTTTTCATTAACTCGTGAGTGACGATGTCAATTACATTCGTTCACGTTAAAATAGTAATTCTATTAAATACGATTTAAATCGAAATAGTAAATGCATTAAATATGATTAAATTGAAATCATGAAACTACAATAGTTATATGACATGTATTGACATACAAATTGATGTGTCAGCGAAATACTATTAGTGATTTTGATGTCACCCACACATATAAATACATATATAAACAATCCACACGTATAATATAAAATGCTTTTAAATTTTGAAAAACTGAAATATGGAAAAAAATAATCGAAATTATGTCGTATATGTGCTATATGCATATAATCTTTCATATAATTATAATGCAACAATCATTAGTTACAGTGAATGAAATGCCATCGTGTCGCTTGCACAATTGATGTTTAAAGTAAAATTTGGATACAGATAAAAATTAAGTCAGGTAATTATCTTTCTGTAATTCCAGCGGTAGAATAAAAATATCACAAATATAAAGTTCAAATTATTTCATATAAGGAACATTAGCTCCCTTTTATAGAAACTAGGCAATTTTTCCAAGAGAATTTTGCGTAATTACGCGTAGGAAGGGAATGCAAGAAGGCTATCGCGGGATCCCGCGGGATAGATCCTCATTTTCCGCGACATCGTCTTCGAGATGCACGCCACCGTGCATCGCGCCGCACCGGCGGTCGGTAGACGTTCATGGCTGGTAGTCTGTAGTCGATAGTCGGTAGGTAGGGAACTTGGTGGTCGTGATGCTGATGAGATCCGGGACCAGTCCTAGCGAGCCCTGCGAGATCGCTAATTTCGATCCAATTCACGCTCGAGTGACTACGCTCGTTTTTCCGATCTCTATCTTCGTTGATTTATCGCGTTCGACCGCTCGGTATGTGATCGGCGTTTCTCTCTTCCTTCCTTTTTTTTTTCCTTTTCCTTTTCGCCTTCCACCTTCGTGCACAGCCTCCGAGAGTCAAGAGACGACGACTTCGGTTTCGCTCCTCGAAACGATGACGCGCGCGTGTGCGCGGGAACAGGAATCGCCGGGGCGCGCCTCGTATTTACATTCCGCGGCTGCACTTTCAGTTTTTCCTCTTGCAATCGCGACGCTCCCGCGTGCCTCGCCGCGATTTGTCAGCGGGGAATTGCATCGTGTTGACTTAACATAGAGGCACGTACTCCAAAGGTTTAAGCATGAAGATGCACTCGAGGGAGTAGTACATCATGTTTCTTTCTTCTTTTTTTTTTTAACGTTACTTCATGAGTCTGTAATGTTCTTAAGAAAACAGATATATCAATTAGAGAAATATTTCTTCTCTTAGGTATATTTGATGAACCATTACATCCCACACAAGTTGTCCCCCAGGAGTAAGTTTCGTTTATTGTAAAAGATCAAAAATAAATTTGCAGGAAGATTTGCCTCTGAAAGAAGAAATTACTTGCTGTATTATTGTTTCAATAGTCTACTTGGGAGGTCTACCTCACGGCGCGTTTTCTCGGTATCATGATATTCGTCGCCGTCGACGGAAACGCGACTGTCTCGCGAACATCCCGTGCAAGACTACTTGACGTTTAATGCGAACGTCTATCCGCTGGCCAAGGACGCACTTGTCGACGGCGCGACGCGTAACACCTAGCGCGATAGAGTTACGCGCCGCTAATGTGTGTCACGCGTACGTCGATTGCGTCACGTCAGCCTCGTCGGAGCCGACCCGTCTTCGTCGTCGGCGGCCGCGGCGGCGCATCGCGGCAGCGATCCAGACCGAGGTAATCGGTGTCAAGTGCCAAAGGAACGGAACAGTCCCGGAAATTGCGATTAATCGCACGGTCATTGTGCGTACAGATGTTCGACGCTCCGACGCGTAAATCAATCTTCGTCTTTTATCCGCGAAAATTGTAAGATATATCTTAGGACGACAAGCGGACATGGTTACGCTCTCTCAATTAAATTCTATTGTTATTATAGTAGCGTTATATTTATTCTCTATGTTTTTTTTTTAGAAGTGCAGCCTTCTGCGTATAATGCGAAGAACTTTATGAATTTATTTTCATACTGAATAGTTTTCTCAATGGAAGAATGCCTACTTGGCTATTATCTTTTATTCATTTAATTAAATCCGTATTCCTGAAGAGGTTTTGTCTTTATTATTTTTTTGAAACTATACTTTTTTACTTATGATGTACGTACGTCAAAAGAAAAACACACATTCTGTGACAGGCTTGCTCATACCTGTTAGAGAACCCTTCTCTATTACTGATTTTCCGTGAAAAAGCCTGACCTTTTAGAAAATACTGATTTAATTTCAAAATTGCATCTAATTTATTAGAAAAAAGCGCGAGTTATCTCTGAAGAATGGAATTGTTTCTGAAAAATTCTCAGTGATGATACAAAAGACATATTTCTGGGAAAAATGTTATCGTCTGTCTAGACGTTCTTTCTACGACGTTATCGCAGAACGTGATATATCATTTCTCGCGCGGAGAACGCTAGAATAACAATTGAATTTATAACAATTCATTCGCATGCAACCATGTATTCGCATTAACAAGTTACTTACGTCATGTCGACATACAGTACAGTATTTTGCGTCGCGTTGAAATTTCTAAAACTTTATTTCGATAGCAAAGAGCGTACATTCTTTAAGTATATTTGCTGTTGCTAATAGCAAAACCGATCTATGGAGCTTTCATCTGCGAAAGATAAGTTAGGATGCACTGATGCTGCACACGTGCGCTGAACGCAGCAAGCGCGTATAGTTTAAACCGGACTAGTCTCTCGCCTAGACACTCGACAGACTCGCGCACTTTGCACAATAGTAGGAAGCGCTAAAAATAATCCACCCCGGCTCCACCGCGTTCTGGCCTTGGCCAGCTTCGGTCCTCGCAACCTGACCGGCACTCTTCACGAGTCTTCTCCTCCTTCTTTTCCCCTCGCACACTCCACCTACGCATTCCCGCACGTGGACAGCCGCTGCGTGGGCGCGGATCTTTTTTTTTTTTTTAAGTCTTTCTCGCCGCGGCGGATTGATTAAAAGTTTGCTCTTTTCTTTCACCGCTTCGCCCGCCCTCGTCACGGTCTTTGCTTAACTCTTTACTTGGTAGAGATAGAACGGAAACTGAAACAAATTCGGCTTTAGCTCTGTCCCGCGTCGTGATAAAATATGCTTCTAGGATTATTAAAAATATAGCGAATATGTTACTGTTATGTCGCGCTTTAAATTGTTTCGTGCGTTAGGCATAAATAAATGTCCATATATTTTCCATATTTGAGGAATTAAATGGAATTAAATTGAATTAAATGAGAATTATGGAATGTTATATATTGACGGAAGCTCATTAAAGCTTACAACATTAGCAATTATGGCTGTAAAATACAAGAAATATGTAAACATACGTAGACCTGAATTTAAACAGTAATTAATAGAAAGAACGCATTTTTCACGATTGTTAGAAATAAAAAATAGATATAAATTGTATAAGATAGATTGGTGAATTAGTAATTAATATATTATTTTACATTTGTTTCTACGTTATTGCCGCAGAAATTACATTCTCTGCGTAAAATTAATCCGAATTTACGAAACTTGCGAGAGCTTCACCGAGGAGTCGATATCTCGGTAAAATTATACTGAACGAAGGATAAACCGAGAATAGTACCGTTAAGGACGTTCCGTAGTATTATGCCAACTTCGACGACTGTAGATCGTCGTTGAGGAGCGATCATTAAAGATGTTTTAACAAGGAGCCGCACAGACGGGACAATAGCGGCAGGAATCACGAGGGTCGCCATCTCTCCTATCCCCCTTCCCCTTCCCTTAGATCTCTATTGGATGCATGCGAGCATTGCGAGCGTCTGTCCCGACTCCCGACCCGACTCTCCGTCTGCGTGGGTCTCGCTCGGTGCATTCGTCGCAGACTCTGGGAGGGAGACATTAAACCCTTTGCCGCGTGATTTAGTTGACAAAGTAGCGTAGTTACAGTCGCCTGCAGAGACGGGACCAGGGCTCTAGCCCAGGCCCGCAATACCGTCTTTCGTGGCATCCTACGAACAATGCCGTGACAAACACGTCGCGAAACACGACCCCGCAGGCTATTTTAAAATAAAAAAGTCATTGTTTAAGCGTCTTTCGGAATCCGATATCCGTATTAGTGTTTAGTCTGGCGTCGCGTTTCACCGGGTAGCAGACGCGCCGCGCCGGCTCGTACTGCACACGTGCCATTTTCTCGATTTTACCTCTCTCTCTCCCTCTCTCTCTTGTCCGCGACCTGTCTTCGTCGTGCACCGCCATTATGTCGAAAATTTTGCAATCAGACATTAATTAAACATTCTTGTGATTGGCACTCTTCGTTAGATCGAAATGCTCGCTGTTATTCGCTCCTTTGAAATATGAATTTCGTTCGCTTATAACTCAGAAAATATTAGCAGCCTGACATTTTTATCTGCGAATAATTGATTTGAAATCTATCGAAGCGGGGATCTGTCTTTAATTTAAAAACGGTAGCGCGCGCGATAGGATATCATATAAAATATTACTAAAGAATTTGTGAAAGTAATACCATCTGCATTCTTGAATCGTCATTATATAAATTTTTTACGAATTTCTTTCACGAATTAACACTCGAATTCAAAAGAGATCTACGAGTGTCTCGTTCTTCAGTTCACTGCGAAGATAATGAGCAGTGAGATCGGCGTAGCCTACCTCGTAATTGTAGTCCCTAACTCGTAGATCACGATGGCGACGTATTGTCTCTCCCTCTTGCTCGTCACCATCCGCGCCTATTATCCGATTCTATTTTCCAATCTATCCTCGTACGAGACGCACCTTGTCTCGTCCAGGCTGCCGCTAGTCTTCTTCTCTAAGTGAATGCGGCGCGATGCGCTCTTGTCTCGCGGCACTTCAAATAGGCGGCACTCGAGACTCGGCACAAAGAGCGGCAAACCCGTACACCGTGATAACAGAGAGCAAGAAAGCTCAAGATAAGACTAAGACCGAGGGCCCTTGCAGCCGCGCCGCTCTACGTCGGCTCATTGCCGGGGAAATATACACACACGGTACGTTGTCGATTGCTCGTGTGTGAGCTTAATTGAATCTCAGAACCATCGTACCACACACCATTGCGAGTTTTTTTTAAATCATTCTAATGTTACATAAAGCTTTGAGAATCTTATTCTCTTCGACATCGCTGTCGTTTTCGCCGAATAGATTATTTTCTAAAGATTTACGATATATATAAAGAGGCAAGCATAACCATTTTCAAAAAATAATCGCAAGTATGAGTAAAAAATATCAATATAAATATTCTTTCGGACGATTATTCGATTCCTGTTTTCAACATCCCTAGCTCGAACAATCGCAGACTCGTCCTTCCTATCGCGATGCACGCGATACTCGTGGATGCACTCGGCGAAGCCGCGGAGTGCATATACGGAGTGCGCTGCGCGCATATACGCAGCATCGTGCGCTCGACGCTCGTAGCGAAGGACAGAGAGGGAGAGTCGTTCAAACGAGGGGCCCGCAGCGCCTGGGCTCTGGGCCTCGTCGCGTGTTTTTGCCCCCCGTCTGGCCCCCACCGTGGCTCATCGTTTTTTGTCTGGTGCACCGCATGCTCTGCACAGCTCACCTCGCCTCCTCCTCATCTCGGTCGACGTACCACCTCCTCCACCGTCCCCTTCTCTCTCTGTCAATCTCTCGTCGTACCCGCTCTCGCTCTCGCTCGCAATCAGGGCCGGTGTGAGTAGACATGCTCGTGATGCTCCGTTTGCAAAGCGTCGATCTCGGGCGTCGATGCTGAATATTTTCGATATGACGACACCTATCTTACCTTCAATGTAGCAAAAACATCTAACATTTCTTTTATAGAATATAAATCGCAAATATGCGCACGGTGTATTTTTGTAATTTATATTAATTCTATTTATCAACAATTCAGTTTGCAAAAAAAATCGAGGGGTTTTTATATCCACAACCGACATGAGATACAGGTTTTTAAATTTTTCTCTAGGAAAAAGAATGCGATAGAAATTTATGAATTATTCGAACTTTTCCAGTTTTAGATCATAAATTTTTCTCAGAATCCCGTGTCAGCAAATATTTCCCTAGAATTTCTTTTCCTATACTGATGGGAAGAATCTTATGTAAATTTGAAGAACATTGGAATATGAACCGTTTTTTGAAATTGCGGTTGAAATCAGAATTACAAAAGCGGTTGAAACAGATATATTTTTAATATTATTGTTTCATTTCGGAGTTATATGATTTGTATATAATAACTTTTAACACACAACTTTAGTAGTATTATCCAGATAACTTAATAATGGTATCGTTACTAAATTGTTCCGTATAATATAATCAAAAGAGAAATACTTCGTTTAATTCTTGGGGTCTCTTGTTCAAAACCAAATCGCCGATCTGACGAACGTTCGCGCCGTCCCTGTTCTCAATCTCGTCGTCATCGGTCCTTCGTCGCGTCGCATCCGGGCGGTATCTCCCCGAGCCGAGCGAGACACGCGCACGGACACGCGTGTCCCTGCCGCGCGGTAGAGGAGGAGAACAAGGAAGCGACGGAGGCCGTCGGACGAAGCCAGAGACCCAAGCTGTTCCGCAGTCGCTAGCGAGAGGTGATGGTCGGCGGAGAGAAGTACGGGGGGGAAGGAAGATGCGGTCGTTCGATCTCGGTGCACCTGCCGGCGTTGACGTTCGCGATGCCGAACGGCGATTCGCGATCAGACTGCTCGTACGATGCTCAAAAAGGATCGCAGGATCACGATGGAAATGATTCAATAATTCTTTTCACAACCTGAGTCCGCCAATCCTACATAATCGTTAGTTCTCAAATTGACCGAATTTTGATTAATTATTTAACAGCATGTGTAAAAATTGAGCATGTCTAATAATATAAAAAATTTTAGTAAAGTACAATGTCGTTATCTTTTAACGGCCGAATTAATTTTTAATTTTTTAACATTATTTTTTTCTGGAAAACTTGATATGCTTGAAAATTATATGAAAAATAAAAAAAGAGATTGTTCGTTATACTAAAATTATTTTATGTATGATCAAGTGTTTATTCCAAGAATAGACGTTCGCTTGTGAGTGAATTAATTATTTTTCTGTTAATGGTACATGTGATTTAAGATATGTATATGACGTGAGAACGTATTATGCGGGAAAAAAAATTCTCGCATAATACATCAGAGAAGAATAAAATTCTGGTATCTTTATTCAGTATCTCATTCGGAATCATATCCAAATTGATCATGTAATCAAACACTAATTAGCCGTTTTAGCGATAGATAAATTTATTACCACGTACCGCAACACGTGCGTATATTTCACGATTTATATGCGTTTAAATACATTCTAATGAAATAATATTACATATGATTGATAACACGATGGTTCACACGACATTCTTTGTACGTTTCGCGAAGCGCATCTTGACGAGCACGATTACGCTCGCAAGTCCTTGGCAATAGCAAGGTTGCGGAAAATGACATCTAATCGTTTCCACGTGTCGATGATTTGTGTGCTGACTCGACAAACCGCACACAGAGCATAACTCGTGTCATGATCGTTAAAGTTCTAACAACTTCGAGAACAACTTAGTTCTGACACCACATACGACTCAAAGGATAAGCGATATATCTTAATGCTTTTATATAGTTCATTTTTGTAAGTAAAATGTTATTCGTCTTTTTTATTCGTATTATCATTTTACGTGTACCGTTCTCATTTATGTTACATAACGCATTATTAAAGTAATGATATCATTATACACTGATATTACACTGGTATATATACACATGTATATTTACCCCGCATTGCGATGTAATATCAGTGTAATAGGACGTATTTATATAATTTAAATACGTTGTATGAATCATATACGAAAAGAAAATATTGGTGTTCAATCTTAATGATAACTTCAAGTTTTAAATTAATTGTAATTAAAATATTTTAGAAAAACATTAAATTAAAAAAAATATATATATATATACAATATAAATTGGCCATGAGAATCAAAACGCGGTACTTAGTGCGTGTTTAATGAAATTTTTTAAAGTGATATATTATATCACTTTAAAAAATTTCATTAAATAACATGACGGGGAAAATGTAAATATTACAGAGAGATCGATATTCCTTCGAGCGTCGGTAATCATAGCTCACTGAAATTTTTTCACATCCTTTGAATAATTCATTTTCGCATTAATGATAGTCTTATCTCTCCGCTTTACCACTAAGAAAAATTGCGGCAGTTGCGACATATAGAACAGATAAATGCGAAAGTTTACGGAGATCGACGTACAACGAAGTATCCGCTCGAAATTATTGACCAATCGCGGTGTCCGATTTCCGGTTGCAGTGGGTGCGAGCGGCTACATCGTCTCGGCGGCGCTCGTGCTGATAGTCGGAGCACTGGTGGGTGTCCTGGCGACGATATCGCGTCATCTTCATCATCGTCGGCTGTTGGTGCATGAGCCGGTTCCTCCCGGCTCTGCCTCCTCCGCTTCTGCCTCGATTCTCCACCACCATCATCGGCATCATCATCATCGTCACCGTCATCGTCGTGAGGAGCCACCGCCGCCGCCGTTACAGCGCTGTCTTCTACTACAGGATCATTATCGTTACCCTGATACACCCGTAAGTACCATCTACCATCTGATCATCGAGGATGCGTGAAACTTTGAGAAATCACGTTTCCACGTAGAATGTAGAAACTCGATTTCAACAACGCCGATAATATACATCGTGACATCGACATATAATATGGTTAAAGGGATGAAAGATAACGCGCAATCAGAAGGCATTTATTTTTATATACGCGCGCTTTTGAAATATCTAATGATAGAGAACATTAAGACAAATTTATTATGATAACCAGGAGAATTAGCACTTAAATTGCGTCACTGAATGGATTTATACGCGGATTATCACATATATCTCGAAGCTGTTCGAAATAAAACCCAAGCACACTTCCGCATATTCGTTGAAACTGTATACGTCGTACTAATTTTAGCAGACTTGACCGAGTTCGTCGAATAGCTTCTTTACAAATAACGGCTCGCGAACGAGTCTCACGACGAACGTCGTATCGCATTCTTCTCGGAACAAGCCTCTTTCTCATTACTTTCTGTCGCATTTCGCTGAACAATCGCCGGTCTCATTACACATTCCTGATATCGCGCGCCTGAAGTCACGAGTCCAAAAGGCACACGCGCTATCGTCAGCGCTTTTTCTTTTCTTTCTCGCCTGCAGGCAATAGATGCGCCGTTTTTGTCATTACGGCCGCAGTAGAGCAGGCAGTGTAGAGTTACGCGGTGGTCAGAAGGAGGGAGGGGGGAGAAAAGGAAGTGCGATTTCCCATCCAGCGGAGGTGGTTATCGGCGACGTTGTCGACCTTCGGCAAGATTATTACGCGATTCGTGGAACGCCGAAGACTATCTAGGAAAAAGCTTCCGATATCTAATCTCGGCAGCCGGCCGGGCCGGCCGGCTTGGTCGCGGCACAGCTGCACATCTATCCGGCGCGCGCGTTTTTTCTGTCTCTTTTTCTCTTGCCTCCAGAAAATCAGGCCACGCGCGACCTCGCGGCCGCGCATAACTCTTCATTCCTCCACTTTTTCTTTCATTTCTGTATCCCGATTCAATTATTTCAAACGCGCGATAACACGCGACAACGAGGGCGAATCTAGGACGAGCATGATTCACATTTTCACAAGATCCACCTGCAGCCGTAATCGATAGTATTATAGTATATAGTATTATATTGCTGCGAGTTTTCAGATGAAGACCTTGCGGAGCGTCGCGAGTTGCATGAAGTAAATCCTTTACACGTGTAACTTAATGCGATGTAATTCGTTAATAACATTTAATTTTTGCTCTCGCATTGCAACTATTTTACAAGATATTAACTCTGATTTTTAATTGAAAAATTCGACATAATTTTATCAGCTTAAATCGAAAAATAATAACGTTTACGATAAAAATATTTAATCCATTCACAAGTTATTTTAAAAATATTTGTTGAATGTATAATCGATGAAATTTTCAATGTCCAATTTTTCTCTCGGCGCAAACATACTCGGATATTCTCTCAATTTTCTCCAACAGAAGTGTTATAATTCGCATGAGCAGTGTAACACGTCTGTACGCTTCACTTCGCGACGTATCGTCCCGATGGCGAGAGATACCGGATCCCGGCATCGATCGGTGGCGGAGAGCCCTTTCCAGCCCTTTCCTCGGCAAAGCCCCGAGGGTACAAGGACGTCGACGGTGCGTCCACCGCGCGCTTCGGTTTCCATCGGCATCGGGCGATGGGGGAACTTAATTTGGAAGTTACCGGTCCCGTGATTACGTCGAGGAGAGTCGGCGGAAGTTCCATCCTCCTCGTCGGCGCGGCGGCGGCGGCAGCAGCGAGACGTTGCGATGCGTTTCGTACAGCCGTCACGCCTGCCCCCTTTCTGCCGCCGCCACCGACGCTGCCGCGACGTGGACCATTGTTACTCTAGATTGCATCGCAAATTAGATTACGGCGTACTACGGGACCGCCCTTATTCCCGCGCGCGCGCCGACGACGACGCTGCTCTACGCTTTTTGGCGGAGACCGAGAGAATGCGGCTTCCTTTGCTCCTCTGAGTCGAGTTGCGCATCCTCCCGTCCTTATCTCGTCCCCGATCCGCGCCAGATTGCGGCACACACGAGCCGCCGCCTCCTCCGCGTGCATACAGATGCACCGAGCGACGACGCGACTTCGAAATGCTACGACTGCAACGTCGAAAATTCCCCCCCGAGCAAAGATCCCTTCTTTCTGATATTCTTCCGGTGGAACTTTAGCCGTTGAAGATTTTAAATTGGATAATTTAAAAAAGTTTTATATTTTTGCAGCGTATAATATAATTTTTTTGACGCATGGTATATATAAAAACCGATATTAGAGGTAAATTAATTTTGTTATAATTTTTACTGCTTTAGCTGCAGTCTTTTTCTGGATTTTTCTAAATTTAGTGTAACAACAAATCGTCATTTTGCTGTCGAGATTAATTGTAGAATGCCATTATCTTAATGCAATCTTATCTTAGATTCGCTCTCGATCTTCTTGCTCCAATTTCGTTATTGCGACAGATATATCGCTTACATTATTCTATTTACTCGGAATAGTGGCAATTAAATATCGTGATGTTGATATAGCTGATCAATATTCTTCAGTAATAATAACGATGATTAAATTAGCTGATGCCAATTTTATTAGACAAAGTTCAAAAGGCCTTTTCTCAATTGATCTGAAAAAACTCCGATGCTCTCTCGGAGTACTTGTTTGACCTTCCGGCCGACCTTCCTGGTCCAAGATAGTGATGAAACCGTTGACTGTGTAGAATGTAGATAGCCGACCGTAAAAGAGAGAAGAGATTAGTCAGGATGGGAGTAAATATTATGTCTAGCATTTTGCAGCAGTAGTCTCCAGTTACTCCTTCGCAGACTGCCATTGTTTTTGCTCGTTTTACCTTGCCCTCTTTTCTTTACAGAAGAAATTTCGCGGACAGGTTGATCAGACAATTCGAATTAATTTTTTCTTTTTTCTTAGACGATTCACAACATGTACATAATCAAAGGTTTATGAAAGATATTTTGTGTTTATAACTGTTTCAATTCTGTCTGGTTATTATATTTTGAAGTAGCATCATCTATTTATGTTTCTCGTATTTTATTATAGTTCACATAGACGAAGCTAGCAAATGAGCTTATTCGATAGCTGGGCAAATAAAACGCGACAGGAGAAGATTAATCGAACGGATTAAATGAAAGACTCGAACATGCTATAAACATTTTCCACGACACGGCTGCACCTCGCCTCATCCTGTGGAAAATGCCGACATGTCGCGGACCGTATACGACGACGTCGGATAGTGGTGTTTATCCACCGTCGCGTCGTCGCCGATGGCGTCGTGGGGGCATCGTGGAGAGAGGATGCACCGTAAACCACTGCGACGCCAACGAGATGCGACGCGACGCGACGCGACCCGACCCGACCCGACGCGACGGTGCGCGACGAACGTTAACGCGTTCGCTATGCGAGCCGCTGCGTAAACTGTAAACCCCCGCAGATGAAGCGACACCCGGGCTTCCCCCGGTAACGTTAAGCTCGCGCTCGCGAGCGGGGAAGCAATGACCTGATTTGCAATTTATTACGTTTGGGCGACGTCCAAGTACGGCGCATTGGCGCCGCTGCCAAATCGGCGCGGCTGCCGCCGATCAACGCGTATACACCGCGAACGTTCCCACGTGAAAAACAGGAGCAGAGCGAGACGTATACACAAAAAAAAAAAAAAAAAAAAAAAAAACGACAGACTCAACGCGCGTACCAACTGGCGGGAAAAACAATCGGGGAGGAGACGAGTAGGCAAACACCGAGCCGCGTATGTCCCGCCGCGCACGAACGGTACACGCCCCGAATTCCGACGTGGGCCGCAAAATCGCGAATCGAGATTCCCGGTCATGTTTCCGCCGCGGTGTAGCGTGCACAGTGTCGGTGAAGTAAACACGTCAAGCGTGACACGCGTCGTGACAAATCGTTTCGTCGAAACGTTTCGATCCGTGACCGTCGGGATTACTTGTTCACGCAGATTGATTTCTTTTGGCTCATATTCAGTAGAACCGTGAAATCATTTATCAATTAGATTGCTCAAGATCCCTTTCAGTCTCCCAATTTTTTGCTTTCCCACACGCAGCACGCTGCACGAGTAAAAACATATAGTCGTTTCGTAATACAATTTTTATCATCTCATTAAAATGATTAGAAGATTCTTGTTATTGAGAAGTCATGCGATGATAACGCTGTCAAGTTTCTTCTAGCGAAAGATCAGCTTCGACTTTGCAAGCAAATGAAAATGAGGTCAACGAGCTTGAAACGCCGACGTTATAAAATAACGTTGTCCAGACGTGCTAAGTGGCATTTGTACAGTAGGTACCTACCTACTTTCCGCGGCCATCGGTTACGGGCTATTGATATTTTTGAGCGGGTGGCGGTTCGTGAGCGGTACCCATATGTCATGGGGGATTTGTAGCACGCGGGTGGAACTAGAATTATACGTGCGATGACGTAACGACGACCGTCCGCCAGTGACGCAACGTCACTCGCGATAGCGCGACACAACGAAGGCCGCGATATAATATGAACGGACCGCGCGCGCCGCACGTGTCTCTATTACCTTTTCCGGGAAATAACGACGTCTAGACTTACGCGTGAATCATCGTCCGCCGATGCGAACAGTAGCAGTAGAGATATATCGTGACGCAATGATGAGATCGCGGATCGCAACCGTAAAGGCTCGCGGATTAAAGATCGCGGACGCTACGATCTCAGACTTCACGTTGAAACCAAAGATATATCCAGAATGATCTTCGATTCGTGCTAATTGATTCTAGCGAGTAAATTTAGAGCGCAGAGGAAAGTGTCACGTAAACGTGAATTGTCAGAATTTTATTTCTCGAGTTACCGTAAATTACGGATTTGACATTTGCTTTTGAAATTCTTAGTGATATGATTTCTTTTCATTATAAGTTTTTTCTTTTGCTATTAATGAAGCGAAGCGTTAAGATATTCTGAATGTGACTTATTAAATTTGCGAAATTATTCGGACCATTTTATTCTCTATATGTGAGAATCGTTCATGTAATTAAAGAGTTGATTACTATTCCGAGATTTTAGGGCAAAACGAAGGGAATCTGGAGCGAAGCTACGCCAATGGTCGATGGCTACGCGCACGTGCTAACCGCGACATAACTACGCGAGCATCGTCACGTGCTGACGTCACAATCCATGGCACACACGATGCCGAAAGTGGTGTCGACCGCGTCTACGCGACGTCGAGTCGCGACGAAAGCACGAGGGTTGGGCGTTTCGTGTGAAAAATCTAGGTCGAGTCAATAATAAAATAACATCTTCATCCTACTGCGCAACATATAGGGTCTACATTTCTTTCACTTCTTCGCTAAGCGTATATTATATACATACAGTTACAACTTCCAAGAAACGTATAATAACTTTTGTTAATCTTGTTTACACATAATCAATACTAAAAAGAGAAAAAAAGCTTCTTTCCAGTTTTTTCATAGTTTTTTTAATCTACAGAACGAGCTATGAATTTTTTCAAACTTACGTAACTAAAAGAAGAGAGGTAGTCTAAACATAAAAAAGAATCCTAAAACAGAAAGGCATTTCAATAATATTGTAACCTGGAGCTACGTGACGTAACATCTTTTTTTTATTTGTTTACGCACACGTCTGTTTGTATCAGTAATTTAATATGTCAACGCGTTACCTGATTAAAAAAGAGAAATGCCGTCTCGCCGAGTCATCTGCGCTATACAATGTGTCTCCGTTTAACGGTAAACGTTCATCGCGACATCACGCAAATATTTACACTTGTGTCGCAAGAAAGAACGCACATTGCAACGATAAAAAGAGCAAACGATATTTCACTTCCCACTCGATCAGAAATAAACCTTACTAGTGACATTAATTCCAACAGCTTGAAAATAATTCCGACGGAAATTCCTGAAATTGTGGAAAGTCAAGAATCGAGAAGACAATAATCTCTCTTTCTCTCTCTCTCTCTCTCTCTCTCTCGTCTGATCCTCCCCTCGTCGCGATACGCGTCGGAATCCCTCGTAAAATATTCCACATAACGAACTCTCTTCGATTATCTCCCGTCCCGTGGAAGTGCCTCGGCTACGTTGGCCGATATATCGACTAGGTATTCGCCGCCGCCGGTACGGGTGGCAACCCGATTTCTCTATCGACTTTCCCGTTCTCTCGTGGCGGCGACCCTGACCCAACGACGCGACGCGCCCGTCCTCCATGGGCAAGCCAAACATCCAACCAACCACCAACCGCCCTTCGAATCGACCACCCGACGAGCCTACGGCGGGCGTGCGCTCGCAGCGACGTTGATTTTGATCGGTCTCGAGACTGCTCGCAGGTAACCCTCGGATACGACCTACTTTTCTCTCACGCTACGCTATATAGCGACGCGTCGCGAAGGGTGGTGAGTGTTACGTAGAGGTCGTCTGCCAAGGGTATAGCCGTTTTGTAGCGAGAGCGAGGCATTAGTCTCATGAATTTTCCTTTCAATTCAATATTCGATTTATAATATCTTCAAATTAATAATAATATTCTCGCCCCTTCCCTTTTTCTCTCGGGTAGCGGAGATGAAAATTTCTAAATTTATTTACTCATATACGCTGAAGTTTAAGTAGCGACCATTTAATAGTCTGCTAAGCATGAAATGTATCTTGAAAATTAACTCACGAAAATACATCAGTAACACCTAACTCATTGTCAGTCCACAATTTTATTATTTTTTATAATTTCTTAAATATCGTTATATATTTTGTGATATATTGCATTTTATACGAGATTGTTATTACATTTACGACGATCAAATATCATTATCAATTAACGTGCGCAAGTAGCCAAGCACGTACACACATACATCATCCTTTTTATATCAAGATAATAGTATATCTATTTGTCATCCAATTTGAAGATAAATCGCGAATAATTAACTCTCGAACGGAAATATTAATCTTTGAGATTCAATCGCATAATTGCGTGAATCATAACTGAAAGTTCTTTAATTATATAATATATGTATATATATTTATTTGCTATTAGCTGTACATCTTTGCATATAGAAATTAATTAACAAAATCATTCATGAAAAGTATCTTTCTCATGGATTACATATTTTCGATTAAATATTTTTGATAAATACTGATTAAAGCTTGAAGATTAAATTAGACAAACAAATATTTTTTATAAATACTGATTAAAGCTTAAAGATTAAATTAAAAAAAGAACACAAAGATTTTTGATAAATACTGATTAAGGCTTAAAGATTAAATAAGAGAGAGAACTATGATAGAGTCGTGTGTTATCGATTCTCCCGTAAATACTATCTCTACTCTCAGAGAATCAATTTGAATCTTCACACACTCTCTCTCGCGAATCTTGCAAATCGACGGCTAGCGAAGCGAGATGGTAACCGTGAGAAGCGCAGGACAGGCCGCGAACCGCAAGCCGCGTCTGCGGTCCTTCCGGCGACGACCGCTCTCCGGCTACTTTTCAGATTCGCCCGCTTCCTCTCTGTTTCTCTCTCTCTCACACACACACACACTCTCACTCTCTCACTTATTGTTCTGAGCCCGCACCCGCCACATTTATCGATCGCTTCACGTCGGAGTTCCGGACAACGAATTAAGTCGACTATGAAAATGAGCAATCAACAGCGCTCTGTAAAAGGCGATTATAGTAGCGCTACAAAGTATATTCAATCGCGGTAAAACATGGCCGAGTATAAAGTTCGTTTCTCTAAGTCGCATATATTTTGAATTTTCTATAAACTATGTCGTTCTTTTATTATAAATAAACAAAATACTAAAGTTGCTTGTTATATTGACCGATTTTAATATAGCGAAATAAAAATTGCAAATTGAAAGTAAGAATTATACGATCAAAAGATCGTGGAATTGTGGACTGACAATGAGTTAGGTGTTACTGTATTTTCGTGAGTTAATTTTCAAGATACATTTAATGCTTGGTAGACTATTAAATTATCGCTACTTAAACTTCAACGTACATGAGTAAATAAATTTAGAAATTTTCATCTCCGGCACCCGAGAGAAAATACACTGTAGTTGTCATCATCCGCCGCCCTAGCGCATAATAAATTCGGGACTGCGAAATAGCAACACGCTCAGAATCGGGTAGCGAATGGGAGATAAATCTCCGGGAGACCGTATTTCGAGAAAACCTCTTAATTCCGAGATGAACGACGCGACTGTTTATCAACAAGGAGCGTCGGTTCAGCGACCGGTCTCGTTTCCAACCGAGACATAAAAGTAACTGCATGGTGGTAGCTGCACATATGCGTATTCGCACGCGTGTACATCGTCCCGCTCGCGTTGCTGCGGTCAGCTCCGCTTGCGCGCATTTGGCACGTGACGAGACCGGGCCTTCGCTGATCTAGAACACTCCCGCTATTAGAAGTCACGTTTGGATTTACGATATAATTTAGCGCTAATTAATTGCTAATTTCTTGGTCTAATCCAGAATTTATTGCCATTTCTCTTCCATACCAAAATAGAACATTAATATTAATATCACTTAAATATTTTCGATATCTATTTTGCTATCTTATAGAACAATTAAATAGTAATTAAATTCTTCATGTATCTCTTTTTTGCTTTACAATCTTTTGTACATGTTTTTTGAAAGGTACCTACCTCGGTACCTACATGAAATGACAAACTAGCAATGTATATTACTTTATCAACTTCAATATTAATTTTCCGTTAATTTATAGGAGTAATAAATTCGGGATTAAACTAATAAATTAGCAATTTATTAACATCTAAATATGCTATAAATCTGAACTTGATTCCTAATGGCGGACGTATCGAGTTAACGGAGATACAGAGCAGTGCCCTCATAATAACAGTCACGAAAAATTGTTCCCTGGCAGAATTATGTAACAGATCTCTCGCTCATGCGGGTCCGAGAAAATCTGATTCTACGTGTATCTTCCTTCTCGAGGCACACACGAAGCAACGACGATGCGATCGCACTTTTCCGACCGCCGTCGGCCGTCGCGCGGCTTAACGAGGTCGATTAACATAATGAAAACATTTGCATTCATTATACGGCGGTATAATGCACGGTAACCCTGACGAACGTTTGCCTTAATTGGCCTTGCCTCCGTAAGATCCGCGCGATGCCGTCGTTAATAACGCGGCTGAATCTCGGTGCGTTTCTAGAACGACAAAGTGAACCTTAAGAACTCCCTTCTATGTAGACATGTCCTCGCTGTTTGTTATTACAATGCTGATAACGTAAGTCCTTGTTAGTGGCTGTCAGTACAGATCTTTCACATTGATACTAATTGTCTACGCCTTATAGTTGCTATTACGTGCGGATAGTTCTTTAATGAAGGAACGCTGCGTTATTAAACATTCCGGTACTAAACGACAAACAACGAACGGCGGGTGACTTGTTCTCGTCGAAAATAGCGAATCCGCCTGAAAACAGGAGGAATCCGAATAGGACGGCTGGAAGGACATTGCGAGTTAAAAAGACGGTGGTGACGACGGGGGAGAAGAGACTGGTTAGAATTGATGCGGACGAGACGACACTTCTCGCCATCCGCCGTCGTCTTACGCGCTGCGGCGCCCACGACCGTGACTTCTTTTATGGAGCGGGCCCCAAACAGCCTCGTCTCAGTCCCCGGGCGAGGCCGCGACCCGAAAGCCACGGTAACCGGGTCTTAACCTCGGCCTCCCCGCTGTCCCCGGTGGCCTTTCCGACGACACCGTAGCGTTCATGTTTGATACAGTCGTCATCATCGTCGTCGTCGTCGTCGTCGTCGTCGTCGTCGTTGTCCTCATCCTCGCCTTCGTCCTCGTTCTCGCCGTCCTCGTCCTCGTCCTCGTCCTCGTCCTCGTCCTCGTCATCGTCACTCGGCACGAGCGAAAATAGTAAACAGGACGAGTTAGGGATTTGCATACAAGGCCCGAAACAGCCTCGTAGGACGACCTGTCGCGTTCTGGTCCCAGCCGGCGGACGAGTCCGGCAGGAATCCTCGTTAGCCGCAGGAATACCGGACCTTTATTTACGGGCATGCCTTCAGTCGTTCTCGCGAGGGGGAATATTTTTAGTGGAAGAAAATAGCTCCTCGTATCAGAAAATTTTACGATTTATCACTGTGTACCGTGCAAAGTGTTCCACTTCTATCGTATTATCTTTTTATGATTCTACTCGATTCTTTTATGAGATTAGAATCGATTTTTGCTCTATATACGAAAATGTCGAGGCAAAGGGACCTATATCTGATTAGGTGAGAAAATAAACGAGATCCTATCTTACAACTTACTTTCGGATAGATTTTACTTTGGTGGAATTTAAAATTGAGATTTGGTTACAAAAACATACAATATTTTAAATTTTAACACTGTTATGAAACAAATAATGATTTTCTCGGATATTTTTGCAGAAGAAAGATCGATTTCAGAACAGGTGAATCTATCGTTAAAAAATAATGCCGCTCAAATGGCACATTCTACATTTAATGAAATATATATCTCTGCAAAATATTGACGCACTATATAGACGACTTTCGGAATATTTCATGAGACACCCGCAATCGCGAGTGTACGGCGAGCATGACGTACAAAGAATACCCCAAAAATATGAAAAATTCCATACATTTGTGAAAAGCTGCTCGTTAGGACGCCTATGATTTCCCTTGTGTTACTGATATGAGTGAGACGGTATCCTCTCTCTCTCTAGACTACCTCAGTCATAACTGGATGGTATAAGGTTTAGCTGCTGCATAAAGAAGTAGCACGAAGCCTCTAGAAGATAACAAATTATTGTTCATTGTATTTAACCTCAATTTTCTTATCTCTATTGAAAAAAAGTAATCGGTATGATTAAATTTCGATATCGTAGTTGTTACGAACAACTCTTGATTTCCGCGAGTGCAAATGACATTGTAATTTGCATTAAGTGGCTTATTAATCGTAATAGAATTGTATAACAGCCGGCAGAAAAAAAACAAAGATTTACATACACGTTATATACGTGGCATTAATAGATTATTACTGATGATTCGATCTTTTTCTTTAATCTTTTCAATTTCGTTTGAAACTCATTCGATATATTTATATCCATTTAGGCTGGACAGTCACCTCACCACTATATTTATACATATTTTACGTTATCGCGCTTTATCGCGACGGACGTTCCCGGGATCGTCTCTAAAAACTGATAGCCAGTATTCATCTCGTATCGGTAGACATTCTTTAGCAGCAGCAGCTCGTCTCGCTTCACGTTCCACGTTATTCATAATCTCGTGACCGCGCGCTGGATAATGTTCACTGGGAAGGTGACATATCTAACGCGATTACGCTTACGTGCGCTTCAACGGTGTAATAATATCCCGGTGTCGCGGTCGCGCGCTCGTGATCGCCATTGACTGCCACGCGTAGCTCGTCCTTGGTGAGTCGATAAGAGCGATAAAACGCGCGACGACCGGCTAGTCTAGACGATTACGCAATCCCCTGAAAAGGCATTGATTGACGTCCCTACGGGGCAGAAGCGGGGCGGGGCGGGACGGAGCGGAGCGGAGCGAAGTGCAGCGCAGCGAGACGAGACAGGACGACCATATACGCGGCCACCCGTCGTCCCCGAGTCGTCATCGAGTTACATCGTCGTTGCTTCGTACCCGTTCGCTCGTAAACCGTCGCGTATTCTGCAACAAGAGGAAAAAGAAGGGGATCGGGCGCCACTCACGTGTATCTATCCCGCCGGTCTACGCGTCTGGCATGACCGTCTTGGTCTCAACCGCGAATTCCGCAAGGTGGAAGGAGCGAAATTCGCGGTGATTGGAAAGACCAGCAGTAACAACGACGAAACCGCAAGCTATAAGCGTGAGATTTGAAAGAAGGCATTCTCGGGAGTGAACAGCCGACGCGTTTTCGACGTATCAAACACGCGGCTAAAGCTGATTTCGCAGTCGTAGTGATATATGTATGTACATGACGATGTTAAAAGCCAGAACATTACCGGAGTGTTGTGTTATAATCTATTGTCGATCTCTGTTAAAAGACTAAATTGGGCTATCAGTCGATTACGCGGTACTATGGGTATTTTGAAGATCTGTAATGGACTCAGTTAATAATGCAAACGCTGCTGGTCTCCATATTCTCATGCCGCGTTTAGCGCTAAATGCGGCTGTCTGATCCTCTTTTCTCATGCTGACATTGAATGCAATCCTCATATTAGACTTAATTAGACCGATAAATCCCAACACATCAGCCGAGTATATTTAGCATTAAATGAATGCACGAGTACGATACGAGACACTGAATCTTCTATAGGATTTTAGATTTGTAAACCTATAGATATGCATTATATATGTATGTATGTATGTATATATGTAAATTATTACGTGCGTATTCCCCGATACTTCTTTTTCACCAGTAAATAGACTATAAAAAAAAAAAAAGATTATATTCGCGGCACGCAAAGTGATCTGGTTATATTTAGATCGTCGCCCAATGCGAGCGGAATTCTCTACTTTAAAAAATCTGTTTATGACTGCTAACCACCGACCCGCAAACAGTTAACAGATAAGAGTTAAGAGATTAAGCGTTAAGCTGTTATGCACGTTCGAGCCGATGGGTTTTAAGTCCCCGCTTTTACGCGGACTCATTCGCGCCGGAAGGGGCGGCGATCGTCTCGACGGTTGATTCATCTCGCGCAACTCTCTCGTTATCCGGCCGTATTGTCATTATGAAAACGAGCAACGGCGCGCACTTAATCGTCCGTCGGGATCCGAGCCGCGACGGCAACTACAATTTCCGTGCTTACGCGCGCGCCGGCTATAACATTCGGAATATTTAATAACCGGTAACACAAATCAATGTACAGAATATCCCAGAAACTAGCAAGTCACCTTTCATCCATAGATCTCTCGCGGGATCCCCAATTTGGAATCGATATCTCCTTTTAACGTGTCAATTATCTGCATTAGACATCTCTATAGTAAGTAATCCTCGAATTGTTATCCTATCAAAGTCTAGAGATTATATATCGTGTGTATACATAAATACTTAACAGAAAACAGACGTACGGGCGCGAGCTCGTGTACATAAGCAATGCGGTATGTATAGTTGGAATTTCCTTCTTATTTATTTTATTTATTTATCTTTTTAGATAAACTAAACTCTGTAACTATATGTATTATAAAATTGATAACTGTCTGCAGTAACCTATTATTACGCTGCTCAACAACCGGCACGGCTGTACCGTAACAGCGCGTAGAGACGGGGCTGGTTACGCGGCCGCGCGCGCTTCCAGATAACTACGTCCTTACGTCGCGATATAATCGGATCGCGCGATAGCGTTATTACACGTTATTATTACCGTCCGCGAGACGTGACCGTAATCCGCTAGCGGGCAAATCTCTGCTAGTTTTCTAGCTCGTTAACGCCGACGTACCCGCCGCGGACGCATTCGCCATCCGTTGTATTGCTCATCGATTTCCCTCCGTGAACACCACATTGCGTTAACATTGCGTTACTCCAACGCTACTCCCAGGGCTTGATCGGTGAGTTCGAACCCTCGACGATATGGGGGGAAATCTTTTTGCGGCAGCATCATCATCTTATTCGTATACATAAAAGATGAGCTTAGTCTGCGTGGTAGTGTGCGAAAAATTCGGGTTGTCGTAAAAAGAGAGTTTGAGTACGGAATTGAATGCGTATATATATTGCAGAGAGGGACGTGTGTCTTATAAAAGAGAAAACCTTTTAAGAATAAGAGAAAGCTTTTATATATTATACTCCTCATATTGTACTCTTCGTTTTACAGAGAAAGATTGTTACTAATAAATTAAATTTCAATACGTTCTTGAATTTCTAAAGGAAAATCGGTACTATCGATACTAATATATTTTCCTAACATAAAGAATACATATTTAAATTTTCTAACTGAAGTAAAGATATTGACTTGTATGTATAGGATATATATATATTTTTTCTCTATGATTACCGATCTCCGCGCCCCTCGACTATTATGTAGCGTCTCAAAAGAAATTATGAACAGAATATATCAATTATTTTATATATTCTACAGTCTACACGTCATGAAATATCGCGTGACTTTATCGTAAGGTATATATAGTACTTTTTGAAACTCAATGTCCCAGTCGAGTTCGATCCCCCCGTAAGCGCCATCGTTACGGGGCAATAACACAAGGGGAGATTCGCGTTACATCGCGGCTACGCGATCGCGTTCGTCGGATCGGTATCCCGATTACGCGCGCGCGCGCGCGCGCTCGCACGCACGCACGCGTTATCAACAACGTAGCTGAAACGTTCGCAGCTCGCGCCGACTCGGCAAAAAACCGGCCGTTGACGTGGTCCCCGATCCTCTTTCCCTCTCGCTGTCTCTCTCATTGGCCGGGCCTGACCGCGACGTCGGCAGGCGCGACGTCGAGGTCGGTCACCCTGCGGAAGATCGGCCGAGGAGAAAAAGGGAGAGCAGGAATGCAAGAGAGACACCGGCCAACTGCGCCGCGCTGCGCAGCGCCGTGGCCGGTCGGTCGCTGCGCCTTCGATCGTCCTTGCGCTCCTTCGCGATCCGAAAATAATCGCTTCATCGTCTCAGCTTAGATTTCGCACACACCGCTCCGAAACGACCGTCCGTAATCTGATCGATTAATCGAGCTGATCTGTCAAGCGACGAATGTGCGCTTTTAATCCTTACGCGGTGAAAAATAAACGATAGCCGCCGATTTCGCCGATCTCTTTGCCTCTTCGCTTACTTCGCTTCTTTTATACGTGCAGTGTCGAGCAGATATCAATAATAGCTGAGTGCTGCGATTTTAATTTGATATCTTACCCCCCCCTCCCCCCCATCAGCAGTTTCTTATAACGAATGGCAATCAGATTGTAGTCAGATAATACGATAGTTTCATAAATATATCTTATTTCATAGATATCTCGGTAGCGATATTAAATTACCATTATTTCAAATTGAAAGATAAGGTGATCACACAACATTTAAAGTATTCACACAACAAATCTACTATCAAAATCTCTGTTTAATATTTTAAAATAAAATATATGGATGTACAAACAATACATTATAGGCCATTCCTAAAGAAAGAGAATATTTAATTTGCGGATAAATATATCATTGCATCGAAAATAAAAATAAATTTTAAAAAGTCTCTAAATCTTAAGTCATGATACTTTTGCCGTTTCACGATACTCTCGTTTATCTGATGTAATAGTAAAAAAATTATCGTCTGTCTTTCTTCTTTCTTTTTATCATATCTTTCTATGTGTCGAAATACTTATCTGCTTCGGCACTTTATCGAAACGGGAAAAAATCTCCAGTCTTGCGACAGATTTTTCAATATTAACCTACGTAGTCCCCGTAAATATTTCAGATGTTATCACCCCTATCTTGCGTCATTTTGACTACGAATTATGTATATCCACACCCGGCGGCTATTAATCGCATCGGCTTTTGACGCATCGGCCTTTACGGGGCACAAAACGGTGAATTCTTCCGATTATCGCGGGGTCACCCGCCTTTTAATAAATCACGAGGTGTTCGAACAGCAGGCACAGGCAGGCCGTTCCTATCCGGTGTTTCGCAAGCGGCAAGATTAGCGTAATCCGCGAGCAAAAATACGTGACGTCGACGGCATCCGCGACTTCGCGCACTTTGGCACGCGTTTAATCGCCGAACGATTACGCTTCCGCGGTTGTTTTCTGGGCGAGATTAATCCGGACTCACGCGTTCGCCTCACGCACCATTCGTGGCACGTATCCGTTGAGAATTATCGTTTCCATTAAGTTCTTATCGTGCTCGCTGTCGTACGATTAAATAAATCATCGTGCCTCGACTCCGCGTCAGCTCTTTCACTCGGTACGCCCGCGCCGTCGCGGTCGGTCGCGATTGCGTTTATCGGAGTAATTAATGATATTATTAGAGGCGCATCCGATAAGCGCGGGGGAACTCGCCAAAACAAGACGCGCAGGAAACATAATACGCTATCAAAGTCCCGGCTTGAGAGCCATACGTGCGTATACGTTAATTTATCTGTTTTTCCTCTCGACGACGCGACGTCGACGACAACGGCGCGCGGCGGTTCTTATCCGCGTGTAACTCGTTTGCTCGCGCGCGTCTAATGCATCGTTAATTAACATCGACACGATTGCCACGAGCGGGCACACTCGTGACCACTCTCACTCACGGTCGCACGTTTGTTTACCGTAATGCTCGGGAGTCCTCATGGACTACCAGTGCCGATCGCCGATACGGGATTGAGCACACGACGCGACGTTCGTTCTGCCACGTGCTGCTGGCAAACGGTGCCGCGACATTAGAACTTTGGCTTCAATTCAGCACAGCACGGAATACGTTCCAAATGTGTTAAGCGTCGAATCATTAAAACTTAATTATTATAAGAAAAGCGTATCATGTTACTACGTACGACGCTATTAATAGCACTCAGATAACATTATTTCTTTTGGTTTACACGTTGCAGTTTTTCGCGGTGTACAATGTCAAATAATGTTTAAACATGAACGTCCGTTTATCGTTGTCACAAGTATAAAAGCCTGTAATTTTATAATAGCTGCTTTATGCATTTAAAATAATTATGATGATCATAACGATTATTCTTAATTGTGTCAATATCTCTTACTGTTTATCTTTCATTATAACCACTACAAATTATCCTATAATATCTTGTCGCCAAATTATCGCTTTACTTGTCGCTTTATCGCATTTTAGCGAGAAATACAGAACGCATATACGCATGTTTTGAAATTATCGTTGAACTTGCGAATCAGCGTGTTATTTAGAACTCATATTCCAGTCATCCGGCAGTTTATTTCTCGATCAAAAAATTATTTACGTTAAAAGGCGCCAGAATTACACTAATTTACACATATTTGCTTATTGAATGTTCGAATAATTAACCTCCTAATGACCGACATTTTTACACAAGACGGCCATTGATCAAAAAACAATGACATATACAATTAAACACAATAAAGAGAATATAAATTATAGATGTCATTAAGTTCATGGATAAATAGACGCAAGAGAGTTTTGTGTAATAATTAATTTAATTGTATACAAGATAATCACATTTTTTTCTCAAGCAAATAATTATAAGAATTATGGGAATAAATACATAGTTTGAATTTTTAACGAGGAATATCAAAAACAGAAGATATACGAATGTGAGGAAGGTTATTATAAATGATCAGTGGTTATATATATTTGAGTCATTTTTAACCATTTCTGTAGGTCGCCACTGCTCCTACTCAATATGCCGTTAATTTAACTATACAAACGGAGTTGAATACCGTTTTGTGTTAAAATAATTCGTCACACATAGTAGTTAAAAATAACAAAAATGTTGTTTTAACTCAAGGTATCGGTTTAAATTCCATCCTTTTAATATTTAACAGTGTACAAAGTTTACAAATTCGCATCGGTCAATTCGAATATCATTTGCATGAAATTCATTCGTCCGCATTTTTCATGTATTGCGAGACTGCAATGAGACTGCGTAATTATTTTATAAAATCACGCTTTTGCATTTACGCACAAACACACATTGGTATTTGCCGTGCATCGCGGTAAATCATCTTCAATTATTCGTGACAAGGCGAGACGTCGCGTCGCGGGCGGCCAACAGCGGTAGCAACGGTTCGGCGATGGCCAATGCGAAAGTGCACGCCAACATTAACGGTACATTGCCAAAAATGATTATAATACGCGGTTGTGCGGTGCGCAATTTTCGCCAAGAAATCTCACGTATTTCGTGAATCGCCAAAGAGAATCTGTTTCGCAAAATGCGCTTCGGCGGAAAATAACTCGGGCGAATCTGAAACCGCGCTCGAAAGATCATTAGATCATCAGAATATTTCGCTCGAAAGTGTATTATTTGCGTGCGCGTGCGCGCTTATACATATCTTCATTTTGATTTATATGTCGGGATTGAAAATTGGATTAAAACTATATTTCGCAAATCGCGAACATTTTTTTCTATGACAAGTAGAGTAGCGAATCTCTAAATCCGTTCGAAGGACGCGAAATGCAAAACGCGTCGAGAGAGAAAAAAAGGAAAGAGAGGAGGGTATGAATTCTTTATCGCATCCCCCTTCGTTTGAATCAACGAACGTTGCGACGAGTTGACGCGCCTCTCGAGTGCATCGCTCCTGATTGAAGCTGCAATGAGCGCTTGCTCCCCCTTCGCCGATAACGCGTCGAAGTCTTCGCGAAGGGCAGATAAGAGCAAAAAGAGCGTAATCGGAAGAGGACCAAAAAGAGAAGCGATGGAGAGGCGAATAGAAGAAGAGTTATCGCGCTCGTCTGGTCGTCGTCGCGCCGCGGTGGATGAGAAGGAAGAAGAGCAGCGAGGAACGACAGAACACTGGAGAAAGAGAAAGAGAGAGAGAAAGAAAACAAGGAGAAAGAGTAGACGACGACGGGATGGAGAGGAGCGAGAAGAGGCTGGAGGGAGAAGAGACCGAGAGAGGGTGGAGGAAGAAGTCACGAAGCAGTAGTGGAAACGAAGGTGGAGGTGGATGGTTAATGCCATACGATCAGGCCTGTGGCGAGCATAGCACATCCGACATTATTTTACATTTAAATAACCATACATAAAGGATACATTGTCTCTATAAGGACTGTTTTATTTCGGAGTTGAATTAAATTTTATTTTATAATTACTCTATGCCTTAGAGAATTAGGTGCTACAATCTACATTATAACGGCAAAAAGTCGTAGATAATGTTACTCTTGAAGATAAATTTAATGAGTATTTTGTCGAAACTGTATTGTTATACGTAACTTTAATGTTTGCGTAACTGCGATTTTATATATTTAGGAATATTGTTATATTAATTATTGCAAGAGGATTTCTGAGGATATATTTTCGATAATTATTTAGACGTACAAATTTTGATATTTATTATATATCAACCTTTATATGTCGCGGTCACCACACGCAGGGGGGAAGGAAACGTAAATGCGCGGATTCTCGCCGTGGGCGCGAATGGCCGTGGTTACGGATCTGGAGGTGGCGATACCGGCGGCGGTGGTGGTAGGATGGTGGAGGCAGAGGTTACGCCGCGCGCGCGGCGCGGATCGGCGCGCCGCAGCAGGGACGCGAAAACGGCGTACGAGAGTGCGACGAGGAAGACCGGCTGCACGGAGGAAGGGGAAAGATCGTCGGAGAGGGAACGGAGGACCCGCACCGACGACCCTGAGATATGATAGCCCAGGGGTGGCCAACCGACTCCGAAGCGAGCCCTCTAGAAGGTAATCACCGGCAGCTGTCAAAGCGGGAAAGTTGTGCGAGCTTCTACGAAAATCTACTCGCATTGAGAGCAGCTAACAAGGCCCGTGGCCAAATCGAACCTTCTCTCTCTCTCTCTCTCTATGTTTAACTATTACATAATGAAATTTGTGATTTAAAAAGGCAACTATAATTTTATCGAGAAAATCGAGTTCCAGATTTTAAAAAGTGCATCATCACCAAGCAATCGATAGCAGATCGAACCCAGACAGCACGCATGTCCAAAGTCGGGACATAAGACATCTTTAGACATCTTTTAGACGTCTTACGATATGATGTCTAGGAGATGTCTCGATTTTGGACATGGTGCTGTCTGGGATGTATCTCGCGGTCTAATAGTCTTTGCTCGAGCAAACGAGCGCTTATACAATTGTCATATACAAGAAGCTAGATAAAGATTTTTTTTTTTCCTATACACAAGAAACATCCTCGGAAAGGAACTGCGAGAATAGTAGCAAACAACTTGTCGGTACTTGATGCATCCAGCGACTTGGCCGTGGTCGCGGTACGCCGCGCCGAGTCGTTGGATGATCACCCCGGTGATAGCCGGTTATCATGCCTCCCCACTCTCCCGTCTCGCGCTGCCCTCCCTGGCCTTTTTCCACCTCCGCCGACGAGCAACTCTGTTCCTCGGTCCCTTCGCCGCGCCGTTGTCTTTCCTCCCACCCCCGCCGACCCTCGCCTTCGGTCCCAACAACCTTCCGTCTAGACGGCGCGCGCACGCACACTCGGAGCGGCCGTCTCTATACTCGATCCACACGCACGGCGAGATACGTCGGCCGGTGTATTAAGCGGCGTTCACACACGTGCAATGTCACGTCGCCCGCAGGCACGCGCCGGCGATAAAGCCTGAATAGGAGACCGCCGCCGCCGTCGTCGTCATCGTCGTTAGGTCGTACGTGAATCGGAGGAAAAGCGCAATGTTGTGCACGCGCCGTCTGCGCTTGACGGCACGCTCCGTCTTCGCGCGGCTCGTCCGTCGTTGTCGTGCGAGGTACAACTATAAAATCTTGCATTCCGCGAGTAGCACCAAGTATCGTACAATAAAAGTTTCGTCTCGTACCAGCGAGAAGCATGAGCTTTGTTTTTTACAACACTCGTTCGTTTCAAGATGCATCTGCATCGCTACATTTCGAATTACAATAGCGTTGCTACAACTATCTCTCTCTCTCTCTCTCTTTCTCTCTTAAAGAGAAGAGACTTCTTTACCAGAGGACGTCACCAGATTACGAAAATCTCGCAGCGTGGAAATTTTCGTTGCGAGAGCTTCCACGTGGACGACGAAGGACGACTTCCCTCGTCGTCTGGTCCGGTATACCGTCCGCTTGGCGCGAAACGCACGAGACGAGAGGAGGGACATGGAGTTAATTATACGCGTTATATCGCCGGGCGTATATGAAGTGGTTTATTCGGGCTGGTAAACAACGACGTCGGAATTCCGCGAGCGTGCCGCGAGCACACAAACACCGGCTGCGGCCGCGGCGACGGCGGCGGAGGCGACGGACTTGCTCCGCGCCGATCGTCTCGTAACAGCCGGGCGTCTGCATGTCGCTCGGTAAATAAGGCTGAGGCTGAGAGACGCGCGAGAGAGGAAAGATGCTCCTCTGCCGTCGTCCCGCCTCTGTTTCTCTCTCTCTCTCTTTCTTTGCGCGACGATGACTATACACCGCCACGCGTAGTACGCGCGTACAGACGTCGTCGGGACTGCCCATGCCGACGAGAGAAACAAACGTCGAAGACAGACGGTTCGCCGACGACGGGCGACCTTGGCCGCGGCGAAGGAGGTGAGCGAGGTCGGTGAGGGCCACCACCGGAGGCTCATTCGTTCGATACATCGCTGCATCGCCGCTGGGTGCCCCTTAAGGTGCGACTTCGCCAACGACGACCAGCCGGATAACGTCGCGAAGGGTGCCCTTTCGTGCGCCCGCGCGCGCGGGCAGGAGCTCACCTTTCTTTCTTTCGTTTTCATCTCTTTTACTCCTTTTCCCCCTACACCTCTCGCGCTTTATCCGGTCGTGTTTCTCTACCTCTCCTCTCTTTCGGTCCCTTTCTCTCCCTCGCTGTTTTTCGTCCCTCATCGTATCCCGACCGGCGTCACCGCCATTACCAGCCGTTCCCGGCTTTCTCTCCCTTCTACTTTCTCTTTCTCATACTCACGCTGATCGCTCTCAGACGGCCATGCGCTCGCCAGCTCGGTCTCACGGGTGCGGGTGTGAGAAATCGTCGGTGAGAGACCGGCCGACTAACCGACAGATTCCTGTCTCTCTTTTCCTCGATGCGAAACGACGACGACGACCGATATAGGGGTGAGGGGTGATCGACGTCTAGCAGTGTCTTAACGACGTGTGTGTATCGCGTGCGTTATACACGCGCTCGTTCCAATCGCGTAGAGCCTCGCCTCTCGGTGTAAGTCCGCGCGTGATCGGGGGCAATGTCGAAATTCCGTCGGGTGTATCGACCGTTCGCCAGCCGCAGCCGCGTTCTTTTCACTAGATCGGGAACGAGGTCGTCCGATTGCGTCACAATAGGCGGCTAATAGAACTAATAGATCGCACGCGGAAATCAATGCCCGCAAAAATGGATTGACCCCAATGATTTCGACACCGTTTATCTTCCCCTGGCCCACTCGTAGCGACGAGACGATCGAAACATTTATATAGATATTTTTCAGAATTTCAATAACACGACAATTCTTTGAATTATTTAAAGAATTCCTTAATTTAAAAATTCTAATCAAAAAAATTCTTTTAATCTGACACTATTATAGGGTAAAGAGCCTATTTTGGATCAGATCCTAATTCGGATCAAAACATTTGAAAATCCACATATGATAGGTACAGTCGGCTAGAGGCATTTCAAATTTTTTAATCCGAATTAGGATCTGATCCGAAATATAGGCACTTTACCCTATTTTGCCGAAAAATAAGACGAGATGTAACTAAAGAAGCAAAAGGAGAAGTAATTATTTAACTTTCTCGATATTAAAAATCCAAACAGTGAATTAAGCTTTACAGACGAATGGGGGTTTTACTCCTATAGCATTTTATTTCGGAGAGAACTTTGCTTTTAAGATATTTAATTACAAAAATAGTTTTAGGATAGAACAAAACCAAATATTTATGGAAGAGTTACATGCACATTCTCCATAAAATAATCTTGGGTTTCTAGAATCATTATTCATCCTTAATTATAATTTTTGAATTAAGAACAAAAGGAATGAACGAAAACGTCAATGTGATATAATGATCTGACATAATGAATGATGGTGTTTTTTTTTATGAGAACTCTTTCAGAGGAAGAGAAGATAAGTACCATTAATTAGACCGTACTTAAAAGTTTACTACGGATGAATAATGACTCCGAATCATCGTGTTTGTTTAAATATTTAAAATGTATTATGATTTTTTTTATTTCTATTATACGCTCTATTTCCAATAAATTGAAAAAATCTTTACGTTAGTCGTGTCTAAAATTGGAATAAACTACTAACAATAAGGTAAATGTATCAATACCTGGACACGTACTTATGTCTGGGCACCTTTAAAAAAATTTAAATTTATGGAAATAAACGTTTGGATACTATAGCTAAAGTTTCAAAATACAAGAAAAATATTTTTATCTTTGATTTTAATTCGTATTATACTTATAAATGATAAAGGTGACCAGACATAGGTACATGTCCAGGCATTGGTACATTTACCTTACTCATTTTCCAAAATTTCGAAACAAATTTTCGATTTGTTGCCACTAACAAAATCAATGCATTTCGCTGCATAATACGTGAATGCAATATTTAAGAACGGAGCGAGATCGTACGGACGTTTCGCGCGCGGATTAATCGAGTAACTCGATCTACGACGCATTAATCCTGAACTGAAGCAGTATCGATCGATCGACGCCGGTGGGGACCGAAATAACGAGCCGATATAATTTCAAGCGTAATTTTATCCTCCACTGAGCCAGTGCGATGCGATGCGATGCGCGGGCGAATTAACAGGATCGATTGTAATGCCCCGTTGTTATGACTAACTCGCGCGAATTACGCGCACTTAAACGCTCGCATTGAGTCGATTTTCCGTTTGACCCTTCGGCACTTGGTCCGTTCAGTAAACTTTTTTTTTGCAGCGCTATTTATACGCTGAAATATAACCGATTCCGATTGTGAAACGACGTTAGCGGCTGTTTTATTGTTTCCGCGCTCGCGTCGATGCGTTTTAATAACCATGACAGAAATTTCTATGTACCTTTATTGAATCAAACTATCGAACTTCCAATCAAACAAGAATTGATCCGAGATGAGATCGCATATCTGGATGGTCTAGAATTACATATATTAAATCGCAAATCAATCCATATTAGCCTTGAGATTAGTTTCGAAATCTCGAAAGTATCAATGAAAATAATCTTTCTTATATACAATAAAAGTCTAAATGCAACAGGTATATTATTAGTTTTAAAGTTGATCTATTATCAGTTTCATTGTCATTCGCTAAATTCGATTAAATCCGCGAATTATCCCGCGACTGCAAATCGAAGAAACAATCATGATCGAAGCCATTTTTGCAATCTACCGTAAAAAAAAAAGCGCGCTGTTGTCCCCGCGGAGGCTCGACCTCTGTCATCCCCGCGTCAATTTCTTTCTAAGAGTTAAACCAATTATTATCGGTGCAGCGTCTTAATCGGAAGCCAGTTCGAGACGTTCTCGGGTACGTACGTAGCGCGTCCAGGATCGCCCGGCGCGGCGTAGAAAGAGGGATCTAATAACGAGCGTTCACCGGGCGAGCGAGCGCGCGGAACGCGGATGATTTTTGCGTCGTGCGACGACACGCCGGGCTAATCAGCCGGTGGATCAGCACCCGCGATACACACACACGGCCGCGGCGCGGCGTCTGATGGCGTGGCGGACGCGTGGGAGCGAGCGGGACGAGGAGAGAAAGAAAATGCAAGAGAAAGAGAAAGAGAGAGAGATAGAAGGGGGGGGGGGGGGGGAGAGAGAGAGAGAGATAGAGAGAGAGAGGGAGAGAGAGGAGGGGGGGGGGGGAGAGAAGAGAGAGCGTGGTGGTGAGACTAGCTCTCCTCGTCCTGCAGGGAGACGAGACGCGACGCAGCGCGGCTTCGTGAGAAGAGGAGCGAGAGGAGGAGGTAAATGCGGCCACTGCGCCGGCGGCGGTGGTGGCGGTGGTGGCGGTGGTGGCGGTGGCGGCGGTGGCGGCGGTGGCGGTGGACACGGCCGAGGGTGCGGTGGGGGGAGCCGAAGGGGAAACGCTCTGCCGGCTCTGCGGCTTCGGAGTAAATGGTGGGGTTGGTGAAGGGGGCACGGGGAAAGGGCGGCGGTATCGACGGTGCTGCGGCCTGACAGACACCGGACGCGTTCAGTCTGCCGCTGAACCTGGAATGCGTCGGGTGTTGTGTCGACGAGCAGCGTCGTCGTCGTCGTCGCCGCTGTCGCCGTCGTCGTCGTCGTCGTCGTCGTCGCTGCCGCTGCCGCGACACGAAGGACCATCATCCTCTCTTCGCTCCGATTCCTAGCGCGCGCGCGGAGACGTCAGACGACGCCCCGAGAACACCGACGGGGGACACACGTCCCTTTCTCTCCCGTTCGCTGTCCGAAGCCGTCGCGTGCCGTCGGGCGGAGAGAGTCGACCGCGAGCACGGGAGAACACGCGTCCCGCGGCGACGCGACGCGACGCCGCGCGACTTTCGCAACGACCGCGAACGGACGCGCATTGACGTTTCTCATCTGTGCTCCGGCCAGCGCGGCGGCGGGAACTCGGCCAACACAGCCGTCCCTCTCACCCGCTTATCCCTCGCCGCGCCGGATCTCTCTCTTCTCTTGCCGTCCTCGCTATACACGAGTCGCCACTCCGACTTGCTCCCCGACTTTCCTCACCGTGTATATGCGTTCCCCTCTGCTTCTCCGACCGTGAGACGAAATTCATGCACGAGGGCGGAGATCCCTGATACGCGACGTGGATCTCGTAGGGGGCTGATAACCGCGCGGCCCGGTCTCCGATGGGAAGATCGAGAGATCATCGCGGGCTGGGGTGGAAGCGCAACGTCGACGACGGCCGCGGCGACGCGAGCGCGCGAGATGATTTCGGGAGTCAAGGTCGGAGCCGTCTAGACTGCTGCTGCCGGCTATATATCTCGACGTCATTCAACGTCTGTGAGCTGACGGCGCGCGCGCACACCAGCCAACTTTCCGATAATACTGACTGAAGTGCATAGAACGAGAGTGCATAGTGACACGCTCGCGTCTCTCCGCCCCTCTCTCTCTCTCCCGGAAATCTCTGGGAATCTCTACGACGGAATCTCGCTGCAGGGGGACGACAGGGACGGTCGGCCGGAGGGAGGGAGAGAGAGAGAGAGAGAGAGAGAGAGAGAGAAAGAAAGAGAAAGAGAGAGAGAGAGAGAGTGAGAAACTTCCTCCTCTTCCTCCCCTCCTCTCGGCAGCGATATACGGAGACAGGGAAGGGGATAACCACGACGGCTGAGCTGAGTCGCGCTGCTGCTCCCATTAGACGCAGGCCGTTAAACGACCGTAACGCTTATGGTCAAGTGGGATCGCTGGCGGAGCGCGGTGCACCGGATACAATCGAATTAAGTGGGAACGGGGTCGCTTCCTCCTAACGGGCCCCGCCGATCGATCGTCGTCGGTGGACCGAGCTCTACGGGGAACCGGGAACCGAGAACCGAGAGTGCCACGGGCAGTGTTACTTCTCGCGAAAGCGCGTTGCAGCACAGTATCGGGACGTCGCGTCGCGTCGCGTCGCGTTGTGATCCGCGAAGTGCTCCATCCGGCTGACGGCTCTCCCGAGCGTGGTGGAACTTGGCCCGTTCCGCTGCAGCAGTGGCGAATAGCAGGAGTTAACAAGTGACCGGGGGTCCGGTGTGTGGTTTGTCGCGACAACGACGACGACGAGAGAAGCAGCGACCGGGACTTGTTCGTGGAAGTCACGGCGGGCGAAAGTGTTGGCGGGTGGTGGTGCGTTTATGTCAGCTCGACGAGGCCGGCCGACGTCAACGGTCAGTGGTTGTTCCCGGCACGCCGACGGCAACCTGGCGTTTCCCCCGTTCAAATGAAGCTGAGGCGTCGCTACATGCAGACGCTCGGCGTCTCCGTGAAACAGCTGCGCAGGAAATTACTCGAGCTGGGCGCGCGAATCCTCCACGTCCAGGGGTCGAAACCGCGCGACATGGCACTAGTGGTACGTGTGTCGAAAATGTGCTTCTTACTTATCTCTTTCTTCCGCCACGTCTTCGTTGCATCTTTCGGTCGTTCGTTACATTTCGCCTCATTTTCCTCGAAGAGCGCATCGAGCGCGCCGATTTTACTTTGCACGTGCGAACGTGCGACGGCGCAATGTTAAATATGTCTTATCGCTCGGAAAATGTTTTTGGAGCAGGCCGTGTAGCCTTTACATTATTCGATGGAATTGTAAGGAATTTTCACTTTCATGCAATGTCAAATGTTCACGACACTTTTCTGAGGAATTAGGATCGGTATAATATCAGTATATATAAATTTTCAAAATTCGATATAGGCTGTACGTTTATAAAAACGATGTACATGTCTATCTGTCGTGTCTATGACACGATTGCCGTAAGATGTATTTTTCTGTGAGCAGCTACTTGGATTGATATATCCGAAAATTGGACTCGGTCATTTCTCAGCGAAGATTTGACCAGAATTTATTCGCGCTTTTTCAATCTCCATTATTAAGCATCCTGTTAATCAAGCCTTAAATGAAATTTCCGTTGAAGTAAAACTAATTTAAAGTTAACCGAGAGACAAGTTCCTGCTCATCCATTTAGAATATTTAGACGCTTGAAACTTAATTTTGCGAAAACCCTTCAATTTTTCCAATGTAAATGTCTTCATAATTAAGTTGATAAAATCGATTAAATAAGCTGTCATTAAACTTTCAAACGCTTATGTTGGAATGCTTTGTATATCATAATCATGTTCTGTCGGCTATTAATTTAAGTAGACATCACGAGATATAAATCGAAATAAATCGAAATGTCGAGTAATTTTGAATGTCTTTAATTCGTCTATTATTGTCTATTATTCACGAAATAGCGCGGCTACTCTATTTTTTAAAGACGGACCGTTGCGGTTGCACATTTACGATCTCGGTCGCGAATATTTAATAAGTAGCGCGGTTTTAGGCGAAAGTATTGTATGGGATCTTATTTCACCTGACAGCCGGCACACACGGTAGCGAAATGAATTACGACGGACGTACGATGCGCCACGTCGGTGAAAGTGTTTTATGTGACTAGTACGCGAAAAAAAATCAATTCCGCCGAGGTAACCCTCGGTGTGTTGCACCTTGCACAGATGATTTACATACGTAGCACGAAGGGGTAATCGGTGCACCCGACATAGTTTTGAATTTCAAAGATCAAACCGGTGCGAAATTTAATCTATAAAAACTTACCTTTAAAAAAGGGCGTCAAGTACACGCGCCTGTCGGGACATTGTTGTACATATCTATAAAAGTTCTTGTCATACATAAAAATCTTCGGATAAAACTATTATGTATTTCAAATCTTAAAAAAAGCTGTCTGTTCTATCTATAAAAAGCGTGAAATCAGAAAATAGCACCAAGTAAGAATAAATCTTTAGAAAAAAACTGTCGTATATTTTAATAAATATAAAGAAATCTACGGAAAAAAGCTGTTGTATATATGTAGGTATATTCTACCTAGAAAAAATATGATATGAGAAAATGGCACTAATTGTAAGTAGAAGTAAATTTTTTGTAAAAAAAACTGTTGTATATATTTTAACTTACAAAAAATATGATATCGGAAAATTTAATGCTGTACGCTGTACCTTGCATAGATTTTCGCTATACATTTCAAACTTTGGATAGAATACTTTGCTTCTTATAAAAATTCGGCTACTACTTTCTTATTAATCTTAATGGTTCATAAATCTTTATTTTATATATATCCTTACATACACATTTCTCTGATATCTTTTAGCCTTATTAATATTTAATAGCATTTAATAATATTAACATTTAGAATTTATTGGAGAGAATCTCTTCGTAAATGTATTCAGTTTGTTTGTCAGCTACATTTTCTATGCTATATTTTTTTTATCTTTCCAAAAACGTGGTACATATATGTTTTAAATACAAAAATCTAAAAAAAGCGATTTTATTTTCGATATTAAAATGGTTTCTGAAGATAAGCGCAAATAAAATTTGAAGAAAGAGAGAGGGGCACTGCAGTACAACGACTCTATACATTATTCACATTGAGATTATTTTTTTATTTAGAAAATGGAAAATTTTTCAAGTAATTTAGCACATAACAAAATAAAAATAAATAAATGCCATCTTGCTATATATAAATCTGATTGTGTTGTGAGTATAAAATATCTTTAAAATTCTATGATGATTAAGAATTTCAAGCGTGGACGTTCAATATCTCTTGATACGGAACTAGTACACGTCCGGACGGTATCTGGAACACCGAGACCTATTCCGTCGTTTCTCCCTCCTTGGGAGGACGAGCCGAGCGAGTGTCGCGACGATGAGGATGAGGGAGGCGAACGGGGGTGGAAAGGCGAGCTCGGGAACGCTCGCGTAAAACTTGGAGCGAGAGGTGGTATAATAAAAGAAGCGGGGAACGCGAAGGAGGCCGTTACACTGTCTGCCTTGTATGTTTCTTCCGTCTGGCCCAGAATGCGAGGCAGGCTTTCACTGCAGTTTTCTCGTCTGGGTCGACAGCTCCGCTCCCCGTTCGTGTCGTTCTCTCTCTTGCATGCCGATATAGTAGCCTCTCCCTTCCGTTGCCTGTCGCGAAAGAAAGAACGAACGAGTGTGCATGTCGATACCTTCACGTCGCACTTTTAAATGTCATCAGCCTGCGATTCCCGAGGTCGGTCTCGCGAGCGCAAGCCTCGACAATCGCAGCCGGTCATTAGTAGGTTCTGCGACACGTTGACCTTTAACTTTAGAGAAATCCTTTCAGGGAAAGAGAGAGAGAGAGAGAGAGAGAGAGAGAGAGAGAGAGAGAGAAGATACCGTGAGATCGCAAAAATCTTTTAAGTTTAATGAATTTTCTTTTAAACGGGGTCACCTAGACTGCTCCATAATATCAAAAACTTGGTTGAAAATTTATAACACTTAAAATTAACTGGGAAACGAGGCCATTTACACTTTACATCGCCCGAAATGCTTAATATTTTATGTTAGATATCTTCATAATTCGATAAGAAACGCTCGAATCATGATCAATTCATCATTCAGATTTTTTCTAAAGAATAATCGAATTCAGCTTTATTAAATTTCAAGTTGAATCCGAGACGATCTTTGATTATGAATTATATTAGAAAAAAAATTGAATAGGATCATAAGAGGATGCACCAAAACATTTCCAAATCTCTTGCAGTTGATTAATTAAAGACAGAAATATGATATAACAAATTATAGAGATGATGATAGATATATTTTATATTATATGTTGTTAGACGCGACGATATAAAATAGAAAAATATGTTTGCGAGTACTTTCTGGTATTTCTCTTATATTCGCGATTCTCTCCTCCGTAAACAAGACAATATTCGGGATCTGTATGTGCTACTGGATCTAGTGCTGCTTCAACACGAGCAAATTGAAAGGCATTCCGTTCTGCGGAAGATCATAAAATGGTCTTAAAGACGTTCCGTTTTATGAACCTTCTTTTCAAAGTAGGACTCCGTTTATCCATGTCTCTACGAAAGCGATAAAAATGTCGACTCCGTTGTGGCGTCCTCGACGTTGCTTTGCGATAAGCCATAAATATAAGTCATGCGTGAGCGCGATTTCAATTCATTATCGTGTACACATGGAAAGCAGTTCAACAAATGTATAAAAACGGTTTGTTTCTTTTTTTTCGAAATATGAAAGCTACAATAGGTCTTTCTTACGAACATAGGCCTAGTTCTCGACAGGGTAATATAAAAATATGTAGTAAGCCAATTTCTCTCTCTCTCTCTCTCTTTCTCTCTCTCTCTTAAAGCGTAGTAGCTTTTTAATAATAATACATTACAACAGTATGAAATATGTGAAAGTATTTTGCATAACATGCAGTAGAAATATTAAAAATATAAATGCAAAAACCTTTTTATTTTGCTATATTATTTTAATTACAAAATAACACACGAAATTATAATTCGCAAAAAAATTTACAAAGAAAAAGGCACAAATATAGATTTAAAATTAGCTGCATATATGCAATTTTTTTTATTGTGTCGAGATATGTTCTGCGTATCGCAAATACCTATACAAGGATGTATTCATTATTCATACGTGAAGAAATACCTTACACTGAAATCATCGAGGCTTTCTCCATTTCTTAGGAAAACGCCGGCCTTTCGGCGGAGATTCGTTTAGCGGTAAGCTGAATCTAACGGTTGCTCTAATCGTGCTCGTTAGTATAGCGAGCACGGCACGCTCGTTAACATGCGTTGGCTCGTAGAGCACAGCACGCCGCGCGCATAATTCGTGCCTATGCAAGTATGAGCGCATATTTAACCACTAGGTATAAGACTGTACAATGCCACCTTTAAATATAATTTAGTTTGCAGATAACTAAAATAATGAATAATATGTAAAACGAGATGTATTACTGTTATATCTTTTTAAGTAATATTCTCTAATCTTTCGTAATTATATCGGTTAAATGTGTGAACGACTGAAATAAAAAAGGTGTACTTAAAGGAAACTAAATATCTTGAATTTACTGTAGATTCTTACTAAAGTAATCGTGAATTGAATTATCATTATTAATTTTAGAACGCTTTGCTGTATATTACTTTGTAGCGGAAATTAGTGTCTAATTATATTCACATTTTACGGAATTAATACACACGAAATATTTATCGCAACGTTTTATTGTTCGAAGGGTGTACAGGGTTTGTCTCAGGGTTTCTTGTAAGCAGAATAAACAAGTGAGAATGTGGGGAGTGTAATATCTCCCGCTCTATTTTTACACTTTTAGATAGATTTCTCCGAAGAGAGACCCCATATGTCAAGTTATCATTCTGAAAAAAAAAAAACGCCACGCTCGTACGTAGGCGCCTACGTATAATGGGCAAATATTAGCTCGAATCGAAAATTAGATCGATGGTCGGCAATATTTTTCTTTGTTCTTTTCTATTGTTTTCTTTTTTTTTTTTTTCGTTTGATTGGACTGTCTGGTCAAGAGACGTGGGAAACGGCAGTGGGAACGTTTACACAAGTGCGCCTCGTACGAGGGTGAGTCGCTCGAGAGCACATCTCCTACATTGTATATTGAAGATATGATATTGGAGCATCTAAATCCCGTCGGGCCCAATAAAATAAATATCTGAACAGTAGGCGCGAACTCTCTTTTCTCCACTTTCCTGTCGGTGACACGCGACATGTTATTTTATCCTGTGTGGGAGATATGTACGAATATAACGGTAAATACTTGCGAATAGCAAATAATTTTGATTATTAAACATTACATAATACCGCAACTTTGTCTAACAATAAGTATATAATACCTACATATATTAGTCCCGGTATAGAGCCAAACAAGAAAAGGCAAAAATATGTTATATATATTTATTATCTTATTAAAAACTGTTTAAATAAAAAAAATTCAGTGGTCGGTGCGCTGATCTTATTGTTAGACAGAAAGCATTGTCTCGTATATATTTAAACACCGGTGACAATTGCGAAGTTGACTGTTAGCAATCAATTTCGTGATATGCCATTGGTCGATTCTGTTAACCAACTTTGCGTTCTGATCACCGGTTTAAAGAAAAAAGCACGTCTACATTTTCTTTTATATGCGTTATTGGCAACTTATTTATTAGATTGTAACCAAATTTTAATTGTTACACTGAAGAGGGTCTAAAATTAAGACCGAAACGTTTATAATATGTATCTTTCTTTTTTTGTATATTAAAGTTATATACCTACTTTTTAGTATTTCATATCTCTTGCTTTAAAAACGGCGTTTGGCTCTTATTTGCCCTATGTTATGAACTTGTTTGACTATACATATTATTTTATACAATTTACATAGTTAAAAGAATGTCGTTCATTTAAATATACAAAAGGATACGCAGTATCTATGTGTATTTAACGTCACTGTTTCTGCGCATTGTGCTAGCTCTGTCGAGTTATTTTCATGCGATTAAGCACGCTTTAAGGCGTTTGTAGAAGATTGCAAAAAGCGCATTACTCAAAAAAATTTCATTCTTCGAACGATTACGTTTCACAGTATTTAATTAACTCACAAATGACGCAAAACATCCGACAATACGTTGGAATCTGTTATATACGCTCGAGGCATTTATCTCACTTCGAAATCGACAAAATTCAAATGCTCTATGTTCATTGAAAATATTACATAAACATAGCGTTTATATGGTGGCATTATATGGTGATGATATTATAAAATGGAAAATGGTTTGAGCGAAATTTAAATTTGTAATCGTATAGGTACACAGATCTTATTTTCAAACGATAAGGCATCAGTGATTCTTTTATGTAACTTTTATCGTAAAAATTATAATCGCCGTTGATATTAAATTTAGTAAATTTCTGCTATTTCTGTTATTTTGAAGTTTAAACCGTTATCGAACGAGCTAGGAATTTAGATATTTAAATATTTATAAGATACAAATTAAATAATTAATGCAAATTAAGACGTCACTTTAATAAATGTAAAATAAGCAGTGAAGAATCCATCACAAAATAGACTTTATAAAATAGACCAGAGGATTCTCATGCATTTTCGAGGCCGTGAGACCTCGAAAAGCATTGCATGAAACAAGCGTCTAGTCCGCGTTACCGTTCACTCTGCCAAGAGTGAAGGTACTCGTTTAACGAATGTCGCAAATAATCATGACGTTTTACGGCAGTCGCACTGCCGACGACGAAAGGTTTGTGCATGCATGTATCTCTCAAGGCTCTCTCGTCGATGGCGAAAGAGAAAAAGACTCGTCACGACGCATGAGAAACTCGTTGTAGGGAACAAACACTTTGACATTATGAGCTATTCGATTTTTTAGGACCAATGTGTAATACTCTTCTGCTCACGTCATCACACGGAAAAAAAAGAATATTCTTGATTTGAAAATATCTAGTTTTAACGTGGAAATCTTGAAATAAGATTATATTGCGTTATACGAAGAAAACTTGCTTGAATGAATCATTTATACAGTTTAGCCAAGAAAAAATGTTGAAATAAAAAGTTGAAATTCTTGTAAGAAGATTATAGTGATCTTGCTTACATACGATACATCTATAATCTTCTTATAAGAATTTCAACTTTTTATTTGAACTATTTTTTCTTGGTTGAACTATATAAATGATTCATTTAAGCAAGTTTTTTTCGTTTAGCGCAATATAATCTTATTTCAAGATTTCCACGCTTAAACTAAAGATATTTTCAAATCAAGAATATTCTTTTTTTCTGTGCAGGATGTTGAATTTCAACGAAGATCTTGAAAATATCCTGATTGTACACATGTCAGATACAAATTCTTCTAATTAAATATAAGTAGAATTTCAACTGCAAAGGAAATACTGATTCACTGGCATCGATATCTCTTGATTCCTATATAAATTGAAAAATCAGATCTTGATTTTCATGAATTAGGGTTTTTTTTGGAAGACTTTATTGGAGAATCCTGAAGTTTACTACGTTATATTTTACAATTAAGATAATTTAATTGCATTTTGTCAGGCAGTATTCCCGGAATAACATCAACCAATTTAATTTTACATTTATTTGTATTAATACATTTCAAGATCCCTTCGGTGTACGATAATCGACCGTCAGAGGATTTTCATACATTGTAAAAATCTATACAGCGCAAAAATTCACGCTTTTACGAAATTCCGTCTGCAGAGTAACACATCGCGCTAGCTGACGTAGCTCTTGCGTAAAAACGCTAATGTGCGGAATATCTCGCGCGTATCCGCAAATTGTAATCGGGAGGGCTCTGCTCCTCACGCATCAACCATTCGAGGCGGTGCGGTGCAGGGTAGGCGGCGCGTTGCATGGAAAAGAAGAAAAATATTCTCAGCCTAGAATGAATGTATTCGCGCCTCCGTGTGCGAAACCCGTCCATAAGGCTACATGTAGAAAGAGTACACGCGCTTCCGTGCGCGCGGCGCGGCGCGGCGGCGGCGCGACCGCCTTCGTCTCTACGCCCGTCGGCATAAAGCGTAACGACGGGATAATTTTCCCGGCCGTAAAGCGATGCTTCACCGGGCGATGGTGCAACTACGGCGAAAAGTGGAAGCGGGAAAGTATAGGAAGGTTACATACCCGCGTTGAATTATTCCACGGTAAACGGCCGCGCGAGAAAGAAAACAGCGGGGCGACTCGTGCGTCGCGACCCCGCGCGATCTTCACCCGTTCATTTTCTAATTTAATGAACTGTGTTCATTAAATAGAACTGCGGTAAACTCTCGTCGAAAGAAACTATAAGGGAAACTTCTTATATGTCCGGTAATTTTATTTAATCGCGCGATATATAAAAGAACTAAAAGCCTATAGATTTCTTCTTTTTCTTGAAGATTCTACGTACGAAGGTGTACGAAGTTGAAAGAAATTAAGAAAGGGCATTTATTAGTATGCCGCTAAAAGCGTTTCGCATATGAAGAACAAGAGAAAATAAGATTTTCCACTTTTAAATAAAATAATCTTTTATTTTCTTTTTTCGTGAATCGATTACATGAAACGTTCTTTTAGCGTCGAGAAGTTTTATTTGCTGACCGTCAAATATCGAGGTTAATAATTTATATAAGAATAATAACTAACGGTTCTCAACACCAACCGCGACTTCCGCGTCGGAGGCCATTTATCGCGATCTAAAAAGCACGGCACGGCGCGGCGCCGTAAAACGTTTTAAAGGATATGTCGCAACGGTCGCGTCTAGACGGGTCGCCGACGCTATTATCCGGGCCTCGTTAATGCTTATCTCTGTCAAACGGGAAGCGTCTACGCAACGGCGGCAGGCGGATTGCGCAAGTGTGCTCGCGTACGTACCTACGTGTCGTGCGTGTCGCTCGCGCACTTCTATTCCTACCTACGCAAGCGCACGGATTGCGTCACGTTCTTGCGCTTTTCTGCTTCTCTCGTTTCAGCCTATTGACCTCCGGACACGCGTAATTAATCCCCTATAGACGCACACACGTCGTCAATTATACACGCGACATTCATCGGTGCGACAGAAACGCGACAGGAACGGGACGCGACGCGACGCGACGCGACGCGACGTTAGTATTTCCGAAGCTCTATGATTGCACGCGACACGCTATCGTCATTCGACGATTTCTAACACGAATTCTCGAAATCCTGAAACGATCATCCTCTGCTGCCTCTCATTATTCTTCAAGAACCTTCTAGTCGCGTGCATATCCTGCAGTATACGCTGCTGTCAGAGACCAATGTGAATCATTCATGGAACTGCATAGCTAATTATTGTATTTCTTATCTCACATAACTTACGACCGACCTTTTATATTCTTATATTGTAGAAAGTATATATATTTTATGTATAATCTATTATATATAATTTCATTTTTCTCATTATGTAAGTTAAATTATTGTCTTTAATAATACTGATTTATTGATACCACTCTTTTTCCTACGTAACGACTTAATGTGTTCACTATGTGTACACTATGTGTTCTTAAAAGAATTCTTTCGAAATGCAGTAAGCGCAACTGTGATTTCAACATCTGTACGAAATAGTTGAATTACGAACATAAGAGGCCGATTCAATATCAATTTAGTTATGATGCTCTATCTGTTTATTTCCTCTTGCCATTGACGTTCTGTGTTCGAAGTTACTGACTAGAACGAAAATTGCACGAATAACAGGATGACAGAGTGATCGCGTAACGAATGTGCGACATAACTTGCGTGTGCAGCTTCCCGTAATACAAACGTAACGGGAGTTAGTCACTTCATAAATATGGCAATGTCAGAGCCATCGGACTGGCGTCATGCAAATTGGGAAATTCACGGAAGATCTGATGCATGCGCGTAGAATTGTTTCTCTTCGCGTATCATTTGGCATAGTGGCAACGTACCGCAAACGAAACCGTTATAGATCGTCAAGTTCTGCACGAGAAATCCCTGCATATTCATATCCTGCGACGTGAAATATCTTATGATATAATACTCAACGCTGTTTTTTAATAATAATGCACAAACGAAATTAAATTCGTAAACAGGTAGGATATAAAGGAATTTATATGAGAGACTTTTTTTTTCACACACGTCGTTCGGCTAGGGATTGCATTGGACAAATCTCACAGATATTCTGAATTGTAATCAGGGAAATTGTGATCATAGGTATTATAAGAAACGGTTTGCCATGGCGATCAATGGATGGAGAATGATGAAACGCGTCTATAAAAGCGCACAATTTGAATAGTTCATTGTTTAAAACATTGAAAATCGTTGCGCGACTGCAGATAATTTTCCCACGATCGAACGCTCTTCGCGGGGTCAACGCGAGCTCTCGGCGCAATGTACCGGGCTTTATTATGCTCGCTCGCAATGCAGAACGTCAAGCGGCTTGATTTACAGTCACTCTATCGAAGGCAAAGTATTGTATAAAATACACCTCGTCGATCGCTGGCAAAACGTTCGGTGTTGAAAAGGAAAATGTTCCATCAGGGATAAACTAATATAAAAAATATATAATGCATAGAGATATCAAGTACGAACAATAATTTATGGAAGTTGTTATTATTAAATTGTTATCTCAGTAATTTTAAGCGATTTCTATGGTGTATATACAAATGATGGATTTTAGATCGAAGGATTTTAAAACTTTAATGGACAACACACACACACAGCAGTTTTATTTTATCAGATTTATTGCTAAAGAGAGAACGCATTAGAAGACTTTATTTTAGTCGACATTTTTTGCATTCACAGAATAGGCGGAGTTACCCTAACGAGATTGCTACCCCATGGGACTAATTGCAAGGAAAAGGGTTCTTCCCCTTCTATGATGTCAGCATCGCATTTTCAGAATTTCGACACAATAAACTTCTGGCTATTCGCCAAAGAGTTCTAAAGTCTCTCTGTTGTAGGAAGAATTCTAGTGAATAAATGCAAGAGAAATACAGATTCAACTGCATGTTTTCCTTGTGTAAAAATTCATTGTAATTCTTTTGTTTCTATCAGGAATTGATTTATAAATTTTAATACTTTTCGATAAAGCGATATAGAGCTCTCGTGTTAAATGCTTGCTTTTTAATTTAGCTTTTTGATATAGAAGAGAGCTTGTTTTTTTCTTCTATAAAAATTGCAATCTGTCCTTTCTGTGTTTAATCAAGAAGCGATTTCAATAATGTTTGGCGTTAAAAGACATAAAACTATGTATTTTAATTTCTTCTTGCATTCTTTGCCTTTAGAATATCCGATTTTGGACTGCTGAATTCATGATTTTTTTACATTTATGTGAATACATTTCCTGTATGGAGTCGTGGTAGAAGCTCTTGCAGCTCGTTGGACTTTGCTCGACATTGATTTGCCGTCACTCCGTATCGGAGGCATGACTTTTTTGTCTCGGAGATTTTTCTCGAGAAGTGCACTTATTCCGAAGCAGTCGAAACAATCCGGCCCCTTATCGCTGACGTTCCCCTCATATCCGCGCCCCATTCGCAATCCCCTTCTCTCGTGTTCACATTCATGCGAGTAGCCGTTTTTATGTGCAGATCGCGAACTGAGACGATGCGATTCTAACTTCGTCGCTCTTATTTTCTACATCTTTCTACATATCTACATCGTGCCTTGCTCAGAACGCCGCGGATCGGAGATATTTGCTTGTTTCTTTCATACGCTTCGTTTGCGCGTCGAATGAGGAATCGATTCTGTTATTTGAAACCGTGGCATTTGCAAAACACATCTTATTGCTAAGACTTATTGTTAGATTACGTAATATCCACTTCTAATCTAATAAAAAACGCAAGAAGAAACTTAAATTTTTATTTCTGTGCCATCCAGCATCACATTATCGGAATCGCTTCTTCATTCAAAACACAGAAAAAGTGCATCACGATGTTTTGTAAAAGAGAAAGTGATCTCGTCTATGTCAAAATTAAGAAGTAACTTTGTAAAATTGAAAAGTTTTATGTAACAGTAAGTAATATACAATTCATTTTTTTAAGAAGTTGAAAAAAATTATCACGTAAATTTTATTTTCTTATTAGGATCTTAATTTGCTTAACATCATTTTTCCAAGTTTCCAAAAACAGTACGTCAAATAATATTGCTCTAAAAAATAGAGACATTCGGACAATTATAACGTTACAATTTTCTACAATGTAAAAATAAGTTGGAGCATTATAATGGAAAAAAATAGTTTATTTAACAAACCAGTCATTGATCATCGACCTTTAAACTGCTGAAAAAAAATCGATAGCGCGTTTAACTCTTTCTATATAAAAACTTTCCAGACGAGATGACCCCAAAAGCCGTCCAATCAGACTTCATAATAAATTCCAAGAATACATCTAATAAAATATATACGCGTCTCTCTCTTGCAACAGTTAAATTTAGGAAACATATACGGGCTACGAGTGTCGTTAGCGAAAGTTATTTACGGTCGTACGATTCGTTGAGCCGTTCTTATCGATAATGTCGCGAATTTTTACTCGCGATTCAACTGAATAATGAGTACGTGAAACATGGGGACGCACATGCGACGACCCTTAATGAAAGTCACGATATTTATTCATTCTCTAACTCATCACGTGACGTATATCGTAATCGTAATTTATGAATTATGGTCATTATGGAGGAAATCATTACTCCAGTTTTAATCGAGCAGAAGTTGCTCCATTCTTTTAACGCTAGAACTACCAAGGAGGTCAAAATGACCCGTTTGACATTTTTTAATAATTTATTCCACATTTTTAAAACATCTCAATTTCTGAAATTTTCTCTGACTTTTATTGAAATTACATATCGATGAGATTAATTTCATTAATTTGTTTTCTCTTTTCTGTTCTAAGATTTCTTCGGTAGAAATAAATATAGATTAATCTCCGGTAGTTCTAGTGTTAATCCCCGTAATTACTAGAACTATATATATATTTATTATTTACATATAGTTGCATTACAATTGTACTAAAATCGTGCAATTTGTTCATAATTGCGTCGATCTTATCTTTTTGGTAGAAAAGGCGAGTTAACGTGAGCATGAATTTCTTGCGAGAATCGAGCAATTCGTAGAAAATTTGCGAACATGTTCGTGACCGCGAAGTGAGATCGACACGACGCGACGTGACATTACGCGACGGCGGAACCGATCTGTCTCGTAACCTTGAGCGATAACAATTGGCAGCAGGATTATATTCACGTCGCGGACAAAGTATTACCGCCACGCAACAGATTAGAGCCGCGCTTCTAATGGTCGACATATCGCGGAAATCTAATCTAATCCTTCAGCCACGAATGCCACTCGTATATAGTGTGTGCCAAAATCCGCGATCTTAACTCTGATCCGGCGTCGATCTATTTCTTATGTATTTGTAATTTCGAAAAAGGGCAGACTCAACGTGTCATAGGAAAGATTAATACTTTGAAATCTCTCTCCGATTATGATCAAGTATTAAGGGCTAATAGTTAACTAATGAAATGTAAAATATTTAATCCTTAGGGCGATATTGAGAATTTATTACCTTAGGAAGTTATAAAATTGAATCACGGTATAAAAATAAAATTAACGCGAAGTAAAACCGATAGCTGGTGATTATCATATATTCATATAAAAATATATACTATAAATACAAATATATTCATATATTCACGGTGAATATTGTTTAGGCGCAGGCATTATAAATGTCAAATATAGCATTCTATGTAAAATTAATTTTTTTCAAGTTTCACTGCGGAATACATTTTCTCGTTACGACGTTCGGAAACCGACGTTTCGCGCGCTGGAAGGATTTCTTTTTTTAGAACGACCTTTATGCGCGAAGGTGTTAGCAGGTGCTGCGAAAGTATAGTCGCAGCGCTTTACAGCGAGTGCATGATGTATCCCCGGTGCATTGCCCTCATGCAGGGTGGCACGTTCTCCTCGATCGATACGTTTTACCAAACGACGACGACGACAACGAAGAAGACGAAAACGACAACGAGGAACGTTGGAAAGCATTTGCATGCCAGCGATTCTTAGGACATTGCAATTTTTCAGGCGTGTCGATCAAATCACATACAATTTGACAGTCAGAAATTTTATTTGCTGTGTTATCAAAGTGCGCAATAAAATGTTAACGGTATTAACATTTTAAAAATAAGTAAGTTATTTCAACAATATCTTTAATTTGTCTAATCTGGAATTTAAACGCGAAGTATTGCAGACTTTCGTGCTAAAAAAAATCGTTCCCGATTTATTCTTTTATAAATGCGGTTAAATAATATAAGCAAATAGTCGTTTGATCCATTTGAAATGCGTGGAGTATCGCGAACGATGCTGGGTAAACAGGAACAAATGTAATCACGCCGAATCCGATTTGTACGACGCGATCGTGACACAGAAGCAGGTAGTATAAGAAGACTTATACGAGCGGCGTTCCAGCTTGTTATCGTCGGATCAGTATCGCCAGCCAGAATCGTAAAAGAGATGTCTGCGCGACGCGCGAATTGATTGCGATATAACGCCAGCGGAAGCTCTTTCGAAAGGAAAGCACTTCTCCTCGTGCACACGAACGTGACACGACAGCGCCTCAATTTCAGCTCTCGATATTCGGAAAAAGAGATCGCGGTGAACGGTGACACATCTCACGCGAATCTCGGTTAATCTCTTTTCTAATGGTTGAAACATAGAAATGAAAAATTTAAAACAACAGTCGTTTTTGTTCGATCCAACTGGCCAAAATGATATATTTAATCTCACGACGTTTCGACCGTAATTTCGGTCCTTTTCAAGTGAGAAGAGTAATTACACAATCAATCCGCATAATCCGCATACAAAACATCCATTACGTCGCTGACATCGTGCCCTAACTACATCATGCAAACGCAAAGATATCTTGTGCGTCGAAAATAAAAGCAGTGTAGCGTGAAAAGAGAAACGTTACAAAATTTAAAGATATATCTCCTGCGATATTTTAAGACACATATTTGCGTACATATATATTATTACGATTTTTATTTTTATTTCATGCTTTTGATGTAAATCTTATAGTGCATTTTTGCCCACTGAGGTATCAGAAGATGATGGCGTGCATATGCACTTCACTTGAACACAATATTTGTAACTGGCGCAAGATTAAGACGACGACGAGGAGATTGCGTAATCTAAAAGACGCGCACGGCGACGTCAAAAATTATATGCGCTTTATCGGCGTCGCACGATTGGCTTGACGTATATTTTAATCGTTGTTTGTCGGCATGAGCTTCGAAACGCGACATTGATCGTACTGTGTAGTTAGCATCGCAAATATTATGCTTTTTCTCGCAAATGCCTTGTGGAAAACATTATTTTCGGCAGACTGATGGTAGAAAACATCTATGACAAAAACTTGCGGAAAAAAGGATAAAAAGCTTTGTGCATAATTCTCATGTTTATTTTTCACAAACATTTTCTTTTCTTGAAAGTCTTATAAAAGTTATTTAACTTCTCTTTTCGCAGATGCACTGTAAAATTCGTAGTGTCAAATCATTATACTCATTGTTGGTTTGAGTTATTTTTAATCATTTCTATATAGGTCGCCACTGCTCGAATTCAATATGTCGTCAATTTAATTAAAACAATGTGAATTAACTAATGGAGTTAAAATAATACATTTCGACACACGTAGCAGTTAAAAATAACAAAATGTTATTTAACTCAAGGTATTGGTTTAGATTTCATCCTTTTTAATATTTAACAGTGCCTATATTTCTTTTTTTCTTAAAATGGTCACGGTATGACCTGTACGTTAGTCAGCAAAATAAAAGTCAATTGTTTATAATTAAAAGCCAATCAACCGTAATTACTCGCGAGATACATGCAGTTCGATTTCGGTATTCACGATTATCGTCCTCGTTATCACGGTGACGAAAATAATCGGCGGTTCGTCGATCGCGTAACTGCTGCGTCGTGGAATCGAGCGTGTGTCGGGACGAAGCTCCGATGTTACATCCACGAAGCTCCCTCGAAATACCGCTTTGTCGTCCCCGGGTGACTTCGACGTCCCGGGAGAAGGTAGCTCGGGGAGAGGTGTAAGTTTCTCGGGCCGTGTGTATAATACCCGCGAGCGCGAGCGATCGATGCGGCGAAGTTTACCCTTTTCTGAAACTGCAATTTCAATCGAGCCAGCAACGAAGAGGACGAGGACGAGGACGACGACGATGACGGCAGTGTCACGTTTCGAGCGAGCGCAGCGGTATCGAGCGAGCTGTGCAACTGCGACAGCGACTAGCGGTTTTATGGTCCACCGAGGTGGCTCGGGGAGTCATAAAGTCTGTTACAACATCGCCGTCCGCGGGCTTTTGCGAGCCGCTATGGCATTTCGAGCACCAGCATCACAGCCCGAGCGAGCTTCGTCCCTTCGTCGCTCGCCGGTTAACTCTATCTCCGATCGATCGACCGAACGACCTCGCGCTCGTCACTCTTTCATCTCCTCTCGTTCGTCCTCGCGTATCCGGGTTGTTCGCTTCTCCCTCAGCTCAGTTTCTCATCCCGCGAGAAATTCAACCGTTACATAATATAGTATGAAAACGCGAAATATAACATCTATATGTCATCTAAGAAGTCTAAGAATAAACGAAAGAATAAACGTGCATGAAATGGAAGCATTTTCTATTTAATTTCTTCAGGACACTTAGGTTTATTTACTGAGAGGAAAGTCTGATCTTTTTAGGATCTGTTTCTATGTTTTTTTTTTTAGAATCTTTTGATATACTCTCAAATGCTTTACTTTTGTAATTATATTCACCATAAATTCAATTGGAGCTATGTATCGAAATTAATGAATGCTAATGAACAATTTTCAATTCAGATTTGGATGAGTCATGTTACGTCGTGACAAATGCGATACAATATAATACGCGATACAACTCTAATCATATGATTCATCAATACTCTTTGCCACAGTTTTGAACCTAATCATAATATGATTCATCAAATACTCTTTGTCACTTTTGAATCAGAATTATGTGACTCGGAAAGAGGTGGAAGGAAATATATATGCACTAAATATAGCATATTCTTATATTCGGCACATATAGGATCCTTTTACTCGAAGAATGACATTGATTCTCGTTTTAAGATAAACTCACTCGGACGAATTTCTCTTTGGATTATTATTATACCTTTTTTCTCCAAGTGTTACGCCAAAACTTCTCACTCCTTTTAATCTCGTCAAGAGAACTTTCTCTTTTGCAGAAATAATAAAAAAGTTTATGCTCTTTACGAACTTCTCTCGTTTAAAAAATAATAATTAAAAGATAATATTATACCTAAAGTTATTTGTTATGGATAATTTTAGATAGTATTATAAGCAATAGCAACATGATATTTAGTATTTTATAAATAAACAACGATTAAACATTAAATGAACGAAGTATATAAATTCAAAAAACATAGTGATGGGAGACATTAGATAAAAGCTCTGAAAAAAATTATTTAAAATTATATCAAGAAGGCAGTGAGAATATAGATATAGTAGACAATTATCATAATCATTTTTAGAATTTGCGGATGAAAGACAACAAGAATCACCAAACGTGTATCGCGCGATAACGTTATCGGAACACAAGAGCGCTTGATATGATGGAGAGTATTCTGAAAATATCCGCGTATCTCTGATCGAAGGGGTCTCCCGCGCATCTGCATTACATTGGTAACGAGCGAGCGTGATGTTATGCTGCAAAGTCGATCGATACGAATGGTACGCGAGCGGCGCGAACATTCATCCCTCTGTGTGTCAGTCGCTCCTGTCGTTGCTGTCTCCGCCGCACACCCTCGCTCTGTTGTCGTCGCAGCAACAGCCGTCGCCGCCACCGCCGCATCCCTCTTCCGCTTTCCCTTTCGACGGCCTCGGACGAGCGCGAGAACGCGAGCGGAGGGGTGCTGAAAACCCCTTTAAAGCTTTAACGCGACCGACCGACCGACCCCATCAGTCGTTAACACGCGTGCACGTGCCAACGAATGTTTCGCGAGAGAGAAAGACTTCCGCGTCGGCTCTCACTCGTTAAATCACGATCAAGTCTCGTCATAAAAAAATCCTATCAATAGAAATGTTCTTAACTTCAGTCTAGACTCCTAGAGCTACGGCCGGGAATCTTTACGTTTGGAAGCAAAATTAAAGAAATAAAGAGAATTTTTTTAATATTCTCCGTTTTTTTATTATTATTATAAATATATAACGACACAATATTATTTCTATGTAATATATGCTATATATAATTATAAATATCGTTCCAATTAAGACTTTTGGAAATTATTTCTGCCAATGTTTGATCCATCAAATTAGACTTGATAATCGATTATACAATCTAGAGCTTGTTTTTATATAAGAACCTGTATTAAATTTATGGCAGAAGTATTTTTTAAAATCAAAACAGCGCAGCATGTTCAGAAATATACCTATTTATGTTCTTGTTTCATAAAAAAAATGCATAATGTATAATACACCAAAATGTCAGAGATGTATCAATATTTTAATGTATCAAAATATCTATAAATTTGATGATAAACATCGCGAAGTATTTTCGAACACGCGGCAGTGGCTTTCACGGTCGTCACAGCACACACGATCGATCTATTTCGAACTACGACTAATTGGACGAACGTGCGAACCAAAGACGCAACGCGGAACGAAAAGGAAAGCGCGCGAGTCGCGAGTGCGTTTGCACGCGACCTCGTTCTTTCGCCGTGCTCGTCGGCACTTGAAGCTCGTACGACCTTCTCCGTTTTACTTCTCGAGGTGTGCACGAACCACGCCATCCTGCGATACCGCCAACTGTCACGACGTGACGTCTCTCGGTCCGCCTCTTACGAGCGTGCGTGCATGCGTGCGTGAGCAGATGTTTTAAACCGAATTCGCGAAGGGAACGAGCAAAGTCGCTGGAAGTGAGAGAAAACGATTGAGTTCGGCTAATCGAGGTTTAACTGAGACACAATTATCGGAATTTAGAACAGAGTCTGAAATTATATCACGGAATTTAGAATCGCGCAGAATTCGAGAAAAAGATACCTTATAGATAATTAGTTTAAATCTCAGTTAATTCTAAATAACTTATAGAGGAATCTAGTAGAATATTGTCGAAGTCACTTGCATAATTCTTGAATTCATAAGTGTTTGCTCTACGAGCTTTACTCATAGCGCTCGGTTGAAGACTAATTTATTCTTACATTCAACATATATGTTATTCGAAGTCAAGTTTGCAAAACAAAAATAGATTTATCTCTTTTTAAATTTTCCAATAAAATGCACATGTTTATCATACGCGCGCATTGATTATTTTTGTTTAAAGCAATGCGGACGGCAACGATCACGAATTAAAGTATTTTGAATATCCGTTTGATTGTATGAATAATCAACATCACAGAGAAATTAATCCTGCGGATATAATGATATGATTTATATGCAATTATTTACGTGAACCGAGTGCAATGGCACAGCACTAATATCCATATCCACGTACAACGGGCGCTCTCCTGATCGAATGGTCGAGCAATTTCATTTTCTGCACTAATTTATTCACGACCATACAGTCGAGGGCTCACGATCGCGACCCTTTTCTCGGCGCCGCGCCGGATAATAGCAGTCAGGTAGCAATAGCAGTCACCGTACAATATAACTTTATTACGGCACGACGAGCAAGAATTTTCGTATTTTTGCACGAATATCTTCCACCGGAATTAAACAGAATTTGGAGTTTTTTCTTTTATCTTTGATCCCGAAATGTTTGTTGACGCTAGATCGCATTAAGGGCCGTTCCCGTCTTTTTGTGCTTTTTTCAAAGACTGACAAGAAGAGAATCCGCGATAGAGGCAACCCGCAATTTGTTAAATCGCGCATCATCATTATCCTCAAACGATTTGTATAAGCAATAACATTCAGCTACCATGACGCTTTTTATTATCGAACATAGTCATGTAGGAACGTGTTCCGTTAGCCGCATTGTACTTCCGATACAATCTTGCCTGTGTTATAGTTTTGGTACACTGTTAAATATTAAAGGATGAAATTTAAACTAAAACCTTGAGCTAAATAACACATTTTGTTATTTTTAACTATCATGTATGTCGAAATTGGTTATTTTAACACAAAACAGTATTATTTACGTAAATTATTTACTTAAATTAACATTGTTTTAGTTAAATTAACGATATATTTAGTCTGAGCAGTGGCGACCTATAAAAATGGTTGAAAATAATTCAAATTGAGCCTAATTTGACATTACGAAGTTAACAGTAGGTATAGGCGGGCCATCGATCGAACTTAAAGTTCAAGCGGGCGAAAAGTCGTGATCGAGTCGAGTAGTTACTTACAATTAGACGCGCTACAGAGAAAGACAATCCGAAATGAAAACGAAAGGTAATATAGTTAAGTAGACGTGACGCACATTGGCGAGATTTTTATGTCGGAATACCTCTTTTGTAATCAATCGTTTTTTTTCATTAATTAAACACACAAATAAAAGCTCTCGATTTTATTTGTCTGGCCGGTTTACATCCTGTCGATCCCTCAGCAATTTCTCTTTATCTGTAGAAAGTAGAACGAAAATAATATTGTGGCGTTTCACGCAGATTAACAGCAATGGGAAATTTTGCAATAACGTTTTCGCGTGATAATGTATCGCGTCCATCCTATGCCTTTTCGGAAGGCGTAAACACGATCGTCGATTTTGCAGATGCTGTCGGTGAGCCAAGGAATGGAGGTCGGCAGCAGCGGACGCGGTGCATCGGCGGAAGATGACCCGACCGCCGGTGCGGTCAGTGGTGGAGTCGGCGGCGGCGGCGGTGGCGATGGCGACGAGGCCAGAAGACGTCGGGATATGCAGGCGGTGATGATCGCCGCGGCGAGGGATCGCGCGATCCGCGCGGAGAGCGTCCGGCATGATCTCGCCCTCAACCTGCCGCCGCGACTCGAGCTCCCGGACGGGGAGGAGCACCCGTACGGGGCGCACCCGGATCTTCACCTCCGCAACCCGGAACAGGTGAGAGCGAAGCGCGGAAAGTTAAGACAAAATCCGCGAGATCTCGGATGAAATTGCGTGATCGGGCGACTCGATGGGCTCTTTGTTTTTCATTTTTTTTTTGTTTGCGACTGGTTTCTCTGGAATTCGTAATTACATTTTTCACTATTAGCACTGCAGAATATCGCTCGAAGTTATACAGAATTTCAATATCCTTATTCTTAAAAGCACGACATCTTATCCTCTAAGCTGCGTAGTTTTTAATCAGGTGAACATTGCCAGATCCTTGTCTTTATCACAAGTGTAAAATTATTTACGGTATACTGTAAAATTATATTTATAGTATGTTGACACAATGTCTTTGCTGTCCGTTGACTCACGGCCGGGAGAATGACCGAAAAACATATTTATTTATTCGCTTCCTGTCCCTCCGCGAATTCTCAGGTTCAAGTACTCATTATGCCTCGTCATCATTACGCAAGCAAGAATATTAAACTTCAAACTTCGCTTGAAGCCACGATCAACTTAAAGTTGCCGCAATCACCATAACTGCAATACAGATTTACATTCTAGAAATTATATAATATAAGTAAAGGTATATAAAACAGGAGAGTGAAAATAATTTAATTGCTTAAAAAATCCCAAACAGGGATTGATCACTTAACTTTAAATTATAAATTTAACATAAGCGATAAATTAAAAAATCGGCGATACATCTGTGCCGGGCATCTTGATGTCAAAAATGAGAAAATCAATAACTTCTTGATACTCGCTTATCATAAATTAATTCTTTATGAATGAATATATTACAATTTGGTGAAGTGTAAACTTGTATCGATGCGTTTAAACATTTTATTTTTTATATGATTAATCTTGAATTTAATATATAAATTAATGACTATTAATTTTTTATCATATATACTTTGTATCATAAAATGGTTCTTAAATTATATCTTTTTACTTCGAATCTTTTGATGATCAAAAATTTTATCTTGAACTTTTACGTCATACTCTTTGCAAGAAAACCCTGGCGCATTTCCTGTTTGCGCTATAAAGTGTTCTGCTTTTATATGTGCAAACATTATTCCTGTTCAAATAAACACTTCCAAAAAAATTTGCTTTCGTGTATCCGATATAAAATTACCGATGTAGGTGTTGGCGAATCACGATATCAAAGCTTAATCATCATGAACTTTAAAGAGCTGCGCGAATATTCTGCCGTTTATTATCCTTCGTACGCTCGATTACAACGAACTTTCTTATTTCCAGGAGAGCGAGATTTATCAGAAGTGCGTGCGGGCGCCGCCGAATCGCACGGTGTTCGATAGCGAGAGTCCACCGCCTTATCGGACACCAAGTAGCAGCCAGCATCTCCACCCGGGGCTGCTCGACATGCCCGGCGATCGGGTGACGCGGAGTCAGAGCCCCAGCAGCAGCAACTTGTTGTTGAACACCGCACGCTCGATGTTCAAGATGTTCCCGAGCCATACGGCGCCATCGTCGACGTCGATGCCGGTCAACAAACCGCCCTTTTCTAGTTATTCCGAGTCCAGTAGTAACGTGAGCAGTAATCTGAGCAGTAGCAATCTGTCCAACATCACCGTGGTGCCCTGCGAAACCGACGAAAGCCGGCAAGAGCAGCAGCAGCAGCAACAGCAACCCCAGCAGCAGCAATTCCATCAGAAGGTTTGATCCGCGGCGTCCTCCTTCCTTGACGCCGTTGTCGTCATTGTCGCAGCCTCATCGTCCGACCTCGAAAACGAGCGATGGTTCTCAAGATCGTTCTGCGCGACTGCAACGACAACGACGATGCCCTTCAAGACTGACTCACGGGAGAAGCTTCAACATAGGATAAATTCCATCGGTCGTGTTCCATCGTGTTCAACAACAACGTGTATTGCATACATGTAAGAGAATATAATATCTTCCCGGCTTATGGTATCCTCGTTGGATCGTTCTTCTGGTGTTCTTCTATAATGAGATATAGAGAGAGAGAAAGAGAGAGGGTCGTCCGTTCGTGGCCTAAAGGAGGGCCGGCGGAAGTGTAAAGAAGCCGGCTCCTGGTAGTGACTGAAAAGTCAAAATCAGTCATCAAGACTGCGCTCAATCGCCGTGCGTTGGTTCGCGCCTGTCCTCTTTTTTTTTTTTTCCTTCGACCGGGAGAATCGATGCGCCGTCGCCGCCGCCGTTATTGACGCATCTCATTGTGCAATTCCACACGCGGCCAGTGTCTAGCCTAGATCTCAGATTATTTCAAAAGCGGTGGCACGAGGATTACGATGTTGCGTCGGGTGTGAAGAGGATGGGGGAGCAGCGCAGAATGGACGGGGGCGGTCGAAAGCCCGGCGAGCGAAAAACAGCGTTACCAACGCGCGACGCAAAGCGATGGCCTACCCTGGAACGAGGGGCTCCCTGTCCGGGAATTAGACGGCGAGAAGCTTCACTTCGAGGAGAAACGGGTGCGAGAGGTTCGCGACTCGCGCGATACCGATTCGGCGACGAAGCGGATCCGCCGGTCACCCTCTTCCAGCTCTCGATCGGAGGCTCGATCGTCGGACATCGCGGAAGTTTGTTCATCGCGACGAAGACTTAGTAAATTATTTATTGTCGATATAACATTTTATTCGCGACGGGCGGCTGCTGCGCGACGGCCGGACGGGGCAAGTGTGGTTTCACGCGATGGTGGTTGTGGAGAAAAGAAAAAAAAACGGACGAACGGGACACGAGTTGTATGAGCGAATTCGTTCGGTTGCGTGAGTGCGAGACCAGGCGTGCGTACGAGTAAATGCAAGCGCGCGTGTGCGGAACGAGTAGAACGAAAGACGCGCAAGAGGCGCGGCTAATTGCAGGGTCGAGAGGGAAAAAAAGGAAGAAAAAAAAAAAGACAGAAAGAGCCGGGACCCGCGCGCGCGCTCGCGCGTGTTTGTGTATGCATGTGAGAAGTTGTGTAGGGGAATAATGTAGTGCCAAGAGTGAAAACGGGAACTCTGTACATATTAGGCTAGGTAGTTCAATATCAATATACTTATTACGACTAAAAAAAAAAACGATATGCTACATACCGATTTAAAAGTAAAACATCAAACATACGTTACAAACACGCATACCATTAAAAACACGAGATGGCCGGCCGTACGAAACTATAATGGGACGCGCACACACCTCCGACAAATGTACATTCTTCTGGCAAAGTCAAAGTCGATTAAGTTCTACCTCGAATGCTATGTGTACTTGAAGCAATCAACACGTCGAATCTTTTCCGGCATAGAGATTAGAGATAATTATATAAGGGAAATTTGTCGATCTCTTGTTTATTTTAAATATTATGTGTTCGTAATCATTATATGTTCAATCATAATCATTATAAGTAGCAAATCGATGTACTGATAATTTATTAAAAAAGTTAAAGAGAGTTAGAACAAATGGTCATCTGTTATCGCGTTACACTGATGCGTAATTTCTAGAATAAAGTAAGAGAGTTTCGAAATTTCTTGCAACTCAAATAGCTGGAATGGAAAGGATTAATGGTTCCTCCAAACAGCATTGCGTTAACTATCGTATATGTTGTTTCTCTTTAGATTAGAATTATATTATAATATACAGGGAGGAAATATAAATGCGATTGCTTGGCACGGTTACATCGATATTTCTGGTTAACTAACTCTTGTTGTTAGCAATTGCCTATCTCTTACTAAGTTATTCGTGTAAATATAACAGAGAAAGAAGGGAAATTTAGTTCATTAACATATTGAGTTAAATCCAAACGACGTTAATGTAACCGGTTAATTAAAACGATCAACCGTAGTGCATTCGTGCATCGAGGAAGAATCGAATGATCGTTATTTGTTCGATAAACATTTGTTTTGCAGACAGAGTACGTTTGTAATGGCGGCGTGCACACAAGATTACATTTGCAATGCAAATCTATGAGAATGCGCATCCCTTTCGCGTTCCGAATGGCTCGCCCTGTGTCCGACATAACGCTATCTTTATTATTATTCAAATAGATAAGGCCTCAGTTTTGACAAAATAGGACGAGTTCTGTTCGAATGAGGATTCAAGTTTGATGACGCGTTTTGTAATTTAATAAATAACCACACATTTCATATATTTATATATAATTATATATAATTTATCGCATATATAATTTATTCTCAAAAATCGATGATAAATCTCAAACTTTAAAGACATATTATAATATCATCAATTTTTGTACTGATCACATGGTTTAATGAATCATTAAACCATCACGTAATTTATATCAGGATTTATTACTTTTAAATTACTTTTAGTATTGTCTTGTGAAAAATATAAATGTTTAATTAAATTTACAAAATCAAAATCGGTTATGTGTGTACTTGTATGGAAACGCCTTGTCAACTTTGAATCTCAGTTTTGAAACAGAGCGAATCACTCGATTATTTCATGAGAAGTCACCAATTATTATTGTATTTCTTAAGGGTCCGCGACGCAGGGAGAAATTGCAATGAAATTATACCGATACGTTTCCCTTTGTGATTACGGATCGTGCGTGGCGTACGAGGAATGCGCGAGACAGGAGGGAAGGTGGGCACGCGTAGAGCGGAATAATCTCTCGTGTGCACCTTGTTGGCGTTAATTTCGCGAGCTTCCGCTTCGTTTCCGAGGAGATGCCGGGTTGGCGCCCCTTAGATATCCGTTCGGAATTCCGTTAAGTGCACGAAATTCTCATTTAAACCACCGCCCGTGCGTATCCGCGACGCGATTTCGTCAAATCGCTCGACACAAGATTCAGCATTCGACGTGCGCGAAAGTGTAATATCTTGACGGCGAGGTTCTAATCATCGTTAACAAATTCTTCCTAAGAAAGAGGAAAATTGTAAATTTTAATCTTCGTGAAAGTGTACGGGCAATTACGCCGGCGACGTTGTTTCGTTTCATGTTCATTAAGTCGCTGTGTGGCGAGTCGAGGGGAGAAAATATCGTCTTTCTGTTTTACCTTTGAGATGTGTTCACGCGCATGCAATATTAGGCGACGAGGTTTAATTGTATTGTATGTAAACAAATTAGCGCGTGTGCGGAGCAAAGCGATCAAGGAGGAATATTGGCAAAGATGTTTTATTTTCTTTTCGAACTCTCACTTCTGTATTGCTCTTTCATTCGTTTCATCTTCCGTCGATCACAGTCTCGTTGTCTCGCGCACTCATTCACTTTTTTCCGCAATAGGAAAAATAAATTGTATGTACTACGTATATGCGTACTCGGGAGACAGATAGATTATGACAAGAAGATGAAACGCGGAGGAGAGCGTAGAACAGAAGAGAATTCGAGAAAGAAAGTTGTATAATTCGATGGGTCCTGTGCAAGTTTTGGTTAAATTTGCGACGTTGTCGACTTAGATTGAATTTAAAACACGACGACGCGAGCGCGAGATATTTTAGAAAGCGCGAGATTTTTAGCAAGCTATTGTCGATTACTATTATCGCTATCAGACAACGTGATATATCTAGCAATTTGTTAATTGGGATTTGATGAGAGGTGCGAGACGTATGAGTATAATCGTGGCCTTTCGACACGAGAGAGAGAAAGAGAGAGGGAGAGAGAGAGTGAAAAGAGAGAGTAACAAAAGCGATCCCAGATGAAATATCCTTTTGCCCGCCCGAATTCACGGTTCAATCTTCGAGATTGCTATTTTAAGTGATTTGAAAGCCAAAATAACATTTTTTTAAATACAAAATAATTGTTTAGAAAACCGCTCGGCTCACAAAATTGCCAACTAAACGCTTTAAGCGTTCGAAAGAAAAGAAATAGAGGTATTTAATTAATACAGTTTAAATCATCGTGTTAACGAACTGAGCGAATTTCATAAATAACTATTATCGAATGCCGCACTTCGCGCAAATAAAATTCCATTCTCAGCAATCTCATCGTAACGCGAGACGCTTGGCTTGATCGTGACATCGTCTGCGATTGTCGCAGTGCGCAACGTCAGCAGACTCCGCGGCGAATCGAAACCGTAATGTTTCAAAGTCCATTGCAAAATACAGGCAAAGAAGCAATAAGATAATGGAAATGTGTCGGAAGCGGAGACTAACGGTCAATTGGAGCTGCAAGTCCAACAATAAAAGAACACAATTGAAGATATAGCCGATCTTTCACTTTTTCACAGTTGAGGAAGAATTTGTCGTGAGTTTAATGGGATTGAATTCTTTCTTTTTCCTCGATTTTTCGAAAATTGATCTGTTCTTCTGAACGTGTTCTTATTTGTCAAAAGTCTTCGCTTCGCGCATTTCTAGTTCATCTTGATTTCTCGTTATTACGACGGGCTTTCGGAATTAACGGCAAGACAATCGGCCGAATAATCTGCAGCTCTCGCACGGTCAAAATCAAGGTGCGCGAGATCAAGCCGGCTCCTGCCAATTAATCTAGTCACGTTGAGCCGTGCGTCCGGTCGGGGAACGATCGCGGCCGCCGATTCCACCGATTCGGGTAGCACAGCCGATACTATCGTCCTTGCCGGCGAATTTAGCGGCGGAAAGGATAAAGACTCTCTCTCTCTCTCTCTCTTAGGCGCAATGTGATTTCCCAAGGTGTTCCAAAATAACTCGCGTCCTCCCTCCGGCGAAATTGTGACGCGGAGCGGAGCGGTTGCAAGGCAGGGGTCAAAAGCGATGTCCCCCCTTTTAAAAAACTTTCGTTTCTAAGCTGTAATTATAATTGTACTGTTGATAAGATCGGTATGTCTAGTCCCTCGCGGTGGAAGGGAGGTCGAGAGAGCTTCGCCATTGTCCCTCTCGCGAAATCCACCCTATAAGTCTTTCGACCAATCGAGCCTAATTTTTTTTCCCTTATCTCTTCCTTCCCTCGAAGTCACCCCTGGCATGGGTCTGTCTGATCAATTTGACTCGCGACTTTGCATCCATTAATTGCATATGAATCGAATCGTTTTGCCACCTCCAGTTTCCTTGGTTCTCTGAGTTTTAATTAATCGAAAAAAAAATTGCGTTCCGTGTTGTACGACACCGAGGAGGATCAAAGAATTCCGGAATCATTGATGGGTGCAAAATTACGAGTCGAATTAAAGGAATAAAATCACACTAGGAATGTCTCGCCGTTGTTCGTAGGTACGTTGCGTCCTGCAGTCAGCCCTCCTACTGTTGCGTGCTAATAAGAAAGGCTCGTAACATGAGACTCTTACAAACGTTTTATGTTCGCAAAAAAAGAAAACGGAAAAAATCGATGAGTCATATGTCACGAGCTCGCCTTATCAGTACAAAAGTGTTATCCGAGAAAGAGAGAAAGACAGAGAGAAAGAGAGAGAGAGAGAGAGAGAGAGGGAGAGAAGTGCGTTGCAGAGGAGCGTGACAAAGGCAGAAATCGCTGAACTTTGTACATATTGGAACATGCGCTTTCCCATATAATTTTTACATAAAAATCAGTCGAGAGAAAAACGTTCAAGAGGATAGTTTTGTCTTTTAACTGTATGGACGTTGAAAGATTTGTCTCGAAAGTTTAGTGTTCATTATAGTTAAGTATATTTTTCTTTATAATATACATAAATTAGATCTTTACATATATAAAACGTATATACATATATGTCGTATATATACTTTTATATATGAAGACTAAGGTCTACTTTAAATGGTTTATGTATACATATATATATATATATTATATGTTAGATTGCACTGAGAGAGACAACGTTACCACTTTGGAACCATTTTTTTTCTCGACTGACTTTTCGAACGGCAGTGCACGTTCCGGCGTGTACAGAGTTCCGTGGCAGAAAATAAAAGACAGAACTTGTCGCGTCACTCGACAAGTTCAAACAGCAAAAATTGTTTTTGACCGTGGCGATGCGCGAGAGCGGGCGAGAGAGAGTGAGAGAGCGACAGAAGCGGAGAGAAAGAGATAGCGGAAATCAGGACTCCTTTTTTTCAACGTAATCAATCGATGTCGTAGGAACAGTGTTAAAAGTAGTAGATCGCTTCTACCGAGAGTAACACGAAGGAAAAATCAAGATGCAAAGTTACAAAAAAAAAAAATAATCTCATCTCGAAGGAGGTAAAAACAGTTCGCGCGGCTCGTCGCGAGAGGCAGGGAGAAGGAGACGGGGAGAGAGAAAGAAAAGGGAAGAGATTCGCGCGAGTTCGTGCCGCACTCGGAGAGAGGCGCGTCGCGTTTGCGAAATTGCACATTTCGAATGCGAGTCACGTTCGTTCGAGCGCGCCATGGCGGGGCGAGAGAGAGAGAGAGAGAGAGAGCGAGCGAGAGAGTGAAAGAGAGAGAGAGAGAGCGAGAGAGAGAATGAGAGATATGAAAGGGAGTTCTTTTTTATACACTATAGAGAGTCGTACCACACTATCACATAGGGAAAGAAGAAAAAGACATGTTCGTTGTTCACTGCTCTGGCTTGCTAGGAAAAAAAAAAAGAAAAAGCAAACAATGTAACACACGACGGGGTCGGCGGGGAGGCCGCCCGGATCTCGACTTTGAGGCGCTTGATGAAGACCGGAAGCCCCGCGGGCGGCCCTCCCCGCCCTGCCCCTCCAGTATAAATCGGCAACACTTCGACATTGCAAGATTATTGGTGTACTTATCACGCAGTTTTCTACAAAATAAAGAAAACGGTTTTGACAAAAAAAAAGAAAGTAAAGGGAACAACGCGTTTCTGCGCGGCGATTATTTCATGAAGACACCTGTTTCCTTGATCCGCCCATTCCTAAGGTACAAATGCGTGCGTTAATTTTAGGTTTTATAATTATATTATAATTTTACTTGTTGACTTAAAGAGGACTGATGCTGCAGCGGCAATATATATATTATAAAATAACAAAGCAAACTGAAATTCTAAAAATTCATATTTATAACCCTACACATTTTTATGTTAGACCTGACTTCGAGTTGTAGTGTCAATACAAAATTTTGCTCTTATCATAAGCTAATAACTAATCAGAAGACTTATATATTTTACATGTAGACGTATAATACGGGTATATATGAAATCTTAATTCTTCACGAACGTATTAATTTTATATCTTTAATAAGAAGGCACTTCTTTTAACGATATCATTATTCTTAATAATAATGTATCTTAACGAGTAACAACATTTCTAATATTTAATATTACTGTACTTTTCTGAGATAGATATCTAATATAATTTCGCTCATATACGCAGAATCATTTAGATACTTATACATCATAAAAGAGATACGTATGAAGGATAGGCGAAATAATTCGCTACTAGGTGAAGCAATTCTTCAAACTGGACTACGGCCGAGTGAAAGCTGAAACGTTTAACAAACCCGGCGTGGTTTTACCGCAGAGGGAGAGAACCACACGAGTTGGACGCGTAATTACGGTTGTTTAAACGCGTCCGCATCCGCGGCGGGCGAGGCCGCTTAATGAACGTGAGAGACCGAGAGACCAGGTCCCGTCAAAATGGCGCACGGACGTGGGGGTGGCAGGAAGGGGGACGGGTGGACGCGGCGGAAGCTATATACGTCGTAAAGGCGAGTGGCGTCGCGTATATTTGGTAAGCCGCGCATCCGGAAATAGAACGTCCCTTCTTGCCTTACCTTATGAATGTGTGCGCCTCCACTTTCCTGTCGTGCACTCTCGCCGTTTCCGATTTCCCCGCCCTTAATCGGCATCCGATCATCCCTCTATCGTATCTTGTTCCTTCCGTCCTTCGTAAGCTATCCGACAGTCAAATATGGGAAAATGAAGACAGCCAATGCGGAGGAGTGAAATAAATCTCGGCTTATCCACTTTGTAAACGAGTTCCATTAAATTATGGATCATATATAGGATTTAATTAAAAATTTTTTATATCTGAATTAGCTGAAATAGAAGTTAAACACATCTGGAAATTATAGATTTTTATCTCTGTCACATTTAGAGAAAGATATTACTGCAGATATTTCATACATTATAATTATTAATTCGTTTTACTCACTCAATACACAATACATTATTTTAAGCAGAACAATACCATTTTACGGTTTTATAATTTAAAAAAAGTATTGCTGCATAAAAAAGACGTGTTATATTTAGAGATAAAACAATTTTATATTATAATTATTAATTCGCTTTACTTGCGTAATACAGAATACATTATTTTTGGCAGAAACAATACTATTTTACAGTTTTATAATTAAAAAAAAAAAGTATTGCTACATGAAGACGTTATATTTAGAGATAAAATGATACATATATAAAAACTATAATCATAACTTTATTCTTCCACTGTTGACGTAATCTTCCATTGTTGGACGTAAAAATTCTAGTTGCAAATATAAAAAAAAAAGGAATACGTCTCTAGGAAATTTTTCATTTAAGTTTTATTTGAACTTATTAAAAAGTAATATGTGTAAAGTAATCGCTGTTTAAAAGTGGAAAAAAGTCTACAATTGAAAGCGTCCTGCGATGAGTTTTACTTCACGTACGCATTTTTCGTATTTTCTCGAGACGAACTTTGCTCAGCTCGCGCTTTTTCTCGCGATGATCGAGGTTGAAAATAGCTTATATATATTCTTGGGCTAAGGGAAACGAAACGCGCGGCGTTAGCAGACGGCCGTTCAACGGATTGCCAGACTTTTTTATCTCTGTAAACGAGTCTTGGTAACAAGGTTCCCCTTTAAATGTTACATAAAAAGAGTATAAAATATTATTAAAAACATATTCAAATAATGATAGTTATCAAAATGTTAATTATCTTCGACATTATTCCACGACAAATTTATTAGTCAACAATTAGCTTATATTGCTATATCATCCTGGATTTACTGTTTACTTTCAACTAATATACTTGAATTTCTGATCAGAATAATGTATTTCAAAAATACTGATATTTTTATTATTTCAGAATACTGATTTCAGAAGAAAGACATTTTTTATCATTCTTGGCAGAATGCACGTCAGCTTCTCTTTTAGGGATTCATGGAAAATTAAAAATTCAGTTCGATCACGGGCATATTTTCGGATATCCGCGAATCGTTCGCCGGTTATCGCGAGACTTTCGGGCGAATCGTAAAACGCGAGGAACCGAAGCGACGAGTTTGTTTTTCCATACACCGCGAATCCAGATGGCCGCGAGTTTTATTTCAGCGACATCCAGCCGCTTATCCGTGTCATTTCGGGTCTATTTCGGTCTAACGGAAGTTTAGGCAAAATCTGAGCATATTATACCTTGCTTGTGCCGAAAAATTGCTCTAACGATCGGCCACCATTTGGAAACTTGCAACCAATGCATATTCAAAGAAAAACAAAATCACACATCAGTTTGTGATTAGTAGAGGTAACTCATAAGACAGGATACTTTGCTTATTTTGTATTATTATACTTTTTTATAAATCTAATATCCAATAGTAAAAAACTAGCATCGGTACATCGACAAATATTAAATACTTTTTTATAATTTCTCTGTTTGTTGTAACAAAAGATGTAGAAAATTCTCTGTTTTTTTTGCTTATCTCATCTTCTTTCCTAGTTTACTAAAAAACCGTCTATAGCTTTCGCTCTTTACCTAATACTTTCACAGTTTCTCAGAAAATTAAAATATATTACTATATAATATATATATATATACATATAATAAATGTGTTGTCAATTGTATTATGAATACAAATGGAATTCATATTGATGGATTGACTATTTCGTAAATTCAAAGATATCAAAGATCCAACCAGATCTACTTAGATCCGTTCGATATATCCCATTCAGATCTAATTAGATTAAAAAATAGATCTGATCGGATATAACTCGATCTAATTATTTTTTCCCGGGATTTCGCTGTAACGAAGAAGGGGAGTCGCCTGATTCTCGCGCAGGCACAGACCTGCCGTTACACAATATGGAGATATCTGATTTTTATTTCGGAGCCTGCAACTCGCGCGTAATTGTCGAGTGCGCGAGCCTGTAATTTTTCTTCGGGTGTGTTGCGTCGGCAGGCTCGAAGTTGCCGTATCGCGAAGGCACGTCAGTCAACCGGGCGCGATTCGCGCTTTGAAGGTATGACGGGTGTCGAGCCTGAAGACTCTCAACTGCGGATCGTCGATCATCGACGTCGACCATTGATCTCGCACTAACGATCGCGCCTCTCGAGAGTTTCTCCGGTCTATAAAAACAGACGCGATCGCGTCTCGATGACTCTTCCGCGAGCGGTCTATTCACGGCATTCGAGATTCAAAGGCCGTACCGAAGAAGCTCAAGCTCTTATCTTACAGTCCACGATAAACATCGAATTGATTTTCTTACTGAAATCTGTCACTCCATAATTACTGCGCGCGTTGCAACCACCTAATTTTCATTTAATCGAAAGAAAATTTGTATTTATTAGAGAAAACATATATATGTGTATATATATATTTTTTTTTATATATAAAGTGTATATATACGTATACATCAACATTACGTGCTGAAAAAACACTCATACGTATTATTTCGAAATTTCCAAGAGAATTTTTTTAAAACCGTGAAAATTCCTCGATTTTTGAAATCATGAATAAAATTCCAAATTCTCTCAAGATATTTTCGTATCTATAATCATTCTGTGAACATTAAAATCCTCAATTACTTTTTATGAAATATATAGGAGGAAAACTAATGATGGCCTATAATAATGCCTAGTATCTTGACATGCAATGTAAAATTGAATTATTTATCACGCGGCGATTCAAGTTGAAATAAGATCTACGTACGAGATAAACGTACGTTAAACAAATACATAATAATAAGATTATTTTTATAATTCCATAAGAGAGAATTATCTATACTAAATTTAAAAAGTGTTCAGACGCGCACTTTGCAAGGATTAAATGGTTAAGGAACTTTTCGAGACCGAGATCCACTACGGGTAGTCGCAGCCGCGGAAAGGGACACCGCGGCCCGTTCGTCGTCTATTAATACCGGAATATATTTCAATCGATCGAAATAAAAATCGGTGCGCGATACGCGCGTGCGTGGACGCGTGCAATTTGCGTGGGTGCGTGGGTGTACCACGGGCCCAAATAGACGACGGAAGGAAGAAAGGCGGCGCCGCGCCGCGCCCGCCGGCGCGTGCGCGCCACGACGTTGGCGTCGCGACGCCTTCTTGAATGAAACGCCAACAGTCAGTCGCATCGAGACATCCACCCTCGCATCGTTATCACTCCCGGGGGATACTAGTCGAAGGGGACTTGTTCAAAGGGGGACCGCGTCTTCTCCGAGACTCGCAGGGTCCTCGACAAGAAATCGAAGGGTGCAACAGTGGTTTAATCTAATTTTTTATTTTTTTTTTTTAAATCGAAGAGATTGAATTGAAAATATTGAGAAAATTAAATCCAAATTTAGCTCTAGATTCTAACAATTTATATTTAAGCTCAGATTTGAATTAGAGAATCTCTTAAATTTCCTCATAAAAAAGAAAAGAGGATTGAATTGCCATTGCAATCCAAGCCTTGCAATCGAAACGTTATTATATCGATCGACGAGTTCCAATTCAAAATTTTGCCAAAATGTACAAAATTGATTCCTACGCAAGTTTTTATATCCATGTTCTTGTTCCGTTTGTTCGAGTCTCTCCCGAGTTTTCTTGCATCCTTCTGTCTCTTATTTCGTATCTCTTATTTCTTATCCCTCATTCCCGAATTCACTTATCTGAATCTCTCACTCCTCTTTCTCGCAACTCTATCGCGTCGCAACGCTTTCCATGGAATCGGAAATCACCGCATAAAAACTCTTCGACTTCGTCGTGCTGCGAAATCATCCGGCAAAAGAACAAGATCGTTCACGTGCACTTGTAATATCTTGGTTTTGAAAAAAGATCCGAGAGAGAAGAAAGAAAATGAGAATTTGAAGAAGAAGAGAAATTACAAAGAGATAAGGTGATCATTACGAACGAAACAGAGAAAAGAAGACGAAAGAGAACGTCAGGAAGAAATCTAATCGTATCATCTTTAATGGCTCTCTATGCGCTGTAACGGAAAAGAGAGAGGAACGCCTTTCATTGATCTAGATATTTTATAATCATAAGTTATAAAGTTTATCTACATGGATATTGCACATCTTTCAATTTGATCTTAATATGTATAACTCATTGAAACATAAATGGATAATCACCATATCTCAATCCATGATGAAACTAATCTTTCATTTTCAAGAAAGTTAATGAGAAGAAATGAAAATAGATCTATCTAATAGATCAATACAGGAGTTTAAAAGAAGGATGAACGTGTTTTTGATGTAATATCTTAATTGCATATTCCTTATTATATTATAGTCTTCAGAAACATAAAATTTGATGTCTGAAAAGAATGTTGGACAAATATTGGATGGTTGTACGCATCATCATTACATCGAAAGTGCGCCACAAGCTGTGCTAGAAAATTTCATGTGGGAAAGTTCCCGTTCACGAAATCTCAGATATCGAAGTTGAAGTATGTAAGTAATTTCTGTATCGCGTAGTGATGAAATTGTGACATAATGAATATGTTATTTCTAAAATTAACAGAAGTATTTCGTAGAAATTGTAATTAAATTAAAATAGATTTTAATTTCAATGGTTATTAATATCATTATCATTACATATTGTGAATAATAATAATAATTTAGATAATGATAGTTTCATAATACTTCTTTTTGTGGCTTCTAATTTTTATAGTATTTGTATTGCTTTTTATTTATGTTGGTCTTAAAAATGAGGAGCTATTTCAATACTAATATACGTAAAAGTTATATAATTTACACAAACGTTAGCTATTATGTTTTTAGCTTACTTTATTCAAATTATTGGGTAATAAAACTACAATCCCCGATCAATAATCCGAAATAAAAAAGACTATAAGAGAGAAGAAAAGAGCGAATCCGAAAAATCTAGAATCATATAATATTTATATATACATAATTGTTAGATTATAACATTTATAACAATAGATGTTACACGATAAATATACATTTATATACATATTTATTAAATCGTAACATTTATAACATGCTAATTATTAAATTATAATATTTATAATATAATACATGTTATTTATGATGAATTCGTGATTGGTCATCGCGAGAGAATCGTCTTGTGGAAATACGTCATCATATATGCAACATATATGTTAGCACATGTCAAGTAATCTTCTCGAAATGAAATAATAAGAGCGTAAAACTTGTTATAGGATTTAATGTAGATTTGGGGAAGTGCCAGGGAAATATCCCACACACGTTACTAAACTTTATTCACGTTATATTTACAGGACAGTTAAGTTGCGTACTTTCGTGGTCGAGAGAGATTGTGAGATGATATTTTAATAACGTTTGGCGATTTAATATAACCACGTAGAAATTTTCTCTCTGACGGATGATACTTGAGTATTAAAACGCGATAATAACCTAAAGTATACTTTGCGACAAGTGAAGATGATAAATAGGGATGAGATAAAAACCTCATGCAATATGATTTCATTAAATCTTTTTTCATTATTTCAATACTCATTAATAGAATTTTTTACTAAATTGATTGTCTTTAATGCAAGATTCTCAGGAAATAAAACATTTTTATATATTACACGTACTCGACCTTTCACATAACAGATATTTATTAAATATAATTATACTTAAACTATAGAAATAAATTTAAAGATAAAATTGGATTATACCATCCCCATTATCTCGTACTTATATTGCTATATATTTGACTTGACTTGATGGAATTCTTATCGTTTAATTTTCTATGACACATCCAGTTTCACGTTCAGTTTCCGTCAACACTTAAGTGCAGTGGAGTTGCGTTCGCGAATTAATTCGCACTCGAGAGTCCGCAAGCGCTTGTACGCTCGGGACGAAAGCACACCGCGACGAGCATATTAAACATTCAGATGTATTCGCATGGATATGAGTATCCGTTACGTAAGGGGGATCTTAATATAGCGAAACACTCGCTGGATCTTAGCCACACGGATTTCGCACGCGGATATTCGAATAGCACGTCGCGAGCGAGGGTGGAGTCGGAGAACGCGCGCGCGCGCGCCGGGCTTTATCGTTACTCGATTTCAGATCGCATTAGATCTCACGCGAGATGAGAACATGTGGGCGAGAATAGACATATAAGACTCTCGCAGCTTTATTCCAGCCGCTTGGTAATCCTATCCGGCGAGGAATAGGTGGTGCAGAACAGAGTACTCTTCACGCTCTTTACATTAAATTAATTGCGGATCTATTTTTGGCATAACCGCACTGCGTTGAGAGAGAATTTGTTCTGGAGATTTAATAAACAGTGAAAATTAATTTGCTCTCGAGATTTATAGAGTAAGAATCACTATATTCTCGAGATTTATGAAGTGTGAAGACGATGTATGTATTTTCTAGCACGTCGAGTGTAAGGTAAACGCACTTTCTCCTTATACTTCTCTTTGTACTTCTCCAGAATTAATTCTCTCCTTATTCTTTAACAGGGAGCAGCGAGGCAGCATCAAACTTAAAATTCGGCAGAAGAACACGCAAAGCGAGTTCGATTATGCGTCGATTAAATTCAATATTGCTAGATAACAGGAATAAAATATAATCTTCGGTCTTGCGCCGTTATTATGATTATCGCGAAAGTCGAGGCGGAATGCGAGACGTTAAAATGGCAACAATTAGTGTTGATGTGCGGCGACGGGAGATATGTAGAAAATATCTTTCGCGCACGATCCTGCGGCATCCTCCAACACGCGATCTGTCACACGATCATTTCGCGTCATTTACTAAACAAACAGACTGACAGACGCCTCTTCCTACTCGCATATTTTCGACTCGCTCGTATGTGCCAAGATCTCGTGTCGACTTGATTAAGTCGCCGAAATCACGCCAGGCATCACTGCCGATTAGTACACTTACAAGATAGTAAAGATGCAACAGGTATATCATTGTTCGAAACATCGAGAGGCTTATGTCATTCAGACAGATCCGACACGTATCCTATTTACAAATTATCATTTCTAAATTAGCAAAGGGTAATTTCTTTCAAAGCTCGCGATGTTAAAATTACGTTAAGCTAGCAATAATTGAAATGAAGGAGTCTGTATTGCCATTATTTTATTCTTATATAGGGTAAGGATAAAACATTTTCAAGTTAAAAAAAGCCCCTCCCTACTTCTAAAATTAAAAAGTCTTCCTATTTAAAAAAAAAATCCGATTCTTTTTTAACTGACTCACAAATAGCCCCTCCTTTCCTTATCCTAGTAAAGTGTAATCTCTCGTTTATATCTCGTTGAATATTTTAATATTGGAGCATTTGTCAAGATCCAGATTATGATTTCTAAAGTTGTTACTCCACATATGATTAAGAATTTTAAATGGAAAAATATTCCCCATTGTGATAGAAACAAAGTAACACGAACTTACAAGCAACTGAGGATAAGTAATTGCGGTGTTGCGTCCCTTGGAGAACAGAAACTTTCAAGCAATGAGTTCACAATCCCTTGCCACAAAAAAATTGCGACCAATGAAGAAACCAAGGTCCACAAGAGAACGCAATACTTTTACATTGGAAGCTTTGAGTCCCAACTAAGGGCTGTGATGCAACGGAAGAAGAATCATCTATCCTGTGAGATAAATCTACCGAACAAGAGCAAGATTCTTCAGACTTGTTGATGGGAAGAGATTTCGCGAATCAGGAGTTGTTTCGAGAAGTCAAATAATGAAACACAGATTAGTAACAATACACGGATAATCCCGGAAAATATGACACGAGCAGTGTCTGGAGTGTTGGTCGAGGGTATGTCTTTTTCCGCTTTGCTGCCGCTGAAATAGAGTCCGCCAGCAAAGGGGAACAGGCCGATCCTTCCGCACGAGCAAATAATCTTCGGCAACGGCAGACAAGCAGCAGTCGTGCGGCACAAAAGAATCTCGCGTCCTACGAATCGTCATGGTAAGTTAATCTCGTCTAACAGGACGCGATAAAAATCCACGGAAATAACCACGGCGTTTTTATCTTTATGATGACACTGTTCTATAAAAATAACGCTTATTATAGATATTGATGATGAAATACGAATTTATAAAGTTGACTTGGCTTATAAAAATTTCTCTTGCAATTTTGTATTAGAAATTATAATGTGAAGATTATATTTATAGATGTTTTAAATTAAAGAATTATAAGAGAATTCGAGAAATAGAAACAAGCTCTCAAGGTTTTAAATTAATTAAATTTAATTAAATTTAAATTAGCTAATGGTGTATTTCAATCTTTAAAAAAAATAAAAATTTATTCTCTATCCTTCTCAGGAAGTGTTCCATCCTTCTCAGGAGTAAGCAATGATTTAAAATAAAGATCAGAATACTCCGATATTTTGTAACGACTCTATTCGCATTTATATATTTTCAGCCATCGCTCGTCCACCTACGTTTGTCCTCTTCGCGTTCTCTTTTATTACGTCATAAAAACAGTATCTCGGAGCGGTTCTGGGTGTGCAATTATTATTACGACGATTGGATTTGTTTGGCTGGCAGCCGGGAACAGTATTGACTCCCGTCGTAAACGTTGTGCCAGTTAATTAATGAATACTAGCGTGCAAAAGCTAGTGTACCGTCGAACGTAGCACAGATTTTCGACGCATGTCGTATCTGTCGACGAGGATGTCGACTTGGTCGAATGATACACTACCGACAAGTCGTTCGGTTCAAAGTCAACGACCGACGAGCGGAACGATGTACCGAAAATAAAGGTGGATGAGGGATGAATGCTTCCACCTGCCTTGGTAAATCTATGTTGGTCAATTTATTCTTCTTGCACGATTTATTCCGAAAAATCGTATCCGTCGAGGACTATAGCCTATAAAATTACGAAGCGAATGTGAAACAATTGAGGTTTTTCTTTATGCAACGTATGGTTATATATAATCTAAGCGAATTATAATATTACAGTTTATTATCAAGGCGAATAAGATCATCCGTTGTATCTTTGAAACAGTATAATGATTACTGATTCAACTGCAATGGGAAATTGCGTGTTAAAATAACTCAATAAGTTGAACTCAAAAACAGTTCAGTTATCATAATTTAAAATAACAAGAAAATTAATCAATTTTGGAAAAAGAGGATCATGTTTCTGTTTAATTACTAGATCTAGATTCTAAATTCTTCAAAAAATTCTTGACTTGCGATGGAATATTATTTAGAATGTAGGTATATTTTGGAAAACTTTGATTGAATAAATTTTCTTTATGTTATAGATAAGGCTGTAATGTGTAAAAACGGTCGATAAACCACTAGGAGGTTATTTAACTCAAACAGTTAATACAATCCATTCTAAACCATACATCGAGACAAACAATTCACGAAAAATTCAGATTGTTTGATAAAAACTCAAGAATTTGAAAAGTTGAAGTTCGATGATACCGACACTATTTAACCGACACCCTTTATCTAAGCTCTAATCGTTCCTCCAATATCAGATAATGTCCTCGCTTATTTTACAAGAAGCAACGGAGTTATAGTACCGGTCGCGAATATTCGCGGCGGCCGCCAAAGAGATGCGAAGTGATTTACAAATGCGTTTAACGATGGTGAATACGAGACGAGAACGTCAGATTCTAAATATTACATCTGGCGCGCAAATAGATCGTCCATTATAATCCGTAGCAGCTACATTTTCCTGACAATGGACATTTTTAATCAACGCGTAGCAAATCAGCTCTGTACGCTCTTTACAGTCGGTCGTGCTGTCGCATTTAATGTGATTTAGGAACGCTAAATGTTCTGTTCGGTGCTCTATCTTGCGGAACATATTATCGCTCGTAGAAAACGTTAATTTGGCAATAATACTTCGGTCAGTTACTGCGGTCATCAAGTACATCCGTTGAAATAATCGCTTGATAACTGAATCATCCTTTCATATATCATTTTATTTTGGTTTATCATAATGATCATGATATTCGTGATCATTATGACAAACCGAATATCATGAGTTAATTGCTGTTTAGTTAGCGTAATAATAAATTATACGGAAATAAAATATTGTTAACTAATGTATTCAAAATTATTATTAGACATAATTATTATTTTGTTCAGACAAAAAAGACAAATAAACAAAGTATAATTTATTATACGTGTCAAACGCGGTTCAATTAACGTATCTTTACATTTTCTATATTTGTATATATGTAATTTATATTCATAAAAATCAATGTTTCTAGGTAGAATGTCTAGAGATGCGGAAGCGAGCTACACATTCTTCAACTTTTATTTCTACACGGAGTAAGATCGCCCTTCTAACTCAGGAACGAAAAAATAGATTAAGGGGTCATGCAGTCAAGAAGCCGAAAAATATGTAATTTTTGGGAATTTGTTTTACAAAAACTATGACTTTTTTAAAAATATGTTCGTATATGTGAAAGAGTATATTTTCATGAATTAAACAAAATTTTTTTAATAAAAAAGATATAGCCATTCTCCCGAAGGTTCTTTGTTTTGCGGTGACCACTGCTGCTCGGATCTGGATCATCTAAAATAAAAAATTAAGAGATTTTTATTATATAATAAAAATACGCTTAATATATTAAATTATCCAGTCCTTGATTGAACGGAACAGTTTTTCGAAATATTGATTTGGGACAAAATGGCGGACGTTCAAAGTTAAAGTTTTGATTTTTTAATCAATGAATCGCTCGTTTTTCGTCAATAAATAAAACTGCATCGAAAAAAAAATCCGCGTTCAAGGACTGGATAAGTTAATATATTAAGTAAATCTTCGAATTTTTTATTTCAGATGATCCAGATCCGAGCAGCAGTGGTCACCGCAAAACAACTAAGAATGGCCATATCTTTTTTATTTCTTAATATTTTTTATTAAAAAAACTATGTTTAATTCATAAAAATATACCCTTTCACATGTACAAACATATTTTTAAAAAAGTTGTAGTTTTTGCAAAAAAATTACATATTTTTTGGCTTTCTGACTGAGCATGACCCCTTAAAGAAGGCACTTTCTACATCCTCTATTCCCAACAAACAGAGAGAGAGACTACAATTCTGCGTCTATTTTCGACTAACGAGATGCGGCGCCGAGAGAGACATTGTTAGCGCTCTGCACTCCGGGCGTATGGAGCCGCGATCAATTAGGAAGTTGCGCAAAACGACGAGTGTCGAAACGAGTGCGTTTCCTGCGCACGGCGCTTCCCAGCTAAATTCTTCGCGACGTGTTATGTCGAGGCGACAAAGTGCCATGAATTTACGCGACGCTTATACGGCGTTCGAAATCTTCACGCAAAAGCCGCATATTATAGCCGAGTGTATGGCACGGACAAGACGTACGAGCCCATTTAAATTCTGAAAGTTATACAAGACTTCGTCGTCATCGCCTATTCTGCTTGACAGGCGAGACACGAATTATAAATATCAAATGATCGACTCATCACGCGAGACTGAAACCTTATCTTTTAAATGTAACATCCATATTATATCTTAAGTCACAACTCATAATTTGACACTTAACCAAATAATCCCAATAAAACAAACAAGTTTATATATAATATTGAAGCAATATATAAAAAATTTAGAGCAATACTTGTATCAGATTAGGAAAATTATGCTAGAAAAATTAAAGACTCTTCGCAACTTTTACTATGGAAGGATTCTTCTTTATTCAACGTAGAAGGTTTAGAAAACAATAATATAATATGTTTGCAAAAATTAAAAACAATATATATACTATTGCGTTTTGTTATAATCTACAAAACCATATAAAACAAATTCCATTCCTTCCAAGCAAGATACACCGCGTTATCTCACGTGTTACGCGCGCTAGGCACGTTTGGTTGCTCAAGCTGGCCAAGTAATTTGTCGAGATAAGAATGGAATTTTTCTAATAGCATATCTTTGTTTCCAGGCTGTGGTAAAATATTTTCAACGATGCATCGCGCTTGAAGACGCAAAGCAAAGCAACGTTCTTCCTCAGAGACGTCCTCAGTTTGCGGAGCGCCTCGAACACTCCATCATATTGAAGCGTCGTAACGAGACGCAACGTCCGTTTTTCGACGTCGCGATTCCGCAGCAACGGGGAAAATAGCGAACGAGCAAATAAGAAAACGCGTTGGAACGGCAAATCTCACTTGCTTGCCGGGTCAACCGGCTGCTACAGTGTTGCTTAGGATTATTTCCGTCATCGTTTCTCTCGCGCCGTCGCGCCTGCCACCCCCGCTTTCTGCCAGCGCTTATGCGCGTGCCAGCGCGTTTCTCGTAAATATCGTGGATCGTGAACCTTTTGGTCATGGCGAGACGTCCGCATGGCGAACGCGAAAAGACGGCCAGGACGCAACTGGTATCGCTTCCACGAGTTCAATTTTCGTTGTCGCAGACACGCGGAAATGGGCTTTGTCTCCGCTCGCTTTGATTCCATCGTGGTGATTGTCGTAATTCCAACAGCGAGTTTCGAGGACGTATAATTTATCCTTTTATATAGCGTCGAGAATAACGCTGACTAATAGAATATCGGTTTCAATCTTTGTCGTAGGATATAAGATAGAAACAAATGATTAATCTTCTTATATATTAGTAATTAGTTCAATTGTTGGTTTGTGAGTTTTACGCATTGATTTATAATTTATTTTATTAAGATATTGACACATCTTATTTTAGATGTTTATTTTATTAAGTAAATGAAAAATAACTGTGTAACAGTACACATTATATATACATATTTATAATATTTTATAAGACTAGAAAAGATATGTTATATAAAGTTTGTATAATACGCGACGAGAGAATAGGTACAATATTTCAATAATGAAGATTGATTTCAATAAAGATTATTAGATAAAATAATTGTCGGATTTCAAACAAAAAGATTATTTTGAAGAATGTAATTAATCACTTGTTGCACTAAGTATGACTAATGTAAATATCAATCTTCAAATTAAAAAAAAAAAACCTTTTAACTTTTTCATCAGAAAAATCAGGTTTGACCATTCATAAAAATTCCGGTAATTATCAATCCTAAAACTCACAAGAATTAAGTAATGGAATTTTCCAATAGAGATATTTATTTATCTCTTTTTTCTCTCATAAAAAAAGCTTGTAAAAGCCTAAAAATATATAGTAGAAGTCTGAGAGAGACCGATCTTTCCATTCAGTTGTTTTTTTCGAACCGTCCTAGCTCGAAAAATTTAAACGAATAGCAAAACGCAATAAAATTGTCTCTTGTTCGCGATATTTGTAACGATTCGATACACAGAGAAAAGTTAGTGATCTATACATACGAGGAAGAATATGTTACCGCGGGAACGTCAGAAATTGACATTCGTGAATTGCGACCGCAGCTGCAATTACATCAGGCACAGGCGCATCGTGATTGCGGGCGCAGTTGCAGTCGCGGAAGACGAACACCATGAGGCGGAATAGCGCGTACGCATCCGGGTAATTATAGTTCGCCCGATGGGAAAATTATGAAAGAGCGAGAGAGCGCGGGGTCGTTCACGCCACACTCGTGACGCTTATCCGGATAATCCTGACCCGATGTCACATCCTGCTGCATCCGGTTGCAGGCGTATCCCCGATTCTCTAATTAGCTCGCTATATCCGTAGCAGCGAATATGTGTCAGGATGTAAATCTATCGCCTTCTCGCAAGTCCGTGACACTTCCGTTTTGCATCGACTTCCGGGTGGTAATTTTGCGTGACTTAACTGTTACGTGTGTCTAATTAATTTAAGTATAATATTATATTATTTTTAGTTTTAATACTAAATCTTCATAAATTATGAAAGATGAATTTATTATCACACACCTAATCTTACAATCAGTAGAAATTTTACCTATCTCAATCATATTATTTCTAAATGTAAAAAGTATACATTTCTATATATGAGTAAATTTAATATATTTTAACGTTATGTATGTATTGTAATAAATATTTTAGCCACTTTTAGAAGAGCAAGATATGTCCAGATATTTTCTAGATACGAAAACGAGTCAATACAAAAAAAGTCTAATTCTTTTTTTACTATTAATAGAAAAGTTCCTAAAAATAGTTTTTGGAAATATGTTGTAAAATATATTTTCGAGTAATATTAAACAGATTAAAAAAGACAGAAACAATAAAAATAAAAATTTCCTATTATATTTCAAATACAAAATACTTAAAAATATTTAAATTTAATTTTAAATATTTAGACTTAAAACAAACTTAAATTTAAAATTTAAGAATATTTAAATTTAACTTTAAATATTAAGCTTTGGATTTATATTACTTGTAAGCTGTTTGTACATTTACGACCTCCCACATTCAACTTTAAAGTTATAAATCACACACTTTTACATACGTGAAATATCATTGTATTTCGTATTTTATAAAACAATTCAATTTATATATGCTATGTCCCTTTAACAAACTTTCAGGCGTCAAGCGTATTTGGGTGTATCGGTGGCGCAAAATAATCGTGATGCGCCGATCTACAGGAGTAAGTGCAGCGCGTGTGCAAACCATAAAGATCGTCCGAACATAGTAACTGCGGAAAATATAAATTTACCGTAAGAGTAACGCGCGCGTGGCGTTCCGCGCTGGCGATCGGGTGACCGCTTCCTAGCCGGTGCAACGGATATGCGTAGGTGCAACGTGCATCTATTCCATGTCATAGCCAAACTTCGAAAACCTTGTCGCGCATTAACGTGGACGAGATTTTGGCCCGTCGCCAGGGCTCATTTCTAAACCGATTAAACGGCTATATTTCCAAAACACTACACTGATCCTAGTTTTTTCGTTGCGACACTATATAATTACGAGCACGCGATGTATTTTTAATTGTCATTCTTCAAACAGAAGTTTTACAAGAAAGCAATATGTTATGGGATGTACGATACATACGATGTAGCATCAAATACAATTAGATGCATGTAAGTGGATTTTCTGCACCTTGTTATAAAATTTATATAAAATATCATTGCAAAGTGAGAAACCGAATCTAGAACGAAAGTATGGAGGAACTCTTTTTAAGTGCCGAGAAAGATTTGATATAAAAAATGTTTCTCTCAATTGTTAGTCAAAAGCGCAAGTTTCATGAAACTTCAATCGAATAAACAAATAAAGATGGGGAAACCTGCATTCTTACAGGTTCGTTCACATAAGTTTTAAATGTAAAAACATCTGGGCTACCTAAGATTTCTTTTCTTTCGGCATTTTTCGTAGAATTAGGGTTATTAAACCTTTTCTTTCTCAGCGTTTTTCAAAAAAGTTGAATAGGAAGGCTATATATTATTTTTATTTATAACAAACAGGAAAATTCTTTTTAAAATTTATTTTTCGTCTGCTTTAATATTCTTCACATGTGAAATACAGACTTTACTCACGTCTTATTAGGCTTGTTCGTTTAGCTGAACTTTTTGCACAATTCATCTTTTCTCTTTTTCTCTCCAACATGAGAAGAGAAGAGAAAAGATGAACCATGTAAGAAGTTCAGCTAAAACGAACAGGCGAATTGTCAGTCAAATATTAAATTATGCGCGATTTAAACGCAGAATAATAAAGTATACAGCCCTAGTGTTTTCCTCGTTAATGTTTCAATGTCTAAGATTGAAGGGGAATAAATATCATCGCGGATATCCAAGCGTTCCAATTCACCGATGATATCTCGTGTCTACGAGCGACATGTATTGGAAACAATTTCGCGATGGAGCACGCGCTTTTAGCGAGAAGTAAAGGCGGCCACAGCCGTTTCCTCTCGCTCCATGCTCTCCAGCAGCGGGAATTCGTAAATATTTCAGCCGTATGCTAAAATAAAGCTCGACCGAGAGTGCGTCAGCACGTAGCGAGGCTCGCCCACGAGGATCATGGAATTTTATACGCGAAATCGATTTGTATGCGAATCCTCCCAATCAGAATCGCCCTTTTCAAGTGTCACTTTGGTACTGCCAGATTACTCAACTCTTTCTCTCCCTATTTCTTTTTCAGAGAATTAATTTTTTTCTTTTTTTTCTATTCTTTTTTCCTCTTTCATTCTAGGTAAAAATTTTATTTCGATAATAAGATATAAAGATATTGTGCGTTTAAAATTTTCACAAATAAAATGTGTATACCCGTACGTACGAATATTAACGTTCAATCGCGATCCGCAGAAATTATTCACTGACAATGAGCTGCCTGTTATACTTTCGAAGACGATTTATTACAATGTAACGTGAATGTAAGTTCGTCAGTTTGATTGTTGCTTATTTTACCTCTTCAGGGGCAAATTTTTAGAAAAAATTTAGTTTTTTGTTTAGTTATTATTCAATTTAAATCAATAGAAATTAAACAAAAAATTAAAGAATAAAAAAAATTAAGAATGCTGTGTTAAGTATTGTCTGTTTTTCCTTTGTCAGCAAAATTAAAAAAAAAACTAAACGTACAAATGTATGCCAATGTCTCTGACGAAGGTTTAATTATACTCATAATAAAGATCGCATTTTTTCGTGCGGAACTATCTTTAGTTCAATGACCTAACCAATTATTACAGGCACATAAAGGCTGCTGTAGAGCAGGCCAAGAAAATAACCATGGAAAAAAACGGTCCTGAAGGAATAAATGAAAAAATGGGAAATTTGCGGAACGAATTGAAGGGTTTAGCAAACAATAGGGTTTGATGATACAATATTATGTGAAAGCCCTATACGTTTCTGTCAAGAATGTGATGGGATTATTGTATATACAGGGTATATAGACACAAACAGCAAATGCAGTATTTCAAAATCTTTTCACTTTCAATCATATTTTGGATAATGTAAATATTCAGAAGATTAATAGTAATAATACATCTTACATAACAATAAATATCTATTTTTCAAACAAAATGTTGAAAAAGATTCAGAAGGTAAGTTTAGGGAACAAAATCTATTCCATTGACATTTTAAACGTTGCAGAAATATCTCGGCTACCTAAAATTTCTAGATTTCCCTTTCTTTTCAACAGTTTTTATAGGCTCAGGATTATTAAACATCTTTCTCTTTTTAGCGTTTTTCGAAAGAGTTAAAGAAAGGTTATAGAAAGAATCTTATAATTAACTTTTATTTTTAATGAAAAAAATAGCGAATCAAATTGATGAATGGAATAACGGTAAATAATTCTAGCGGTTTCTACAAGCTCAGGATTATTAAAAATCTCTCTCTTTCTAATGTTTTCAAAAAAGTTAAAGAGAAAGAATATCGCGAGCTACTTTTATTTCTAATTTAAAAAAATATAGAATCAAATTGTTGAATGGAATAATGGTATAAATAATTCCAGCAGTTTTTATATACAGGCTCAGAATTATTCGATCTCTTGCTTTTTAGCGTTTGCAAAAAAGTTAAAGGAAAAAGATCTCGCGAGCTATTTTTATTTCTAACAAAAAAAATATAGAATCATATTGTTGGACGGAATAGCGGTAGAAATAAGTCCAACGGTTTTTATAGGCTTGGGATTATCAAATTTCTTTCTTTTGAGCGTTTTCAAGAAAGTTAATATAGAAATCGAATATAAATAAATGCATGAAATAACAAAAAATAGTTTTCTTATCATGAAAAATATTACGTAACTACAAAAGTTTTTATGTTAAAAGTAAAATACAGAAAAGGAATACTTGTCAAGTCAGAAGCTAGTGTGCGCGTAATGACGCAGAATGAAACTTGCACACTGCCAATTGTTGCAACATAAAACAATTCATAGAAGCGTATAAATCAAGAACCACGCTAATGTTCTCAGTTATTATCTGATGTAACAGAAAGAAGTTCGCGCGAGAATAAGTATCTTGTCTAAGATATTAATCGCATCATTACAGAAGTCTCTCGCATTCGTACGAACTTAGTCGACAATTAATAACTTCTTAAACAATTTCTTTATAAAACCGTTTGTATTTCGTACGAAGTTTAATTAAAAAAGTTTGAATCACCCAGATAACTTTCTAACTTTGTCCGGAAAAAATTTTTTATATATAATTATATATAAAATATGCGCATATATATTTTCTTTCTTTTATATATTCTCTGCTCGTATATATATAGGAGAAATAATAAGAATAATTGAAAAATAATTAGAGAAATAACTTTTGCCTTGTTCTTTCCTACAAAAAGTAAAATTGCGATCAGATTATACAATATTCTACATATAATCATATTTTATTCGATTGTTACATTTATATATGATTATAATATAGGAAACTTTTTCTCATTTTCTCAAGCTTTACTTTTTGTAAGAAAAAAAAACAATGCGAAAATAATCTTTTAATTATTTTTTAATTCTTCTTGGTATTTTTCTTGCGTATATGAGCAGACGATTATAAAGAAAATATATAGGTAAGTATAATTTATATATAATCTTGTATACATAAATGTATCTTTTATATATAATTATATATAAAAGATTTTTCCCAAGTGATTAATCGATTATTTTTACACTACACAGTTAACAAACTAAATTAGTTTTTTGTATATACGAAATTTTTTATATTATATATAAACAACATATATAATATTATATACAAAGAAATTTGAAGTATAATTGAAAAGGTTCAATAGAGCCATTTGGATAATTATAAAAATACACGCGCCGCTCTCTATAATAGTCTTATTTGTTCTAGATTGTAATAAATTATATAGCACACGAATGACCGTGCCTGACTCTGATTTATGTGCCAAATTTACTAGTTTTTTTTTATTTTATTCAAGAGAGCCTTCATATTCTTATTTATTATTAAATTAAAATATTTTTAAATCACGTAACTAATCAACATGTCGGCTAAGTTCATTCGAACATCTCTCACGCTCTTTTCGTGAAACTCAAATTCACGTCTCGCGAATCTCGTTCGATCATGCTAATATGCCTGTCGCAACAATCTATTCGATCGAAATGCAAACGTACCCGATTCGTGCTCTCTGCCATCCTCTTTCATCATCCCGACGGAGGCAAGAAGAAGCGCAGATGCTCTCCAAAGATCCAAAGATTCCCGCGGGTCTTCCACGGGCGACGCGACGGGGCGAGCACGGGCGAGAGGCGAGGAAGACGCAGGAAGACGCCGAACGGCCGAAGACGGTCCATTTGATGACGTCACGATTGACCATAACCACTCACAGCGACGGGCGCTTGGACCTTTTCCACTGGACCGACTAATCGGAAGGTCCTGCGTCGAGTCGACCGATCGACGATTGGGCTATCGCGACTCGCGACGCGAGTTTCGCAA